>CM031235.1:203565137-204165137 GCA_018340775.1 Taxus wallichiana var. yunnanensis | reverse complement strand
ACCTAAACGTGCTCAAAGAATAGCTTTGTAGTCTCCCCTACTAATATTGTCTTCGTTCATGGTGCCAACATTGCCTTTTTGAGAACCTATCAACCATCATAAAAACACATTCATGTTCATGACTATTGAATGGGATACTTGACATAAAATCCATGGAAATAGAGTCCCATGTTGTTCTTGAATTGACATAGGGGTATAAAACCCTACTTTTGATTGGGTGGCTTAGCAATCACATAGGATTTATAGGACCTGATGTATCTGATAACATCATGATGGAGTTTTGGCTAGTAGAAATACTTTTACAAGACTCGCCACTATTTTCTCTCTCCAAAGTGACCTACAACTCAATTGTAGTGAGCCTCCCAGATCAATTTGTGATGCTCCCATGCAAGAAAAAAGAGAGGTGTCCCAAGTGGCATAGAACCCCTTCCTTTAAGTGATACTTTGGAAACAAAATCCATTCTTTAGCCTTTGATAGATGTCAGAAAACTTAGGGTCATGTTCCTACATTTGAGGCCACTCTAATGTCACATGCCCATATAAGTAAAGGATTTTTGTAAGAGAAGTGATTGGGGGTGAATCAAAGACTAGAAACTTGATTGGAACTTCCCTTTTTGCACAGGATGTTGAGATGGCATTATTGCAGATAGGTGCACCACCTCGAGGGACAATCATTCTTTAAAGTTCCTTAGGTCTACATGAATTGAAAATGCTTATGATTTTGGTGTATGATAGTTTATTTTTCAATAATTTATTGCTTCCACTATTTTTAGGCTTACACAATGACATATAACTCCTTGTCATATGTCAGGTTCCTATGCACTGTTGTGTTAGAGAAGGTCTCAACTTGTGTTATGCCATCGGATGCCCATGTTGGTTGAGGAATGCACCAAATATGTATGATGAAGTATTTGTCTCTATCTCAAATGACTATTGTACATCTAACAATACTAAAATTAGTGTTAAGTAGAGTCTCTTATTCATTTGTGAAAGTGCCTTATGTTGTGCATTTTTCCATATAAACTTTTCTTTCGCTCCTCCATGTGTCACCTAATTCAAAGGCCATGCAATGTGAGAAAAACAAAGTACAAACTTGTAATATAAGTTAGCTAGTCCTAAGAAATTTTGGAGTTCATGATAGTATTTGATGTTGACCAGTCTTAGATGATGTAGATCGCTTTCTGGGTCCACATGTATACCATCATTGGCGATGAAGATCCCAAGTACTAAATACTCTCCATGTTAAGGGAACCCATATCTATGTTTTTGTAGAGTGTGTGCTGATGCATGGTATGAAGACCATCTTTGGACATGTTGAACACACTCCTCCCATGTATTACTAAAGATAAGAATGTCATCCAAGTATGAAACCAAAAATGAATCAATGAATGGTCACATGATATCGTCCATCATCCTCATGAATGTTGCAGTAAGTGCATTTGTGAGCACAAAAGACATGACCAACTATTCAAATAAGCCCTCTTTGGATTCGAATGTAGTATTCCAAACATCTCGTGGGGTCTATGAGAATTTGGTGGTACCTTGACTTGAAATCAATCTTCAAGAAGAACTTAGCTCCCCTAAGGTGGTCCAAGAGGTCATCAATCCATGAAGAGGGTATAGGTTTTTTACTTGTGATTTTTTCAAGGCTCGATAGTCAATGCAAATACATCAGCATTCCGTATTTATTTTTATCAAGAATAATTGGGTTCCCACAAGGTGATTTACTTGGTTGAATGTGCCCCTTATAAATCAGCTCTTCAACGGCACTTGATCTTTTTATTCTTAAGTATTGATCACTTTTACAGGGTCCCATTTTATAGTGGTGTTCCAAGGACCAAGTCAATTGTATGCTTCACCTAAAAATGCAAAGTTGCATTGATTGGTAGTATGAATACATTTGCATATTCAGAAATCATATTATCCATATGCTTCTAGTGTAAAATTTGTCCCGTGGGATCGTTTTATGGTCGCTACAACCTTTTGCTTATCCTCGGGATGAATCATGAGTATGGAAAAGGTCTTAGTTTGAGAAATAAATTTTTGACACAATCGCTTTACACTAATCGGGGCCACTAATTTAGTAGGGGCTACCTTTGGGATGCAGAGCGCTTACAACATGGAGTAATAATGGCACTCCATAGGCCTCACCTCGTAAACACCATGTTGATCCTACATGTATGGTTGTCCAAGAAGTACATCACAAATATCCAAAGGTGGTGCGACATCACATACCGTCACATCTTTAAATGGCTTGATTGAACAAGGAAGGTGACACTATAAATTCACATAGACGTTTCTTCCTCGATCGACCCAACTAACAGTATGGTCATGCGGGTAAGGAGTTATTACCAAATTCATCCTCTTTACTATTTTCTCGCAGATATCAAATTATTTTGATTACCACTATCTAGAATAAAGTGAATATCCATGTCATTTACCCACATCTGCGAGTGGAATATATATTCTAGATTCTCTTTTGGTGGGAAAACTACTCATGTGGTGGAAATGGTGGTATATGGATCAAAATCTATAGTTGAATCCTCTTGTTCATGTGTACCTTGGTTCTATGTGGAGACTTCTCCTACATTTGGATCCCATAAGTTTGTTAGCAAAAATTTTGACAAACACAAACCTTCATGTCATGATACCTATGTTTGTGATTTTCACACCACATCCATGTATTTTTTGGATTTTATTTCCATGACTGATTTTTGTCCTATTATGTGGAGTCGCATCCCTTCCTTGTTGCTTGGTGTCAACTTTCCCTTTCTTAGAATATGAAGTATCTTTATTTTCCCTATGTTTGGACGTTTCTTCAATCTTGAATATATATCAATAGGTTTTTCTAAGAGTCTTGATGTCTACAAAATTGATCTCTTCCTTAATGTAACATCACAACCCATTATAGTAGTTGAGAATTTGATTCTTCTTGGTATATCGTGCACCAAATTTTGACGATGGGGTATGAAACTCATTGATGTAGTCCTGCAATGTCTGATCACGACCATGACACAATTGGTGTAATTTTTTGAACCGGTCCTCACAAGTCTTCCATGGATAATATTCTTCACTAATGGCATCTACGAAACTCGCCCCATGTTTCTAGAGGTTTCATATCAATCGTATCATAATCATCATCAGATATTGTAAGGATTATGATTCCTACCATTTTTTGACATGAAGAGATGCTTCAAAGTGCAAACGTTATCTTTTTAGCATTAGAAAAATTATTAATAGAGAAATATTTTGGTTACAAGTTTGTAAGATAAAGATAACTATCGTGCACACATGTTTAGGAAAATTCATTAATTGATAAACTAGTACAACTCTTTGATCTACATTTGACTAAAAATAATAATGTTATAACCAAATGATAATTCCCTAAACAATTAGAAGTAATCAAACTAAAATTATGATAAACCACTAGATATTGGACATCATGGGACTTAGAAAACCTGTACTAAAAGATATTAGAGGCACACGAGAATTAGAGAACATGCAAGAGAATAAAAGTGTAGAAAGGAGACACATGATACAAGTTTACAAGAAACTACCGAGATGAAAAGAGGAAGGTCACACAAGAGCGTAGCAATAGGAAGAGATCCCAAAGATCGGTAGATTGCTGACCATGAGGAAACTAGTCGAAGGAGAAGGAGTTTTTCAAGATAACAAAGAGGAGAAGGAAAAGAGTGACCTAAAGCCACAAATGAAGGGGCATGCACAAGAGGAATGCACAAAAATAGAGGATGGCGCCTAAGGAGATTGTGTCGGTCGAAAAGGAAGAAGACAATAAGAAGTAGGCCGAAGCAACAAGATGAAGGGTGTGAAGGAAGAACAATGCACATGAGGAGAAGTAACAGAGGATGCATGGAAGGAAGGTATGGCACACATGAAGAGGAAAGCCCACATCTAGAAGAAGTAGGGACGAGCAAGAGAGCATAAAAGAGAATGAGGCACATAAGAAAGAACAAAGGTGGAAGAGAGATGTGTAGAAAAATGGAGCACAACTAACTAATAGCGGAAGCGGAAGCGAGAGACCCAAAAACACAACATAAGATAAGGTGGTGATAAAACCACACAAGGAACACATGTTAGAAGAAAAGCACAAAATACAGGAAGTGGGCAAAAAATAGAGGGGCGTGGAGAGAGAGATAAAGCTTCAAGGAGCAAGAGAACAACTACAAAGGAAACGAAAAAAAAAAGAGCATAGATAAGAGAAGGCAAAAATAATATAAAAGAAGTGTGCATAAGTGTTGGGAGATAAAAAGTGGTAAGACGTAAAGAATGAGGCCCAAGTAGATAAGAATGTAGTGATCAATGGAAAAGGGAAGGACAAACATAACAGATCTGCATAGTCATGTGGTTGATGGTGCCGATGATACAAAGGTCGGTAAAATGGAACCAACCATCGGATGACGTGGCACGAGGGGATCGGTCGAGGGTAGATTGCGCGCAGATAAGGGTAATAAAGGTGTTAGATTCAAATTCAAAGTCCGAGTTGGAATTTTGGAAGATCCAGCACAAAGGAGAGAGAAGTGGGGAGATCAAGTGTGCAAATATAAATAAGAGGAAGGCCACCAACGAGAGGAAATTGGTTGTGGATTAGTTGTAATTGTTTGTGGTTGTTGAAGAGAAGCAAAATTATTAGCCACATGTGCCGAGAGAAAAAAAGATGGGATCAATCAGAGCTAAAGTAAGAGCTAAGTTTGGTTAGCCCAAGGAGGTGAAAATAATTGTATATCCCTTAGAGGGAATAATTGTAGATGCTTTACGACCATTCAAGATAATAGATGAAACATAAATAGTTTCATCCTCCTATTTTGAACTCGAAAAATGGTAGGATCGAGGAGTACCCGATGGAGCTATTAGATGTTGTCAAAGTGGTATCGAGTAGGCTACCTTCCCGCATATGAGGCTAACAAACCAATGAACGTGAGGTAGATAGTAGAGGATCATGTTCTCCAAGTGTGAAGGTGGGTAGAGGACACACAAAATGTCGAGGAATGCAACAAAGGACGAAAAAGCAAGGTGGAGGGTTAGTAGATTGCCAAACTTGAGGTAGTTGGCAGGGAAGTTTTTGTTCTCCAATGTGTGAAGGTGGGTAGAGAACACATGATAAAACTCGATGACACCAAATAAAGAAGAAGTTTCATATGTGGTAGTCATGAATAAGCTTGAGGAAATTATGAGAGAGTTTTAAGGACTCCAAAAGGTGCAGACCAACCGGAACACGTCAAAGAAGATCACCTAAGAAAAAGAGGTCTCATGACCAAGAGTGTCTAAAATTGAAATCAAACATGAAATCTTGTGGTGCTCTCTTGATGGTAGTCAATTGTTCCACTAATGAAAGATAATTTGACTTTCCTTTAAATTGTTTACAAAAAAAATCTCCTAGCTGATCCCATGTACTGATGGAATTTACTGCCAATCCCCTATACCAATGCAATGCTTTTCCTTAGAAATAGACTCCTAATAACTTGACTGCAAAATTATCTTGAGTAATATGATAAATAGAGCATATATTGGCCACGTATTTAACATGTTCTATATGTGTAACTTGATTTTATCTATGAAAAATGGAATGCTCTAAAGGGAAGACACAATGAAATCATCATGTTGTGAAAGTTGTAGTGGGGGCTGCCATCATATTCCTTGGGATGGCCATATTGAGATTCATATTGGATATGGGGAAATTGGGAAGTAAACTATGATTTTATGGGATGGAGGGAAATTTAGTATATGGTTTGGAACTCATAAAAGTTATTTCTCTTTGTTGAATTCAAAGGTAACTCGATGAGATTAAATGGAATACATTTTGAAGATGGTCTAGTTCTAACTTTTGGCATGAAATATGCAATGATCTACCACCAAGATGATATTTTAACTTATGGAGCCCCCATGTTGGATGAATGTGTCTAAAACACTAATACTTGCCAAGAACAACATCAAATATTTATCAAATTATTTTTTCTATCCCACCGGGCATGCCTGAAATTGTTGTCATAGAGGAATGCACCCTTTGGGGAGTGGTGTGATGTCTCCTCTCCAATTGATAAAATGGAAACACTCCTAGGTTTTGGGTGACTTGTATGTTGGAGTGAGTCTCCAGAGAGGGTTGGTTCCCCTAGTGTAACACCTAAGACTAACTCTACTCCTAATATAACACCCATGTTATGATTCATCCAAATTAAGGGAATTTTTTTATTTAAACAAATCCCTTAAGTTCCTTTTATGTTGTAATGAATATCATTATTACTTAGCTCACTACTAAGTAATCCATCATTATTAGTATTCCAAAATCCATCTTGACAACATACAATAACCATGTGCAATTGTAAGGGTCCTAGATCTTTCCCGATCTTCCTTGATCACTCTACATGGGTGTGTATACATCAGATACATTTTGTTAAACCTTTCTATAGGTTAAGAGGACTTGTGCATTCGCTTAATGTCATCCAATAAAGTATTCAAGTACTTCCCTCCAGCTCAAGACACCGTTGATTAGAAGAAATTGTAAATGAACAATGCACTCAGTCATTTGCACTACTTTGACCATAGTTGTTTGGCATCATGCGCTAACAAGCTTGCTTTGAGGTCAGTACACTAGCCTACAAAACATGTCTTCCATTCACCACACAATGGTCTCAATATAGTTATCAAGATTCTTTTTATTAAGAAATTAAGTTTCAGTTACACTGCTTATTATAAGTAAAATAATTTAACTCTATGATATATTCTCTCGTATCGATAAACCTCATTTATATCGTGTTAATAACCCATAGTATCATTATGATATACCATTATCTATGAACATGTTATATCAGAAAGGACCAAGCAAGGGAGTCATATAAATATAAAGTTATGTGATCATAATAAAGGACAAAGCACTAAGTATTAGTTATCACCACCTAAGGTTGCATCCAAAGGCTATTCAAGAGCATTCAACAGTTCATTCTAGCATCCATTCAAGGGTAAGGGACTACATTATTCTACATACACTTCATAGGAGGGAAGTTCATTATATTTCATGCACACATCTACTTACATCTCTTATATCTAGATATTTTCTCACTATCAAGTGTGACACACACAAGAGCCACCTAGGGAACAATTCCGCACACATACACCTAGAACTACATTGGGTCTGAAATGTAGTGCAACACTCGACCGTAAGTTCATTCGTTTCACCACCGAGGACACCCGACCCCTAATTTGTATTCGTTTCTTTGTGGGATTTGATGCACTCTTGAGGGTTTTACAGTCAATCTTTCATTACATGTTATCAACGACATCGATGATCATTGTGTGACATACTAACGACCAAATGTGAAGGACAATGAACATCTCGTGACCTTGCAAAGGAGGTTTTATGAGGGTTTTAGCAGTCATAAGAGCCCAGAGCAGGTCTAGGAGCTGCGCAGTGCCCCTGGCCCTTTCCAGGTGCCCTAGTCTAGGAAAATTGTCAACTCACACATTTTTCGAGGCTTTGTGTGACACTTATCCCTCTCTGTTCACCTAGTCATCACTTCGGCATAGTCCATGATTAATTGCAAAACAACTAAGTCATCTTATCTCCTCTTTGCAACTAGGGTTTCAATACTTAATTGCTTAATTTTCTTGGGTCTATTTTATACTTAATTGTTTATTCATTATTGCTACATAGCAATCAGATTTAGGCATTTATTTCCATATTTGCTTAATCATCATCACATACTTAGGGGCATCATACTTATTTCCCCCACCTTCTAATTGTCTCGGTTGTCCTACATATTACACACAACACATACATACACATCTTGATACATTTATATCGTCATTCCCCGATGACGCACTCTTGTGATATGGGTTACACTTTCATGTTGAGGGCATCCTATATACATGAGCCTCACACACTGCACACTATACACATTATGCATCCTCACACATTTGACCATATCACACATTTTACATTTGACACATTTACAACACATATCTCTAGCAATTCTTAGTCATTCTACACACTACACATTGCACTCTTCACGCATCATGCGTTATTTACACCTCTTTCTCTCGTAGAATCTACTACACACTTTACGTCTTATTCACTTTATACATTCACACTACATATTCCTCACATCTACTTTAATGCATTACACTCATTACCCTATGACACACTCTAATTTTGTGGTCCATACTCAACTACTAAGGGTCTACAACTCAAATGGACCTTATTACACTCGTTCTTCTCGCTCACACTCTCTACGCTTTATGTTTTATCGATAACATCTTTCTAGACCACACAATTCAAACCATTTCCCGATGATACACTCTTGTTCTATGGTTCATTATTCACTGCTAAGGGGGCATATACCAATGAACCTCATCACATGCATACAAATCCAATGAGGGGGCACATGGCTCCTATCACACTCACTCTGCCTTCCATTACATCTACACCTCACTGCATACTCCATATCTTGGCTGCACTTGCTCTTATTCACTTATGCTTTTACATGAACACTTTATTACATATGCTAGATATATATCTTGCATGTCATTATCTTTATCATATACACATGCCCGTTCACTTGCTTTCTAGTTGTGATCACAGATTCTACAAATCCACACATGCAACATGCGCAATACATATTACTAGTCCCACAACGGCTCCTAGGGGCATCCACCTTCGTACACTACAAGTGTTATTGTTTCATTTTTCATAGCAAATTACTTTATCGTATTATACATGCCTTGACATACATTTTATCTTTCTAACATGCTAATAGGTGCTTCATGTGAAACATTTGCTTTGCAGGTCTATTTGCCACCATGGTTGTCTGTTACATTGCTTGCTATTGTTTACCTTTTCTTGTCATTGTCAGATGTTATTGTTTGCATGGGATTTTCCCTTTGTCTTATATGCACACTTGTCTGATTTTGGCCTAGTCGGCCTTTCATGTCTTGCGACATCTTGAGTGATGTCCCATGTTTATAACCCACTTTTCGTGGTTTACATTGTCTTCTTGCGTCTTAGCTTGGATATTGATTGTTTAACTTACATTTTGTCTTCTACATGCATGTTTGTCTTTGCTTGTACTAACACTTGTTTCCAACCACTTTGTTTGCATGTGACTTGGTTTCTACCAAGCAAACTCCCTCCCCCGTAGGCTACGGTTTGCCAAAGACACGCGATCAGTCCTCCTTTGGGTCAGCATACTCATCAACGATGTTGCATACACCCCAAACGAGGGGGCATCATCTCGGTGAATCACCACCCCATATAATAGTTTACAAACATAGTTCATCACAACACAATATTGGTACAACACATTTATCAGTCTCAGACAAGGATCAAAATCATACTTGGGTCCTTAGCACAACACAAACACCAATGCCTAGACCAAGAAAATAATGCATGGGCTCCCCTGACCCTTCCTGGATGCCTGTGACCAAGGGGTAGTTACACAACATTCTTCAGTGCAACACAGTCTACAACACTTCACATAGTGGCTTTTACAGGGCATACCATCCTTAACACTCACCATACATACAATATACAACATTTTCTTCTTCAAAATTGGATCAGAATTGGTCGAACCGGATCATATTTTTACACACCATCTACAGTGGTGTTCTATATTTCAGAAGCAATCAAAGGTTAGAGGATGACACCAAAATTTTCTCCCTACACTTCTTCCATTTTTTGGCGTGAGATCGCTCGAAAACTCACACACACACACCGGGCATGAGATTGCCCAAAACTCGCTTCTTCTACATCATCTTCAGGATCCTTTCTACACTCTTTTCTCATCATGGATTAGGTGCACATGTTCCTTTTTCACATTTTTACATTTTACACACTTTCTTACATACTTTTTACACATTTTACTCATATACACGCATATTTGACTACTTGTTCATTCTTCTCTTTTGCAAGTCCGTCTTTATGGGAAACAAGTGGTTAACATCATCTTACATCAACAACATCAATCACATCAACATTAACATCAACAACAGTACAAAGGTGACATCTACACATGCATTCCCGCCCTAGGATCATCATCATCACTTTTTGCACTTTTTCATCTCTAGTTTCCATGCTTCACATTTTTATCACTCCACGCTTTTCCTTATCTCTCAACATGCTTTCACCATCGATCTACATGGTTATCAGGTACGCATCTCTTATCTAATTTATGTTATCGAGCATTCACTCAACAACATAAAGTGGGGGTAAATATAGACACAAAATCACGCACTTTGGGTAATTATCTAGTCCTAATTGCATACTACTATTCATATGATTCCTAAGTAAGAAAAGTACTAATTAACCCATGTCTTTGGCCATCTTTGCTTTATTTTTGTTTCCACTTTTGGTCTTACACTCTTTCTAGCTCAGTATGTCTTTTCACACCTCGACATTTATCATCTTGGACACCAACACCCAACCAGATGCCATCGCCAGCGCCCCATCCCCTCTCGGGTGCCCCCGACCTCTTTGACTTTGTTCACATCTTTTGGGTCCTTTCTAGCTGTTTGAGCATCTTATCTTTTTGGTAGTCGGCATATTCAGGGTTAATTATGAAATTAAAATAAGGAATCATATAAATATAAAGTTATATGATCATAATAAAGGACCAAGCACTGAGCATTAGCTACTACCACCTGAGGTTGCATCCAAAGGCTATTCAAGAGAATTCAAGCATCCATTCGAAGGCAAGGGACTGCATTATTCTGCATACACTTCATAGGAGGGGAAGTTCATTTTATTCCATGCACACATCTACTTACATCTCTTACATTTAACTATTTGATCACTATCAAGTGTGACATGCACAAGAGCCACCTAGGGCACAATTCCACACACACACACCTAGAACTACATTGGGTCTGAAATGTAGATCAACGATCAGTTGTAATTTCATTCATTTGACAGCTAAGGACAATTTGACCCCTCATTTACATTCTTTTCTTTTTGGGATTTGATGCACTCTTGAGGGTTTTGCAGTCATTCTTTTATTGCAGATTATCAATGACATGTCGATCGTTGTGCGACATACTAGTGACAAAAGGTGAAGGATAATGAACGAGTCACGACCGTGTGAAGGAGGTTTTCTGAGGGTTTCAAAGCAGCACAGGCTCCTGTGAGCAGTCCCGGAGCCCACCGGCGGCCCGGCCCCTTTCCAGGTTCCCCATTCCAGGAAGATCGTCAGCTTGCACATTTTTATGAGGCTCTGTGCGACACTTATCCCTCTCTGTTCACCTAGTCATCACTTCGACACAGTCTAGGATTAATTGTGAAACAACTAAGTCATCTTATCTCCACTTTGCAACTAGGGTTTTAATACTTAATTGCTTTTTTTGGTCTATTTTGTACTTAATTGTTTATTCATTTATTGCTGCATAACAATCAGATTTAGGCATTTATTTCCATATTTTCTTAATCACAATCCATTATATCAATTCGTATTAATTACTTCATCCTACATGTCAGGAGAGAGAAAATCGTATACATGGTCATCTCGACGAATTGACATGAATTATCCACTCACAAACATGTCATTATATTACAAACTAAATGAATATGATAAGGTTTTCTTATGAAACACATCATAACTTCACAAAACATTTAATAAGTATGCACATCCTTAATCAAATGAAGTGATCCTAAGGACACGTCCTAAGTTCCAACAAACCAGAAATCCAACAACAAGCATTATCATTAAAACTTGATAACACTATCTTGAATCGAGTTTATTATCACAATAAAACATGATCATAATTTCCTAAATAAATTCATTTTATAAAGACAAATAAATCATAATGACCTTGTAACAATCATTTACCTTGCATGGCCCTATAATAACTTGCCTTATTATTCAAAGAATAATTGAAGGAGAGAAACAAAATCTCCTTTCAAAGATAATCATTTTATTGTACAATTGACTAATTTTCTACTAGAATACAACAACACTCAATATTCCCTTTCATATCATTATTATATATGGAAGAGTGATAGTTTCAGTATGAGGAACACTTCAACAATACATTTTCCCCAATCTGAAACAAATTAAAAAAAAAAAAATTTAAAAGTTCCATCAATGATCTTCTTGAAGGAAGCCACTAAACTTAATAATGTAACAACATGTATACAAAAATCCAAATAGTCATTACCGACATAAAGGGAGAACCAAAAGTCATCGATTTTTAAACAAACTCAAATGCACGGATCTCCATAAGAGTCTATCTCGGCTCAAACTACTAATCATATAAAAAAAGATTCATAATCATTACTGCATAATGATGGAATTAGAATAATGAGCTCGTAATGAGTCAGTATCTATAAGTTTAATGCAACTCGAAATGGAGTTAGTAAGACATTCACAATAACGAATACCCCTTTTCATCACTCATGAACCCAAAATCAATTACTTAAATCAAACAAATTCTAGGAAGATAACAAAACTTCTTTCTTTTCCCTTTTGTTTTTCAAACTTTGTTCAAACAAATTTGCAAACAAAGTAACAATCTATCATAAATGTTTAAAGGAGAGAGGAAAACTCCTCATATTTTTCTTTTGCATTGTTATTAAAACTTTACTTGCACAAATTAATAGAATATCCCTTTTCATATTCAAAGAAGGATTCGAATCGAGTCATCCCGAGGAAATGCTTGAATAAAAAACAAATCCATACAAGCTTTCAAATAAACTTCAAACAACCAAATCATATGCAACTATCCTCTGCAACTAAATCATGATGTATACAATCACATAAAACAAACACTCGAATGTAAACAGAATTCTGCTTTTGCAAACGAAAACCCATTTTCTAATTTTCCAAATGACCTATTTAAGAAAAACATTTTCTTCCAAGTTTTCCCAGAAACCCTTTTAATAAAATCATGACAAATTTATATAGAAGAAGAAATCCCCAACATATTCCATTAATTTGAAATGTAACAACATGAAAATGAGTAAGAAAATTCATGCCTCGTGATCGCAATTCTTTTCTCCAAACTTCCCTTTGGTTTCCTTGCCAAAAACTCCTAGAAATTGAACAACAAGAACCCCAATACTTCTTCGGATTTAAACAATTTAAATGCCATTGATCTTTAAAAATCCACATGCTATTTTTGGCTAACAGGCCAGTAAAAACCTCCATATAAATGTGCCTTTAAAATTCCAGCACAACTTAAAGGAGAGAGCTTAAACAACAAAACAATAAAAATGAAACTACATTGCATGTTATGGCTTTTCTGAGAAGCTTCCTCTTTCCCCAAAAATTTGCACCCTAAATTAAATGCATTAAATTTTAGCAGTGTCGCGTATGACGTGGCGCTTCTCTCTCTATTTTCCATCCAACAATGCATGGTGGTTCGAACGAGTGGTCGAAGACATAATCATACAAACAAAACAATATAATTTCCCAAAGTTTTATGGTGGTCGATCAATGACCCAAGGATAATAATAATTAAACAATCACAATGCTCAATGATATGGTTGAGGACCATAATCATTATAATATTTAAACATTTCAATGCCACCTTCCTATGGTCTAAGACCATTTTAATTTAAACTTATACTTTTCCAAATTGCTATGGTCTATGACCATCAAGATTAAACAAAACAATATCACAAGATCAAAATTAGCTTACAAACATAAAATTACATAAATTACAGGTAATGAGAAGGTAAAAACAACGGCTTTATTGATCCAAAAGGTGAAACAAATACAATAGATCACTTCTGACCCCTTCTCTTCCACTCAGAACTCAATATAAAATCTAGAATTGAATAGAAAGTGTAGAGATATCTTTTATAATGAATTTCATGGAGTTTTACAAAGAATTGTGAGAGAGAAGAAGATGGAAAATGTAGACATGCAAGTTATCTCGCCCAAAATAGCAAAAAAAAAACGTGTGGCATGCATGAATCATGATCCTTAAAGCCAAAATACATGCTCGTAAATAGATCAGCAGTTCTAATAGAAAAATGTGTGCCTAGAAAAGCAAAACACATTTAAAAATAAAAATTGCCCATCCACACGCTTCGTTATTTTAAAAGCTCTTGTTTGATAAAAATGGAGTTCTCTTGCATGCTTTGTTCCTCTTTTAGCTTTTGCATGCTTTAAAATTAGATCTTTGACTAAAAACATGAAGCAAAAATTGGGTCTTTGGTCATCTTGTGTCGTGCGATTTTCCCATGTTACATGGCTTTACTATACTTTTCTCTCATCCCACGGCTTCTCTAACCACCAAAGGTGGACTTGCTTAGACTAATGTGGCTTTCCTTTGTATTCTACTTCATTATGTGGCTTTTCTTATGTTATGTGGCTCTTCTAAACCACCGTGACTCTTTTCGGACCTTCGCAAATTTCTTTAGACATCTCGCAAACCTTTCTATGTCTTTCCCTATTTTTAGTGGCTCTATACGGCCTTTACTAGACCTATGTGGATTTCTTTGGACATCGTGACCTTGTCGACTTTCGCGGATTTGACATACCCGCAGTAACACCGAAAAATAGTTCCCTTTGTTTCGCGACATATAGTCCTTGTGAAAACTTGTGGAACACTAAAAATCGATTCCTTTGTTTTGCGACCTTGTTAAGAACTTCAAATTATCATAACTCTTTTCCCTTTTCTTCATGGTTTTGCACGACCACTTTTTCTTGCACGGCGACATCTCCTCTTTGCTCTGATGCTTTGTTTCATGGATTTTGTCAACTTTGCAAAATATTCTTCATTCTCCAAGTCCACTAAGATCAATCTATGTTTTTTGATTTGTGGGTCTTCCATCCAAATCCGCCCAAGTCTTGAAGTTGAATAAGTTGTGCAAATAAGCATGGGTGCTTATTTTGATAACATCCATCACAAGTCCGAGAGGGGCTATATGAAATTACATTCACTTTCAATCAAGTGAGCCCTTCTTCGATTTACTACTTGCAACACGCCCAACCTTCACCAATCACCCATGTGCCCTGTGTATGATTCTACATTACATATATATCTACAAAGGCACTCACATTTACATCCAACAAAAAGACTTGCCACTCTTCTAGAATAATAAACACAAACCCACATTTCTTTAATCATCAGTACAAGATTAAGGACCCTCATTAAACTCCTGACAACTCCTTTGCCTATAGTCTCGCTTGGAGGCAAAATTTAGGCCGAGATGCCAAATCTTTTATGGGTGTAGTGACTAGACATCGCTTTTGTCTATTAACAATTGATAATGCTAATTAGTCTTTGAGTAGCACCCATTGGTGTCCTAGGTGTAGATAAGGAAACTTGCATATGTTCAAAACCCTCGAGCTTTTGTTATTGCCTATCACGCCCACTCCTAAAAATATTCACCAAACATAAAAACAACAGTTCACTATTTCAATTTTGGCAATTAGGTTTTTCCTAGCCATGTGGGCGACCACGAGCATGTCGTGCGTTAACGACTTCAGTAACCAAACACGCCCTTTCGATCCGCGTGGCATGTCAAAGCACATATTTAATAGTCAACAATGTTTCTCCCACTCCCGCTTGCAATGTTTCTCCTTCTCCGTATCGCGTATTCATCGCACTACTTTCCCGAGGCAATTGTTAGTTATTCGTGCGACTACGAACAATGCTATTTTCGACAATACGTACTTGTGAAGTAAATGATTATTGAACGACCTCACATAAGAGCTGGGTTTAATCTTTATTACCAAACTTAGCATTGCAAACAATTATCACGTAAAGAGCCTTTTTTCCCGTTTGAGAATGGTCCAAACTAAAATTTTATTAGTGTGTTTCCTTATTTTCTGATCATTTTAGGTTGTGTACTTATTCTTCTCTCTTCTCGGTCTAAATTTTTCCTACAAAATGCATAGATATGAACCATAATTATTCTCTAAACCTCGAGTTAAACTACTACTCCAGGAAATCCTCAACCAATGGGATATGCCAATATTTTGTCTTAAAATGAATGATGCAAGAGGAAGAGGAAGAGGAAGAGGAAGAGGAAAAGAAAGGGAAGGGAGAATGACGGGCATGAGAGTGCCTCCTTATCCAAAAGCTCATCTTATCCACTAGTCCCCCTACATCCTCCTCCCATTCTCCCTCAACGCAGGCCGTTCGATCTGCGCATCCCCACATCCAAGCCGTCCAATTCCCAAATACCAATGCCATACCAACCTCTCACCCCCCTCGCTCAACAGAAAAAGAAAAAGAAAAAGGAAAAGAAGCGCGCGCATTTAATTCCGTCAACATATTTGACGCTTAAAACCGTCACCAAACCTACCGAATAGCATGGCGTGCGCCCAGCTAACTCTACCGGCCTGGCCGTCAAAATCGATCTCCCCACCAGAAACCTACCCCGCGGCGCGGCGTCAATAGCGGAGCGGAAACCCAAGCGCGGGCGGCGCTCCGCCCCGCCGGTGGTCTGCAACCTGCGACAGCTCCGCCAGCGCATATACTCCATCAAGAACACAAAGAAAATAACAGACGCCATGAAACTTGTCGCGGCGGCGAAGGTGCGGCGGGCGCAGGAAGCGGTGGTGAACGGGCGGCCATTTTCTGAAACCCTAGTCCAAGTCTTATACAACATAAACGAGCAGCTACAGTCGGAAGACATCGACATTCCGCTCACGCAGGTGCGCCCCGTGCGGAAGGTGGCGCTCGTGGTGGTCACAGGCGATCGCGGCCTCTGCGGCGGGTTCAACAACATGGTGTTGAAACGAGCGGAGCAGCGGATGCGCGAGCTGCGTCAAGTCGGCGTCGGTTACACGATCGTCAGCGTGGGGAAAAAGGCTCCACTTATTTCAAGCGGCGTCCCCAGATTCCAGTCGACAGGTACCTCGAGGTCGGCGGACTCCCCACGACGAAGGAAGCGCAGGCGATTTCCGATGATGTTTTCGCGCTCTTCATCAGCGAGGAAGTCGATAAAGTCGAGCTGCTGTATACGAAATTTGTGTCGCTGATAAAATCGTCTCCGGTTATTCACACTTTGCTGCCGCTTTCCCCGGGGAGGTCTGCGACATCAATGGCGTCTGCGTCGACGCGGCGGAGGACGAGATGTTTAGGTTGACTACGAAAGGGGGAAATTGGCGGTGGAGATGGAGAGCGTGACGACTCCGACGCCGGAGTTTTCGTCCGTGGCGCAGTTCGAGCAGGATCCCGTGCAGATCCTGGACGCCTTGCTGCCGCTTTACCTCAACAGCCAGGTTCTCCGTGCTCTTCAGGATTCTCTTGCCAGCGAGCTTGCTGCTCGCATGAACGCCATGACCAGCGCCAGCGATAATGCCGAGGATCTCAAGAAGTCGCTTTCTATTTCTTATAATAGAGCCAGGCAGGCCAAGATCACTGGGGAAATCTTGGAGATTGTTGCGGGTGCCACTTCTCAAACCGCCTGATTGTTTTCTTCTCAATTCCAAGTTTTTGATCTGAGGGACAATTATATATTATTTCTCTTCTCCGTCATATTGCTTGTCAATGAAATCTCCAGTTGCGCCCTCCTGTATTCAAGCCTGCTGTAAATTATTCAAGTACTATGTACTTTTTATCAGGTTTGTAGTTTCGCGGTGAGATTCCAAAAGTTCGTAGCTTCTTAACGGAAAAACATAAAAAATTCAACAATTTTCAAAATTGTTAGAAAAATACTGAGAATATATACATAACTCTTACGTATTGCTAAGAAAATTTTAATAATGTGCATTGATTGAGAATTTATAAAGCACCACATATAGCTGTAATACATGGTGGATAGGTGTCCGTCCATGTTGAATTTGTCACATAGTTTCACTTAGGGTTCCACCCTGATTAATAGTTTTATCTATTTTTGAATTTGCTACATAGTTTCATTTATCAGGGTTTTTCAATAATTAACAAATTCATTTTCTTTGGATTTGTTATATATTTTGTCTATTCTTTAGATTTGTTACATAGTTTTATCCATTCTTTGGATTTGTTACAAAGTTTTAGTTATTGAAGAAATTCACATGATTAACAAATTCATTTCATTTTTATAAATTGTTTCCTGATAAAAGACTTGAATCTAACTCCACCCTGTTTCGAAAAGGAAAATAGGGTGCAAAACTCCTCCCTATAATTATGATATTGCTTTTGGGCTCTAAACTCCTCTGCATGCTTAAAATATTGTTTTTTTCAAAAGAACATTAAGTCTAAAATGTCACACTATTATCCTCCACCATCACCTCCTTAGCTATCATTATAAGTTGTCTAAAATGTCACATTATTACCCTCCACCATCACCTCCTTAGCTATCATTGTAGGTTACACTGAACATTTGAGGATATTACTTCATCGTGATTTTCTTTCAACCATAACATTTGAAATGACTCACCCAGATCATCTCTGTACCATTGGGAAGTTATGTGTGTTTTTCAGTTTAAAATAAAAATTTAAAGTTTGTATTTGGGGTTTTTGTCCAGAGTACAGATGGGTCCCTAACCAGAATATTTAATGTTTCAGCCGACCCTCAGTTACATCTTTTACCTATGCCTCTGCCTGGGACTGGTCTCCTCTTTAAATTAACTTTCATTTACATGAGTTGTTGGTAAGGTATTCTTGTTACAATCTTAATATTAATTTTTAGATTCTGCATTGTGGTCATCTTCTTTGCATACAAAACTGTCATTGCCATTCCAGTCTTGGCCGTGTTGATCTTATATATCAATTATTGTTGTTGGAAAACATTCTTTTGGTCTAGAGAGGGACTACACATGTTACACACATCCACCATGCCAGTCAAATTTGAATCACTCAAACCAGAGGGAACTCCCTTTACCACTAAAAACCTGGTCTTATGGAGAAGGCAACTGCAACTATTATAGCAATAGGTGTGCAGTCTTCAGGTAATAGCAAAAACAGAATCTTTTCCTTAAAATGCACAGGTTGCATGGAACAGCTCTTTTCAGCAAAACCGTTTTTCCTTTGGGTTGGAAAACATCCTTTTGGTCTAGAAAGCGAGCCGATGCACAGTCGTGTAGGGAAAAGCCTTCTTGTCAGGCGCGCTGCTGGAAGAGTTTCTCCTCCACTTGACCCCGTTCTCAGGAACAGGGGAACCTGCCGTGAGGCCTCCATATGGCTGAGTGGAGAACAACGGCTTTCACTAGGAGTATTCCCTAGAGATTCTAACCTTAATTGGCGGGATTGGTATCGCTAGATGTGATCACTAGATGGTGTATGTTGCTCGGTATCTTTCGCGGGGAGGAGCTTCAAAGGCCAAGTCCCACTAGTGGTTGCTCTATTAGACCTGAACCTAGAATCAAGGAATAATTCCCGAAGATTGTGCTTGCCGCTGGCCAGCCTCAACATGAGACTCTTTGTAGCAATAGCAAACTTCAAGTTATAGCAAAAATACAGAATTTTTTCCTTAAAATACAGAGGCGGCATCAAATGGCCCGTCTCAGCAAAGTCGGGGGTTGGGACTCTGCATGGACTTCAATATATTTTTGTGACCATGTGTCAAGCAGCATATAGTTGCTGTATTTTAATGCACATATTTTAGGAGAAGGCAGACAAAGTTCAGTTGCTGTAGGAAGAGTATGGGACCATAGACGGGGCAAAATTCTCCAAAAATTTTGCTGCAGCACCAGATGAGAAAATATGCAGTTGCTCCCTCCATGATTCAGGCTGTAAGCCACTTTTGCATCACAATTTACTATATATGTTTAGCGTTTCTGATGACTTATACGATTTACACGGTTGTTTAGCTTGTCAAACCAGATAAAGGGCGGCAAATACATTTAAATAATATATGCATCAGAAACTTAAAAACCAAAGTCTGCTTGACAAAATCATTGACTTACCTTTGATCTGGCATTCACCATTTCAAAGCAAATCTTAATTTCAAGTGGATTCATTGCCTGATTCAGACTTGTTTTAGTCAAAATTTTGCAGATTATGCCATTAATTGACCTGAGCAATTTTCCAGCAATTGATTTTCCGTAAGTGTTAAGAGGACTTTTAAATAGAAGATTCAGCACATGTATTTTTGGGCGACTGCAAAATTTAGATATCTCTTTGCAAGCTGGTTTGTCCAAAGACACCAAGAATTCTACACCTGATTTCTCTTAATTATATCAATAGGCATTCCCACAATGGCAACAAGGGGTGGGATCAGGATGTAATGGTGTGACCATGTAAATTATTTCTCTAAATTTGATATCCACTTCACCATCACCAAATTTTTTTTTATAACTTTAAGAAGTCAATTAAAATAAAATAATATCTTGATCATATGGTTTGGGGCCTTTTTTTCCTGAGTTTTTTTGTAACTATCAAGTGAAAAATGTGAAGAAAATATAATAAAAATTTAATCTGAGGTGATATGCATAAAATTCAAAGATAAAAACCTTGAGATATTTGTATTTTCTAAATAAATTTTGACAATAATTGAATTTCTCTTGATTGTTTCAACCTATTTGTAAGGTGATATGCATAAAATTCAAAGATAAAAACCTTGAGATATTTGTATTTTCTAAATAAATTTTGACAATAATTGAATTTCTCTTGATTGTTTCAACCTATTTGTAATTCTTCCTTTACCATTTGTTAAGACTAGCAAGTTTATCAACCGTGTCTTCCAGCACCTTGAAATTCTTCTATCATCCTAAAAACACAAATTGCATACCAAGAAGAGTACCAATTTTCACAGTCATGCCCATTGTAGACAAAAATTTCCTTTTTTTTGGCCATCAAGTGGTGGTGGTGGGAGCTGCTAGCCTAATATGCCTGCATAATGGAGCTTTTATCAAAATTGAGAGTATGATGTAGTTTCAAATTGCTCACAATTCATCTTCTTTTAATCAAACATATGTTTTAACAGGGTCACAATATTTTGATGCAGAGTTGCCTACTATCTTGAAGTCTTTATAGTTTAAATTGGAAACAAACATGGATACGAGTTTGTAGTTCTTAAGGTTGGACATTTTGGTTAGGCTATCAAGTTCAAGCCCCTTTGTTCTATCACAATACAATATAATATCTAAGATTCTTGATTATAAATCTTAGAAAGAAGATTTGGCACATTAGTTGTTGAGGATTTCTTTTGTATTCATTGCTGTGGATTTCTTTCCACATTAATATCTACATATCTTGGGCATTCCATGAGTAGACACTAGATTTTTTTTTTGGTATAATGGTTATGGAGAGTGGACCTATCTTCAATGTTAGCATTTGTCTCTCAAAATTGTAGATCTCTCTCTGCAAACTACAAGTGCTTGCAGTAGATGGTTCATGTTCATCATGGCTCTCCCGCGGGTAGACTCTACTTTCTCATAGGAAGGTTTTCGTAGTGATTGTGTAATATTTCAGAGCATCTCTCTACATCCCTACTCTCATTTGGTATCAAAGGTGGTTTATCCATGAGGAACAAATGAGAATGATATTTAGTCTCTCCTATATTGATTAGCAAAGAAAAAAAGATTGGAGAACCTATTGACTGCCTATAAATGCTATGTTATACCTTCATAGTGTTTTTATTTCTACATCAACTTCATGCAACACATCACAAATCATATCCAGGCTCATTGGGAGTAGATAAACCCTTTTTGATTGATTTAGAATGCTCAATAGACTCCTTGATTCTCATAATGTTTAGATTCTCATTTGATTGCCAAATCTTTAAAATGCCGAAGTGCTAAATGGATTATTGATGTTAAATGACTTAGAATGCATGTGTATCTATATACAAGTCAAATTTGAATCGGGGCTTGACTAGTACCTAAATCAACTTCCAATGCTCAAATAAGAAAACAATGGGAACAAGGAATGATAACACTTAAAACCACAAGAGACAACAAAAACACTTGACAAAAGCATTTGTGGATGCTCTAGACAAGATCCAAGAGTGCATGAATGCTTAGGATGAAGACCACAAGTGCACGAATGCTCGGGTAGGAAAGACACGACATGAGCGGGGTGTTGGCTCCCAAATTTCCACTAAGGTGGAAAATGATGAATGCAATTGGATTTGTCGTTGTAGTGAGGTGCTTCTTCACTTGGAATGACATATTTAAGATCAACAAATGGGAGGGTGGTTAACCTCCTACTCTTTAGGCTTTGTGAGACCTAGGGAGAGACCTTGGAGCAACCTAAATAATGTCAAATAACAACGATTAGATAAGTATAGTCTAGTAGACCCAACCAGGCAGCCTAACCACTATGAATTCCCACCCAATTTACCATCGTCACTAGCATGATATTCATAAAGCTACCTAAGAATGGGTAAAGGTTGCACTCAAACAGATGATAATAACAAAGATATCCATAATCTATAAGCTAACTACTCTCAGGACCAACAAAATGTTTCAAATGAAAGCTTATAAACATGAATTTACAGTTATAATGGTTGAAATCTTGAAGGCTTTACACAAATGAAATGAGATTTCAGTATGAGCATGGAGTGAAAAGAAAAGGTTTAACATAATGAAAGTGATCAGATGAACTATGATCAGTGACTAAATCCATTGGGCAAGGAGTTACCAAACTTCAGATCAAGTGAGCTAGTGATAACCAAAGAGAACAACAATCTACACAATTACTGCAAATCCACCATTAATTCAGACAAATAATGAAAGATCCTACACATACTCATCACCAATCAAGACAAAACATCATAGAATGACAATACACTGATATTAAAGCTTTTGCGGAAAACAAGGAAGTGAAAGCATGTAAGGATTTTTTTAATTCAACATTTATGAATTATAATGCCCATAAATTTTCACCCTAGAATCACCACTAAAACCATGGTAAAAAGAATTTTGTTTGTTATTAGTTGTTATCACACCGAACACAACTTTACTATTGGAACCTACCAAATATGCCTCGCATAATGGAGCTTTTTATCAAAATTGAGAGTATGATGTAGTTTCAAATTGTGCACAATTTGTCTTCTTTTAATGAAACATATCTTGTAACACAGTCACAATATTTTGAGAACCCATTCACCGCCTAGATGGTTGTACTAATGATTGTGTAATATTTCGAGAGCACGACTCTCTAGTAGATGGTTCATGTTCATCATGGCTCTCCCGTGGATAGAGACTACTTTTTCATAGGAAGGTTGTATTAGTGATTGTGTAATATTTCAGAGCATTTCTCTACATCCCTACTCTCCTTTGGTATCAAAGGTGGTTTATCCATGAGGAACAAAGGGGAACAATATTTAGTCTCTCCTATACCGATTAGCAAAAAAATTAGATTGGAGAACCTATTGATCGCTATAAATTATGCTACTCTCATAATATTTTTATTTTTGCATCAGCTTCATGCAACACATCTCAAAGTCATACCCATGCCCGTTGGGAGTAGATAAACCCTTTTTGATTGATTTAGAATGCTTCAACAAAATGCTCAATAGACTTCTTGATTCCCATAATGTTTGGATTCTCCTTTGATTGCCCAATCTTTAAAATGCTAAAGTGCTAAATGGATTATTGATAATAAGGGACTTAGAATGCATGTGTATCTACATACAAGTCAAATTCAAATCAAGGCTTGACTAGTAACTAAATCAACCTCCAATGATCAAAAAGAAAATAGTCATGAACAAGGAATGGCAACACTTAAAACCACAAGAGACAACAAAAACACTTGACACAGGCATTTGTGGATGTTCTAAACAAGATCCAAGAGTGCATGAATGCTTAGGATGAAGATCACAAGTGCACGAATTCTTAGGATAGGGAAGACACGACATGAGGGGGGTGGGGTTGGCTCCTAAATTTCTACCAAGGTGGCAAAGGGTGAATGCAACTGGATTTGTCGTTTAGTGAGGTGCTTCTTCATCCGGAATGACATATTTAAGATCAACAAATGGGAGGGTGGTTAATCTCCTACTCTTTACACTCTATGAAACCTAGGGGAGAGACCTTGGAGCAACCTAAATAAAGTCAAATAACAACAATTAGATAAGTATAGTCTAGCAGACCACCAAGGAGCCTAACTACTATGAATTCTCACCCAATTTACTATCACTAGCAACATATTCATAAAACTATCTAAGAATGGGTAGAGGTTACACTCAAACATATGATAATAACAAAGATATCCATAATCTATAAGCTAACTACTCTCACGACCAATTAATTGTTTCAACCGAAAGTTTATAAACATGAATTTATGATTATAACAATTGAAATCTTGAAGGCTTTAGATAAATGAAACGAGATTTTAGTATGAGCATGTAATGAAAAGAAATTTTTTAACATAATGAAAGTGATTAGATGAACTATGATCAATGACTAAATCCATTGGGCAAGGAGTTACCAAACTTCAGATCAAGTGAGCCAGTGATAACCAAAGAGAACAATCTACACAATTGTTGCAAATCCACCATTAATTCAGACAAATAATGAAAGATCCTACACATACCTTTCATCACCAATCGTCAGACAAGACATCATAAAATGACAATACATTGATATTAAAGCTTTTGCAGGAAAACAAGGAAGTGAAAGCATGCAAGGATTTTTGTAATTCAACACTTACAAATGTCTACACAACACTAACAAGCACTAAATGACCAAACAATGATTTACACCTTCAAAGCTTCCTAACAAAAACATAACACTTGCTCAACATCCCACAATGTTTTCTCTTTGAACCGGAAAGATTATCATTATTCAATTGCTTAGAAAACTAGAGAATAAAATGCTCAAATCAGACAACACAATTTGCTCAATAGCCAAAAAGATCCTCATGGAGAGTTTCTTCTCCACTTTATACAATTTTCCTTTGGAGAGGTGCACAACATAGTTACACAGAATATTCCTCCATAAAATCATCAAGAGTTAAGAAATAGACACTTGTCTGCATTTGGTGAAAGCAATTGATCAACCAATGGGAAGAGAGATTGGAGCATGTCCAGATCACTTCCACCAAATTCACCTTGAAGAAACACAAGTTATTTTTTGAAATAATCCAAATTTGGAGAAAATGTGACCATGAGAAAGCACAAATGGTAATCCACAAGGGGAAACACATGCACATCCAAAAGATCTGGAGAATTTGATGGAGGGAAAGTTGCCACCTATGAATTAAACCAAACTTCCACCTTTGGATCAATATGAAAGCTTAACTATCTAATTTCCAACGATCATAAGTCTTTAATGTGTCATGGTGGGCCCTAGAGAGAATATGCCACCAAGAACACATCTTTGCAAGTGGCGGGACATACTGGAGGACTCAAAAAGTGATTTGGAGCCCAATTGATCAAAAAAACTAGTTAAAACCCCCCAAAATTTGTCACTAATTGCTCATCAATTTCTCATTGTTTCTCCCAAAACTAGAACCATTACAACACTCTCTCCAAGATGTTTCTAATGATACCGATCACAAGTCATTTGGAGCTTCTAGTGAAAAGTTAGTATAAAAAACCTGAACTCAATCGTGCTTATGGAGCCTCCTAGTTTAGCGCCTTTGAGCTTTATTTTGCACTAAGCTTGGTCATCAAATTTAACTTAGTCAAAATATCCTATGACCACCCACCTTCCACCACGTAGCCTCTCTAGATTTAGGTATTCTCGGGCTCTTGGTCACAAATCACCTTGATCTAAACTTTCTTATTTTTCCAAGTGACATGTGATTGGTCCACGTGGAACAATAATGTATTTTCAATGTTCATGGGGTCACCTCGAGTCTTGGAAATTTCCTCGTAGTCTCAACTCACCTCATACACCCAAGATCACAGATTGTGAACTTTTTTGCCTCGATCGCTTCCACTTGAGATCTCGATCCTCCGGGACCATTGATTAATGTAATTGGTCCCCGTGCATTAATGATAGCTTTTCGCGATATCGGCCTCTTCCCGCCGCTCCGGCTCGAAACATTCAATCTTGATGAGAAATGACGTGCTTTTGGGATTTCTCGAGGTTTCGGGATCCATGATCTTTCCTCGGATGATTTGCAACTTCACGGGAACCCAAGCTACTAAGAATGCACTAGAAATATCCCTTGTGGGATATTACTTGAAATTCACAAAATATGTATAAAATAACAACGAACTCGAATTATAATTTTTTTTAATTTTATGACGGCAATATGCGTAAATAATTTTTTTGTATTTTGCAAACCAATCACTTTTAGCACTACCTAGAAGCTTCAAACAACTCAAAATATATAGAACAATAAACAAGAGAGAAATACTTTTTCTCTCTCATATTTGATTTAGTTATTTATTTTAGGCGTAAAAATGAGAGAAAAATACAATGACAAGATAATTTCCAAAATAACAATGGAAAAATGATGGAAATGAATTCTAGGGCATCTTCATGATGATAACAATCTCCAGCTCTCGAAATCTTCATAATCGAACCACAAAACCCCTCCAAAATGCTCCTCAAATCTAAAATCGAGTAGATAAAACCCTAGAAAATAGTTGTTCCAAATCTACACTAAAACCCTTCATGAAGAAGGGTTGTCCTCTTACTTTGAAACTAAATTTCTGATTGCTCTCCAGATTTGATCCAAAAATTTGAATAAAGCTCCAAAATAGCAAACTAGGGAGGATCTTTCACCACCGAAGAGTGCTTCTCTAGCTAGTTGTGGATCTTTCACCACCGAAGCTAGCGTTTATGTGGGATCTTACTCCACAAGCAAAGAAAATGCAAACAACAATTGTTCTAATATCAAAATAGGTGAGTGCATGAATGAATGCCCTTTCTCCCCAAGCACTTCCTATTATAACTTTTCATTGCAACAAAGGGCCCAAAAGAACCCTAATCGACCTCCTTGGGAAAAATGTACATAACAATAAAATAACTTAAGTTATTTTATCACCACTATGCCAAAAGTACACTTAAGTTACCCCTAACGAAGAAATAGAAAATAAAGTACCATATATTCACCCATCACTTAAGTCATCAACAAAATTTAACATAAAGTACCTTAAGGGAACATCACTCAACCTTATTTCAATTAAGTCACCTCAAATTACGCATCCAATGTCAAAACATAATATATAAGTGAAATGAAGGTGCAAACCATACCCAATAACCATCAACATTACTAGCCCTTGGGCATGACCAAGGCTAAGATGGATGAAAGGCCTCTTAGGCCACCCGCCGTAAATGGCAACATTACAACACTCTTCACTCCACTTAACCGTAAATGTGACTTGATTCTTCCACTTTGCAAATATGGGATTAATACCTAAGTGACCCAAGTGACCAACAATCCCCATGTGTCCCTCCTTATGACCCGATTAAATTTGACAGTTTGGATCGTTAAGAAAATGGGTGATTTGGACGTCACAACCCATCTTGATTCCAAAACAAGTGAATTTGATCAAGTTTTTGTTTGTTTCGAACTGTGGAAACCCGAATTTGATTTGTGCAAGCAATTTTGATGAGTCATGAGATGACCAAGTGTCTAAAATGCATAAATGGTCACAATTAAATACCAAAATTTAACTCTAAGCTTCTTATTTTGAGGTGAACCATTTTAGGCACCAACATGGGGATTTGGAGGAAATACAGATGATAATAAGAGGGGTATGAGAGAAAGGTAGGGGACCATCAAAAGTCAACAAATGTGTCAATAATGGCCAATTTGGACCAATAATGAATAAGAATACAAACATGTTAAAATTGGACAATTTAACAACTAATAAATGTGAAGGGACCATTGTTATATCTACACTAGGAGCTTATTACACCATAAAAAAGTGAGTCCATAGAAATTTTTATTACCAACAATAGTATGTTGGTTATCAAATTTTCAATATATATTCAATATAGAACACAACATTGGTTGCCTAATTATTATGGTTGTTGCCTATCCATGCACGACAACACATTTAACAAAACTATTAAGAAAATACATTTGTCCAAGAAAATTTTGTTTGAGGTGCTAGAAAGGGAGGCCTAATAAATATGTCATGTCAAGCATTAATATACTAGTAGCATTTTGAATTGATTTAATATAAGAAGTTTGAAATGAAAAAAAGTGTTCTACATTGGGTGTTCATACTTGTAAATCTTACATGTCATGATGTGCTACTTTACATCATTATTGGAATAAAGTTAAACAATATTTAAAAAATAAAAAAACATGTAGTATGACAACTATTGGGTATTGTTAATCGTGTAGTGTCACCTATTCTACAATTTCCCTAGTGAGCTAACTAGCAGAATTGCAACCCAAGTTGCAAATAAAACACTCATAGGGTGATGTAGGAGCATCGCGAGAAAATAATATATTTTGCATACTTTTGGATTTTTGACTATGTGTTGGTGCACATAGGATTGGCAAAGAGGAAACAAAGGAAAGGAGACATGACAAAGTGAAGTGGTGATTCCACGAGGGAGAGTGAAATTTTTGTGCAATTGTTATTTAGTGATAGTGCACGATAGAATGCGGTGCGTGGATTAATTATGAAGTGATGCATGCACAATAGTGTGTAAGGTTGTGGTGAAGGTATAGGCACGTAGGAATTTTGAGGAGCCGTGAAGGTGGTGCATAGTGATTGCGTAGTAGAGTAAAAGGCGTGCGCAAATCCATCAAGTGTCAATACACAAAACTAAGTGTAGAAGGTTTTCACAATAGATGAATGTACTAAGGGACACGTCAAGAAAATGACAAAGAAGTGGATGGAGGACTGACAATCAGAACACATGTCAAACAAGGGAGCAGTATAACCGACTAATCAATCGAAAAGGATCTTCTAAATGGATTTTGTCAACTACTAATTTGACATGACACATGTAGGTAAGAGTTATGAAACAGGTAGTTTGACAACATTAATGGACCGAAATAAAATTTAAATCTAAGTAGGCAAAGAGAAGTCTCTAGAAGGAATTTCAAACAAGAAAAGAGCAGGAGAAAGTGAGTATAAAAGTTGAGATAATGTCTAATTTGAGCAAGTTGATGTTGAGAGAGATTCTAAGGAGCAAGACAGAGCCAAAGAAGATAGAGTGACCTTGTGGGGAGCTCAAATCGCACACACCACCTTGGTATCAACTTGGATTTTTTTTATAAGCTCTGTAGGTAGAATTCAAACTAGGGTAGTAAAACGCCATTAATGGACCAAAATCAAATTTGAATCTGAGTAGGCAGAAGAGAAGTCTCTAGACAAAAATTCAAATGAGAAAAGAGCGAGAGCGAGTATAAAATTTGAGCCAACGTCTAATTTGAGAAATTGATGTTGAGGAAGTTGATAAGGAGCGAGACAAAGCTAGAGAAAATAGAGTGAGCTCGTGGGGAGTTCAAAGTGCACACACAACCATAGTCTCATTAGAGGGAGCTATATTATAGATGTCATTAAGGCTTTAAAGCTAATATAGAAGATTGTGTGTTTGGTGTTCCGCTATGAGACTCTACTAATGGTGTCATTTTGTCTCGATCTCGCTCTACCATCGTCAAGTGGTATCAAAGCTTGCTACAACTCTTAGAGGGACGTCAAGGGAGTGTGAATACTAGTAGAACACTTAATGTGAGGCAATCGGTCAAGGAGCAAAACTTTCTAAGAAGAGATGAAAATGGGGGTCGCAACAAATGCATCAATCATGGGTACACTTTAACAAGTCATGAATGAAATTATGGGTGTGAGGACTAGGCTAGATGTTGTCAAAGAATATCGATGAAGAGACTTTCAGGGCTCAAGATGCTCAAAATAATGATGGAGCAATAGGAGGTGAAGAAAATGAAGAAGAAGTTGGTGAAGTGTGACTCTCGAGAGTTATCTTAAAGATGGGTTGAGTACTAAGAAAGGATGTTCCATATTTCTCCGGAAGATTGGATTCATAAGAATTGGTATACTAGATTATAAGCATGCAAGAATACTTTAAGTTTGAGGAAATCAATGATCTGTAGAGGATCAAGGTAGCACAAACCAAGTTGAAAGAACATGCAACCCTATAAAGTGGAAAGAATCTAGAATGAGCACAAAAGGAGGAAAGGATAAAATTGTGTGTTAGGATAGAATGGTAACAAAGATGAAAGGTAAGTTCCTACCTTCTAATTATTAGATGAGTTTGTTTACGATGTTGTAAAATATAAGGCAATAATAGATGTCAATCAAGGAATATATAGAGGATTTATACCATATCATGATTCATTGTGGACATGTCAAGATCGACCAAGAGAAGGTCAGCAACATATGTCAATGGCTTGAGCTTTGGCATCCAAGAGGAGTTAAGCCTTATGTGCATTTAAAAATTGGAGGACGCTTATCAATTAGCCTTGAAGGTTGAAGAAAAGTTGGCACGCAAGTCAAACCCGAAGAGGAATCCACAACGTGCGTAGAAGAGGAGGAATAGGTCATGGTTATAGTAAAGCCACAAGAGGAAGAGCGTAACTATGCACATATGCATACGTAAGGTAGTGTGCGGGAAGGAGTGTTATACTCCTCAAGGGAGAGCAAAATATTTATCCGAGGCAGAGGAAGATGATTCTCTAAAACTTGTTTCAAATGTAGACAAGTAAGTATCACACATACGAGATCCCCAAAGTGCAAAGTGAAATGAAAAGCAGAAAATAAAGGGAAGCACACATGTGGTGCATGGCGATGTCGAATCAGTTGATCTCGCCGAGCATTATAAAGGACTAGAGCATGGAAAATCTTTGATGATAAGGAAGGTATTGATGAATACATGTAAAGGGAGGATGAGCTAACGTAAAGGAAGAATCTTCTTAGGACCATATATAAGTCGGGAGGTAAGTGTTATAAAGTGATTGTCGACGGTGGTAGCACAAACAAATATAATTTCCTGAAATGATTGAAAAGTTGGGAACGAAAAGGATTATTCATCTCAATGCTTATAGGGTGTCATGGGTATAGATAGGCCATCAAGTTTTGGTGAATGAGAAGTCTTGTTAGGTTCCATATCGGGAACTCGTACATACCCAAAATTGTATGTACTGCATACTTCAAATTGGTTACTTAAGCCCCAATGATGATACAGTCTCTCGCAAGGTGTTCGGGATCCGAAAAGCTCTCGAGTATGCGTTAACATCCCACGTGCCCCGCTTAGCCCCGCGTCCTTTGTCCTTTCCTTTTTCCCTCTTTTCTTGACCTTTTACTCTTCGATGGAAACCGCCGCCGCGATGGCGGCGGCGGTCCTCAGAATCACGTGGCAAGGTGGCCACCTTGATCGGGCGGCGGTCCAGAATCGCCGCCCGCCAGAGCGGCAGCTCCTTTTTCCAGAAAGCATTTTGACACGACTCACGTAAAAATCAACGCTTCACCAAATTTTCCTTACCGACTTAGGCTTGCATTTATGTTTTTGGTCCCCTGGAATAGTGTTTGGCCATTGTTTATGGTTTTAGAGTTCAGCTTTGGTTTTGATCTTTGGGTGAATGAAATCTATAAATAAATGGCTTGTGCTCAAAAAAATGGTTGGTCTCTCATTCACTTTTCATTAGACTTAGCTTTAATTTCGCAGTTTTTAGTACTTGTTTTAGTTCATTATACGTGCTAGTTAGCATTGTTCAACCGTTGGTAAGCCACATATCCAAATTTTTGTGCAAACAAAGCGGTGTTGTTGTTTTATCCAATCCATCGGAGTAGAATAGCTTAGGAAGCCATTAAAGTTGCAAGTTTTTTCTTCAAACAGATAGTTTCAGTTTCGCACTTTATGTTGCATGACTCGCAAAGAAAATCCCGCTAGGAATCGCATAAGCCAAGCTCGTACTCTTGCGCTATCCCTCTCCTACTCGCATTATATTCAGTCTGTATTCTAGAGCTGTCCTTTGTCCCAATATCTATTTCTATTGATGCTAGCATTACACGCTTTTCTGGATCCACGTGAACACGAAAGAACGAGGAGATCACACTGAGGGGACAAGATCACACACACCATCGGATTCGCCACTGCTCTATGGAATCCAGGTTCTAGCTTTCAAAGTTCTAGTTAGAATCATATCAAATAGAGTAGTTAATTGTTTCATTTCAAGAAATTCTATTCTCGATATTGCGCAGTGAAGTCATGGGGATTGATAGTTTCTGAGAAACTATGATTCACTCCTCACTTCTGAGGTAGGATCGAGAATCTTGCAAATAGATTAGATGAGCTATTTTATTTGTTTAGAATAAATCTACAAATTACATAGCATAAATAACTACACTCTGCTTATTTTGTTTGTTTTAAATTATTATTTAGTTGTTATTCTAGATACGTTTAAATAGCTACTTTCTTAAAATCATTAAAAGTTTCTTAAAAAATAGAAGTTATATATGTTTTAGATTTATTCCACGTAGTTAGAATTTGCTTTGTTACATAGCTTAGATTTACATTTTGTTTTGTATGACAATCACGGACCTCGGAGCCCAGTGGAATACGTATTTGAGCCAATCGTGCCTCAACCCAACCTCACACAATAGTTGATATAGACCAAAATCCTTAGAATACAAGTCTTCCAAACAACAACAGATTTACAACCGATCAACTTCTCGCTTGAGAGGGTTAAACATAGAAGACGACCAAGCACACACGTTTTGGTCAAATCAACCAAACTACATATTACCCTAGGCAAAGCATTCACATGACTGTAGAAGGGTTCGAAAGAGAACAAACCTTTGGTTGTGATCCTTTGTCCCACAAACCAGATGCAGAGACACTCTCACGTACATAGATACTAGTTTAAGGATCCAGTTCAGCACGAACGCCTGAGATATTCTCGAGAAATCACACAGCTTATTGAATCCTAAACATAGAAGCCGAGAAAGCATATGATTATTAGATACTAGGGATTAGGACTTGATTTCGTACATGACCATAACAGACCGCAACAACCAAGAGTCTACGGTTGTGATCCACAAATCCCACAAATTTAAACGAATCCATAAGTCAATCGATATAGACACCGCCTACGCACACTAGTATTCCATCCACTCCACTTCCACCCATCATCATCGAACAATTGTCCTTACTAGATATAACTAACGAAGCTAGAGAATTCTGGACTAGGCCAGAGAATCGTCCGTAGAGTCAATTGTATTCACCATCCACCATATGACCTTATCTGGAGACATACACGAAACTATCCCAGGTCATTTTCCACGTATTCCACAACCCATAGATCGAATCACGCCGTAGAGCTCGATATTGATTGAGCCTTCGAGCGTCATCCATCCTCGCCGATCGATCTATCACACCAGTCCAAGTTAGAAGGGCCTTCTTTGCCTTAGATTCACAAATTCCACTAGTGCGTGTCGAAGACATTAGATTACCTAACTAGTTTGTCTACATCCCACGCATATTCCATCCCCACCGGCTGTCTCGGCATGACCTCGGAGGTCGGGTACGCGGAAGAGTTACCTGTAGATTCCCATGCTCGCTTGTCACTTTTCCGGCGTAAAAAATTGGTGAACCCGACGTGAAACAAACAAAATTAGTGAAGCTGACGTGAACTTCCTACTTTCTCATCCGGAGTCATAGTATCACGTGTTCTTCCAAGTTTTAGTTTACTTTTCATCTTCTCCGCCTCATTAGCCTTTCACAAATCACCTTCGCTCCTTCCCATTATTCTGCGGGTATTCATATACCCCCCGAATATGTCGGGATTCGATGCATATGGCAGACCCCTCTTGGGTCTTGAGGCATACTACGCCCAACAGAATAGACAATCATCACCCTCACTCTCAATATGGGGTGACAACTACTCAACTAATCAGTTGTCAACACAAACTCCAAGAATCAGATATAATTCATCTTTTCAAACTGAGGAGTTAGATCAACCCCTCGAACGCAACAAACAGAGCCTTCAGGCTCGAACAATATGACGTTTACCGAGAATCTGGTTCATCTCCTCAGATGCTACTTAGACCACAAATTAGTAGACAATCAGACCCATACCTGGTCTTAGATGATGAACAGTCAATACGTTATCCTAGGAGTGAACAACGCTCTCGGGTATGTACCCACCTATAGGAGGTTTACAAATACAACCCGAGGTCTCTTTTCAAGAAAATACCTCTATGCCACTGCATATAGGAAATACTCTCGAGAAAACTTGGCAAGATAGCATCAGTTCATAGCAGGATATCACATGCCTATACAACACCAGGGTATACAACAAACGCCGCTAAGGCAAAGCACCGTGACTTCACCAAATGAAGTCATTTCAACGTTAGTAGAAAAAGTGAGAGGGTTAGAACTTGCTCAAGCAAGTCAAAATTCTCAGTTCATGCAAGCAGGAAGTTCCAATCCTCCATACCACCCTGGCCAAGTAGATCTCCTCACAGGAGTAGGCACGTTAGGCATGCCTCCTCAATATCCACAACAAACGCCAACAAGGCCCATCATCTCTAACACCATTCCTCCCGGTCTAGTATCAAACAATCCATTCCTAGACAATACCCCGTCATACTTAAACATGTACTCCAAATCACCACAAGGAGATATGTTCTCCTCTCCCGGCATGTTTGCTCAAACACAGGGACTTCCCTATGCCCCTACCAATGCATACGCTGTGCCATATCAACAACCCATCCCACCACCACTCCCTCAGCAACCACCATCAATGGTCGAAACCTATGCGATAGGGACTTATTCAGAATATCTGAAAGAGCCCTTAGACTTCGCCATACGAAGCGTCATGCTTCCAAGACCTCTTCCCGATTTACCCAAGTACAAAGGTGAGGGAGATCCAAATGCACATATCAAAGCTTACGCTACAGCCATACGAGAACTACTCCCTTGGGATGGGGTTGTTGCTAAAATATTCCCCAAAACCTTGGAAGGCATTGCTCTCGACTGGTATTATAGAATACCTGAGGCTTCCATCCATTCATTTAAACAACTCGTATCAGAGTTCATTAAGGCATTTGACATGAACAAACTATTAAGAACAGGAATCAGGGAATTCTTACACATCAAACAAGAACACAACGAATCATCCCATTTCATCCAAGGTGGCGTACGCTTCTTTATTCTTCAAAGAAGTGCTCCAAATATGGATCGAATGGAACTATGTGATTTATTCCTTCATTCTCTCAGCAGAGAGGTGAAGGAAGAAGTCCAGAAGTTCCCACTAAGAACTTACGATGAAGTACTTGAGAGCGCTCTTCGAATAGATCAAGCAACGATAGATAGTGGTCGTAAGACATATGGAACAAATGGGAAATTAATCACTCCCAATCAAAACACTATGACCTATCCTAATGCCAGGAATACCGATCAAGGACCCAAGATCCTTAATGAAAACCGTGGGGTTACAATAGATGGAGTCACTGATCAAGTCAAAGGACCAAATGTTGTGAACACCCCGACACTTGCTAACAATCAACGCAATAATAACTTCACTCCAGCGATCAATACGGTGGATTCTAATCATCCTCCATAGCAGAAAATCCAGTCACAAGGCCTTTCTCAGGGCCCAGATGGATATCAAAACCAAAGCCAAAGGCCACAACCTCAAAATTTCAACTATAACAACCAACAACCCAATCAAAACTTTGGGCCACAACAGGATTCAAACCGACGACCACTATAAACTATAATCCCAATCTATATTGTGGTTTCCACAAAATCGGGGTCATGATACTAGGACTTTCCATGACTACAAAAATTCTTGCAACGCTACCAAGAGATCAAAAACAACTCTTTAAGAAATAGAGATATGTTTCTTGGAAAATCCTATACCAAATGCCAAATACTTGGTATGGGATCGCTCCACTCAAAATGCACCTCTCAAGATCTTCAATGATCCTCTCCCAAATCATTCTAACAATAATAACAAAGTTAGTTAGATCCAAATGGGAAAAACAAAGGTATCATAATAAGAAATAACAATCAAGACGCCTCAACTCCTGACAACTCTCAGGTTGCTCCTAACCTAGGTTCAAATGGTAATACAAAAATCTTGGGATTAGTTGAGCTAGAGGTTGAGTGTGAAATTAATGCAACAACTCGGACAAAGGAGTATGTTTCACAACCCCTACCCGATATTTTCTCCACACGAGATGAAGTTCCTACAAATGCTAAACCGGTAGGATCCTATGATTTAATATACGAGGTGGCAAAGACAAATAAAGATAAGTCAATTTCTGTGGAAACAGTCTCCACTAAAACCACAACAGGAATTATGAAACTCTTGGAGAATGATGAACCGATCTTTCTCCCATTCGAACCTCAAGGAATGGGTAGTCTTCTCGGTATAGCATCTCTTCCCTCCGATGACCTAAATCTAGATATAAACATGATAGAATTAACAAACGAAGAAGGGCAATTTAAAATTGAAACGATGCCTATCAAAACCATCTCTAGGCACTACCCTATTCTAAAGTCTAGTTTCGACCCATGCGTGTCTAAAGCTAAGTTTTCCCTATCCATGGGGCAAGACCTCATCATTAACACAATGCTCACTATGAGAGAGAAGGTCGAGCAGCATAGTCATGCTCACCCACATGCCATCTCTCAAAAACATGACAAAGAGGTACGCGAATGCCTCTTTCAGAAAAATGTTTTTAATAATGGGACATATACACCTCTGGGCAAGGGTTGTAAGTTCAAACCCAGAATGGTAGGCCCTCATCAAGAAAATGAAAAATTTGAGGATAATGGTTCTCCACTGTGTACTTCTAGGGGTGAAGAATTCGATATTCATCAACTTTCTTCACCTTAGACATCATGACATATAGTTCCACCTGCATTTTCATATGTACATGGTTACAGTTGCATTACATTAGTAATTTAGTTAGGTTCATTTTGTTCACTCATTTCATAAATATTGTAGTCCAGGAACTTACTCTTAAGTAATCTGTTACAAATTTCTGAAGATATTGGCAAAAATATTCAAATCACATCTCTTCAAACATCATCAAGTATTTTCAAATCTTCTCATCAAGTTCGACAGACAAACATTGATGGAAACCATACCAAGACCTGCATACTTGGCTTTGCTCTTTCTTTCTACTAGGTAAAGTTGTCCTTGCCTACGGTCTGTTCTAGAAGCTTCTTGGTGTCACATCTATCCCTCTTAAAATCTCTTGGAACGAAAGGATATCCCAAAGTCATAGATCAAAAATGTCAAAATCAAATGCAATCAAAAGCACCAAGCAAACAAAATATTTTATTTTACACACTTCTTTGCCCCATCAACCTTCGGTGATAAGCCCACATCTCTTACTGGTGATGTGAGGTTGGGAAAGGAAAGAAGTGCCCTTACTCGCCTATATCTTGCCTTTGGTGACAAACCCATGCTTCTTACTAGTGGCGTGAGGCAAGGTGTGGGGGGTCCAGTCACACAAACTAACAAATCTTGGTATGCTAAAAACACAAGTCAAATTCTGTTAAAAGAAGGCAAAATATCCAAACATCCAAATTCCAAAGAGATCAAATCCTTAAAACTAGATTTTGTCAACCAGGTTGCCATTTATGAATCTAAGTCTAGATAAACTGAAAAGTAAGTGGCCTTCTAAGCTTGGTAGTAGTTCTGAGTAGGGTGGGTGTGTAGGTCCAAATTTGGTTCTTGTTCTTGTTTTGTCTGTCTCTCATCATTCCACTCAAATCAAACTCATACAACTTGTGCCCTTCCCAATTCTTGGTGTTGAGCCCTCGCATCTTACTAGTTGCGTGGATTTGGGATTGGGGCAAGTTCATCTCTTTATCGCTATACATTCATCATGTTTTGCCAACATAAGAAGAAATCACAGACATTGTCTAAAGAGGCCAAAAGTTCAAAACTACATGATCGTCATCACATATCAGCATTACAAAAGCAAATAAAGTAAAAACATTCTGTTTAACATTTGTTATCACTTGTCATCCATTGCATACATTCTAAAAAGCATGTGAAAGTCATGGCATTTCGACACACGGCATGTCGTATAGCCTCTAACTCCCCATTTTGGGACCACCATACTGACCCAACGCTTTATGCCTCTTCATGGCTAAAACGCTTCTCCGAGGGGGCAATATGTACGTACCCAAAATTGTATGTACTGCATACCGAAAATGGTTACTAAGCCCCAATGATGATACAGTCTCTCGCAAGGTGTTCGGATCCGAAAATCTCTCGAGTATGCGTTAACATCCCGTATGCCCCGCTTAGCCCCCACGCATCCTTTGCTTTTCCTTTTTTCCTCTTTTCTTGGCCTTTGACTCTTTTTGACGAAACCGCCGCCCCGCCAGGCGGCGGTCTCGTGACCGCCGCCCCGATCGGGCGGTGGTCCTCATGAACCACGCCCCTCGATCAGCGGCGGTCCTATCACCACTGTGCCAAGGCGGAAATCTGTAACTCCACCTTGACCATTTATGCTTCGCCCCTGCGGCGGTCCTTTACGCATTTTCCGTAGAAGTGTTTTAACACGACTCTCACGTAAAATCAACGCTTTCACCAGCTTTCCTTGCCGACTTAGGCTTGCATTTATGTTTTTGGTCCCCTGGAATAGTGTTTGGCCATTGTTTATGGTTTTAGAGTTCATTTGGTTTTGATCTTTGGGTGAATGAAAGCTATAAATAAATGGCTTTGTGCTCAAACAAAAGGTCTGATCTTTGCTCTCATCTCACTTTTCATTTCTCATTTTCAATTAGTTAGCTTTTTTTCTATTTAGAAGCCATAGTTTTAATTCATTTGCGCATAGGTTTAGTTAGCATTGTTCAAATTGTTCTTAGTTTGGTACATTGGTAAGCCACATATCCACTTATCCAGCTTGCAAACAAAGGTTGTTGTTTTATCCAATCCATTGGAGTAGAATAGCTTAGGAAGCCATTAAAGTTGCAGGTTTTTCTCTTCAAATAGGATAGTTTCAGGTTCTGGATGCTTTATGTTGCATGACTCGCAATAAAATCCCGCTAGGAATTGCATAAGCCAAGCTCTGTACTCTTGCGCTATCCCTCTCCTACTCGCATTATATTCAGTCTGCATTCTGAGCTGTCCTTGTCCCAATATCTACTTCTGTCGATGCTAGCATTACACGCTTTTCTGGATCCACGTGAACACGAAAGAACGAGGAGATCACACTGAGGGGACAAGATCACACACACCATCGGATTCGCCACTGTTCTGCGGAATCCAGGTTCTAGCTTTCAAAGTTCTAGTTAGAATCATATCAAATAGAGTAGATAATTGTTTCATTTCAGTAAATTCTATTCTCGATATTGCCAGGGAAGTTGTGAGGATTGATAGTTTCTGAGAAACTATGATTCACTCCTCACTTCTGAGGTAGGATCGAGAATCTTGCAAATAGATTAGATGAGCTATTTTATTTGTTTAGAATAAATCTACAAATTACACAGACAAATAACTACACTCGGTTATTTTGTTTGTTTTAAATTATTATTTAGTTGTTATTTCTAGATACGTTTAAATAGCTTTGCTTTCTTAAATTCTTAAAGTTTCTAGAAAAATAGAAGTTATATATGTTTTAGATTTATTCCACGTAGTTAGAATTTGCTTTGTTACAGTTAGATTTACATTTTGTTTTGTATGACAATCACGGGACCCCGGGAGCCCAGGGAATACGTATTTGAGCCAATCGTGCCTCAACCCAACCTCGTCACAGCAATAGTTGACATAGACCAGAACCTTAGAATACAAGTCTTCCAAACAACAACAGATTTACAACTGATCAACTCTCAGTTGAGAGGGTTAAACATAGAAGACGACCAAGCACACACGTTTTGGTCAAATCAACCGAACTATAGATTACCCTAGGCAAACATTCACATGACTGTAGAAGGGTTCGAAAGAGAACAAACCTTTGGTTGTGATCCTTTGGTCCCACAGCCAGATGCAGGAGACACTCTCACAGATATAGATACTAGTTTAAGGATCCAGGTTGCACGAACACCTGTGAGGTATTCCGAGAAAATCACACAGTTATTGATCCTAAACATAGAAGCTGAGAAAGCGTATGATTACTGGATACTAGGGATTAGGACTTGATTTCGTACATGACCATAGCAGGACCGCAACAACCAAGAGTCTACGGTTGTGATCCACAAATCCCACAGCCTAACGAATCCATAAGTCAATCAGATATAGACACTGGCCTACGCACACTAGTATTCCAGTCCACTCCACTTCCACCCATCATCATCGAACAATTGTCCTTACTAGATATAACAGCTAACAAAGCTAGAGAATTCTGACTAGGCCAGAGAATCGTCCGTAGAGTCAATTGTATTCACCATCCACCATATGACCTTATCTGGAGACATACACGAAACTATCCCAGGTCATTTTCCATGTATTCCACAACCCATAGATCGAATCACGCCAGAGCTCGATATTGATTGGAGCCTTCGAGCAGTCATCCTTGCTGATCGATCTATCACACCAGTCCAAGTTAGAAGGGCCTTCTTTGCCTTAGATTCATTCCACTAGTAGTGTGTGTCGAAGACATTAGATTGCTTAACTAGTTTGTCTCGCATCCCACGCATATTCCATCCCCACCGGCTGTCTCGGCATGACCTCGGGAGGTCGGCACGCAGAAGAGTTACCCGTAGATTCCCACGCCGCTCGCTCACTTTTCCGGCATACAGAACTCTTGCGATGAAGTATTGTGCGATGTGATGCCAATGGATGTCCGCCATCTATTGTTGGGAAGACCGACAATATGACCGGAAGAAAGCTCGTGATGGGATGCAAATGTTATTCACATAGAAAAGGATGGAAGGAAGTTTAATTTTTCACCCTTAAAAGACAAGGTTGAAGGTGAAATGTGGAGTGGAGTGTGCTCTTCGAGAGTATTAGTTGATCAAGAAAATATTTCATACAAGAGGTTAAAGAAGAAAAGGCATGTTATACACTTGTGCCAAAGGAAGTGCGTGAATATTGTGCAAAGGGTAAAGGCATCCCAAAGGAAGGGCAATTATTGAATGAGTTTATAGATATAGTGATATAAGAGTTGCTACAAGGATTACCACCAATGCGTAGTATCAGTCATCATATTGACTTGATACTAAGATTGAGTTTTCCAAATAAGACACCATACATGATGACTCCTAAGGAGAATGCGGAGATGAGATGTCAAGTGCAAGAGCTATTGGAAAGAGGATTAGTTAGAGAAATTTTAAACCCATGTGCAGTGCCCACAATATAACACCAAATAAATGAGGGAGATGTGCATATGCATGAATTTAAGCGTTATCAAAAAGATAAAAATCAAGTATAGATTTTCATTGTTTGGGAATGAACGATTTGATGGATTGTCTAAGTGGTGTGCGATACATATCTAACATGGATGTAAAGAGTGAGTATCCTCATATATGCATCGAAAAGGAGATGAGTGGAAAATGACATTCAATATGAAGAAAGGTTTGTATAAATGGTTAGTTATGCCATTTGGTTTGAAAAATGCCCCAAATACCTTGATGAGATTGATGAGTGAAGTATTGAAGCCATTCCTTGGAAAATTTGTGATTGTATACTTGAATGATATTTTGGTGTTATGCATAACGAAGGAGGATCACCTGGATCATTTGCATAAGGTGATGAAGCGTTTATAGAAGGAGAGGTTGTTGGTGAACATAAAGAAGTGCATCTTTATGCGTGAATAATTGATATACCCGAGTTTTGTGAAATCTTAGGAAGACTTGCAAATGAACCCCAAAAAAGGTGTGCACAATTATGGAGATGTCGTTGCTAAGGAATGTAACTAAGGCACGAAGCTTCCATGGGTTAGCAAACTTCGATAGAAAGTGTATCCAAAATTTTAGTGGAGTGTGTGTGGAAATCATAAAAACTATGAAGGGAGATCGGAAGGAGTTTGTGTGGACAAATGAAATAGTGCACAACTTCTAGGAATTTAAGCAGAAGATTACGGTGCAACCAGTGTTAGCATAGCCAAGTTTTGACAAGGTTTTTCAAGTGGATTGTGATGCAAGTGGCACATCCATATGTGCAATGTTGAGTCAAGAAGGGAAACACAAAGCCTACTTCAGTGAGAAGTTGAACGATTCCAAGATAAGATATTTGGTCTATGACCAAGACTTCATGTTATTGTGTAGGTATTGAAAAAGTGGATGCATTACTTTTTGCCACATGAGTTTGTTTTGTAAACAGATCACTAGGTGTTACATTTCATAAATAGCCAAGTGAAGCTAAATGAGAGGCAAATGAAATGGGTAGAGTTTCTGTTAAGTTACTCTTTTGTGTTGAGGTATCAAAGTGAGAAGTCAAACAAAATTAGAAATGCCTTGAGCTAAAGAGTTTTGTTGATGAATGAAATGCATAATGACGTCATGGGATTTTACACCATGAAGGAGCTATACATACAAGATGAGGATTTTAGGAAGCATACACACAACCGACACTGCAAAATTCTACGCATGTTAGATTATATTGTACAAAATGGGATGTTGTCGAGAAGTGCAATTATGTATGCTCGTAGGGTCAATGCATGAGAATTTGATTAGAGAAAAGCATAACATAGACTTAGGAGGTGAAAAAATATTAGCACAATTAGAGGAATATTACTACTAGCTAAGGATGAGCACATATGTGTGTAAGTATGTGAAGAGGTGAAAATTTTACCAGCTTAGCCAAAGGACACAAACAAAATACATGATTGCATTAGCCATTACCCGTACTCAAGGAGGCCATGGGAGAGCATCAACATGGAGTTGGTGCTTGGATTGTTGAGAACACAAAGAGAGAATGAATCCATATTTGTGGTAGTTAACCATTTTTAAAGATAACACATTTTATTGGATGCAAAAAGATTAATGAAGCATCATGCATAAAAAAGTTTTTCAAGGAGATTGTGCGATTACATGAGTTTCCATTGAGAATTGTAGTTAACAGAGATACAAAATCATTAGGTCATTTGGGAGGACCTTATGGAAGAAGATGGGGACAAGACTAAATTATAGTTCAACATATCTCCCGGAAACAAATGGAAAAACCAAAGCAAGTGAACCAAAGTTCGAGGCAATTTATTGAGCATCTTGGTTGAGACAAACTAAAGTAATGGGATATGGTGTTAGTACAAACAAAGTTTTCCTACAACAATTCTATCAATAGGAGTACAAGGAAGAATCCATTCTAGATAGTCTATGGAAGAAGTCCAAGAGGGGTTACTTGAATTGTGAGAGGAAGTAGATAAATAGAGCGTCAAGTAAAGGACTATGTAGAGTATATGCAAAAGTTTCATGAAGATGTGCACAAGAAGATGGAGCGAGTAACTCACATTACAAGGAACGTGCATATGAGAGGTGAAAAATCAAATAATTTGAGGTTAGAGATCAAGTGTTGGAACATTTGCGCAAGGAGAGGTTTCCAAGAGGAATGCATAACAAGATTAAGTTGAAAAATATTGGGCCATGTAAATTTTTGCACAAGATGGGACCCAATGCCTACAAGATAGAGTGATACCAAATGCATTGGATATCTCACCGATATTCAATTTTTTTGATTTGTATGAGAACCATGAAGAGGATAACAATACGTAAGAAAAGAATGAGTGTGTAAAAGAATCAAATAATGGCACGTGCCTCTCGAAGACCTAGATACCAGAGAAGGGAAATGAAGAAATTGAGGCCATATCGGACTCTAGGGTAGTGAAGAAGATGCGTGGAAAGGAATACATGAAACACTTAGTGAAATGGAAGAATTGCACATCGAAGTTGCGAAATGGATGAGTTCAAGGATCTTGGCTCAAATGGGCCATAGTCTTGAGGACTTCAACTCGTGAGACGAAGCTCACTTTTGTTTAAGCCGATGTATTTGATGTAGAAGTATCATGAGAAAAGATGATATCTTTCATACTTTTAGAATTTTGACCGAGTATTCGTGTGTATAGGATTAATAAAGAGGACGATAAGGAAAAGAAGACATGACAAAGTGAATTGATGATTGTGCGGGAGTGTGAGTGTGCAATGATTTGCTTAGTGCACATTACACAACGTAATGTGGTGCATAGATGAATTGTGAAACAAGACGTTTGTAATAGTGCACAAGGTTGTGGCGAAGGTATAAGTGCATAAGAATTTTGAGGATGTACAAAGGGGGTGCTCAATGATTCGTAGTAGAGCAAAAGGGGTGCACGAATCCATCAAGGGTCAATGTGCAAAACCAAGTGCGTATGATTGCAATGGACGAACGTATCTTAGGGACATGTCAAGAAAATGAAAAAGAAGTGGATGGATGAAAAACAATCGTAACAAGTGTCGATAAGGGAACATGCGGTTGACTAATCGGCTAACAAGGATTTTCACTTGATGATTTTTCTCATCTACTAGGTTGGCATGGCGCAAGTAGGTAAGAATTTAAAAACAAGGTAGTTCGATGCCATTAATGGATGAAAGTCAAATTTGAATATGAATGGGCAAAAGAGAACTCTCTAGATGGAATTTCAAATGAGAAAAGAGTAGTAGGTAAGTATAAAATTTGGGTCAACGTCTAATTTGAGCAATAATGTTAAGGAAATTGCTAATGAGCAAGCTAGAGCTCGGAGAAGCTAGAGTGAGCTTATAGGAGTCCAAAGTGCACATGCCACCTTGGAATCGGCTTGGATTTTTTTATAAACTTTGTAACGGTCCCATTAGAGGGAGCACTTTGTAGATGTCATTAAGGATTTGAAGTAACTATAAGAGATTGTGTGTTTAGTGTTCTCATTGTGAGACTCGGAAATGGTGTTGGATCGTCTTTGTGTGCCCTATCTCCGTCATATAAGAAACAAATGAAATGAAGGAAAATGATTTTTATTAAATAAGGTTTGTTTAATGAGTTTGGAAAAATAATATACGATCTCCAAAAACAAAAAAATGAAATGGGGTTATCTCCAATATACCATTCTCGTTAACTATAAAAATGCCCTAAATTAACTTCATGGACATGTCCCTTGATGACCCATATCCCCAATCACAAAAAAGCAACAACAAATGAAAAAATTGATAAATTATGTCTATCCAATGTCAACTCCAAGCACCAAGACATTAAGCATCCTTCTCATCCAAAAGATAATACAAATGCGGGAGCATATATAGCTAGAGGATTAAAATGTGATGGTGAAATGGTGATTAAGAGACATTTGGGAAAGCAAGTGATCTTATCGGTGGGGTGTGTTTAGGAAAGTTCTTATAGAAATCAGTACCACCTACTTACAACTTTTCCCTGGAAGCTACAAACTACCATTGTCGAGGTGAAGGATGAAATCATTTTAAAAAAGGTGTCCTCCAAAGGAAAAATGAACAGAATATCACCCATCACATGAAAAAGATGGTATACCTATATTATTTACTCAAAATAAAATATGACATGTAAAAACAAATATAAGATCCAAAATTTGCATTGTAGGTATGTTGAATATACCTCTAACCACTGCAAGGGGAATGCATGGTCACAATCGCAAGGTCTATGGTTTTAATTTTACATTATTATTGTTCGATAGGGTAATACTTGTTACCATAAATCATGTGAGATATTTTTGTATCTTAAGAAAGACGGTAGATTTTGAAGGTTCCATTCCATCTCCTTTCATTTGACGTGGTCTTTTTAAAGAGGAGGATAACACAAGCCATTCTAGTACAACACAATGGGCGATTGAGCTATGTTTGGCATTCAAGCTCATAAAATCTATGCCATTTGTAGTGGCATATGACCAAAAAAATCAAAATCAAAATCAAATTCAAAAATTAAAAATTCTTAGTTGTTCCTTATTTTTTGTTATGAGGAAGAAAAAGTAGCAACAACAAATGAAATGATTTAGAAATTCAATCGAATGTGATGCCCAAACGCGAGGACATACAATATCTTGTTCATGAAAAAAATAATACAAATGGGAGAGAAAATACTATTGGAGAATGGAACAAAGGTTTGGTAAGATGAATGCTAAGAAACATTTGGGAAAGACCACAATCATACCAATTGGGTGTGGTCAAGGGCATTGACTAGGTTCTTATGGGGAAAACGGTGTAAAAAGGGAACAAAATGAGAAGAATATTGTTATAAAGAGGAAGAAAATATTTCATATATGTATGTATGTATGTATATCGAGGAGGAAGTAGAATGCAATGCTATTATTAAAATGAAGGACATGATTGTTTAGAAAAAAGTCATACCGCAAAGGACAAATTAATAGAAAAAACCACTTGGCTCATCTTCCTTGTCACCAAAAATTATTGCCATACATCCATGCTTCAATGAGACTAAACTATTAGCACGTTCACGAATATTTTTGTTGAATGTCCATCATACCTCCACACACGAAAGTGATGAATGTGCCAATGTTTTAACACTCACGATGAAATTCAATGAGAACATGCCAACAACATAATGTCTTCCTCCATGTTATACCATAAGGAAAAACAAGGTGTAGAAAAAAAGAAATATAGTCAAGTGTTACATAATTATAAGATGAGCTCATTTTTAACAAACATGGTGCTATATCGATGAGATTGTGTATGTATATCATATATTATCAAGCATAAAGTGATAATATTTCTCTTCACTAACCATACTTTTTTCATCTCCTTACCTTAATGAATCGGCATACATCAAATATGTAACACACAATTTTTTGTTCTTAAGATTGAATAAGCCACAATGGAAATCAAATATAAAATACAAACTATGTAAATGAAAATACAAATCATGTCAATGAAAAACAACTACATTTTGTATGCAAGAGGGAATGAATGAAGTGATGATGGTCTCCCATTTGATGTGTGCACAGAAAGGGAAAATAAACGTTTGACCATCCTTATTCTACTATCATGTATTTCACAATCCAACCAATGCTAATATCGAAATACTCAATCTACAAAATTTCAACATTAGATTTTGTCTTGAGTGTCGCTATCCATATTTTTTGCTCTATAAATTTGTGAGACAACATCACATTCATTTATGACATCAAAAGATTAGCCCATGATGGGAAGAGTTTTCATTGGAGGAATATTTTCTTGGATTAGCTCAAAAGGAGGAGATAATCAACTACCTTAATCCATCCATCATCCAAAAATCATTTCCAAAGAGGAAGAATGTTTTCACATTGCTTTAAGATGGGACGACCATTCCATGGATCATCCAGAGATCAATATCTTTCCCATTACCAGCCTCCCAATACATGATTTTTATCAATTTGTTTAAGAACCAAGCGTGGTGCCAATGTCACCCTAAACTAATAGGCTTGAATTGCTTTGCAATGATTTTACTAAGAACCACATAAACTAATATACTTGAATTGTTTGCAATACATTTTTAATGAGAACTAATCTTTTTCTTTCAAAAGCAATTTATAATACCAATATTGTAACTTCCCTTTGACATGTGCTACCAAATCCATCCAATCATTAGATGTAGGTTTTTAGAGACAGAGTTAAGCCCAAGATACTTGAATGGAAAATGTTGATAAGAATACCCTAAGCTTTATATGGTGTCTACCTAATGAAGATCGTGTATGATTTGGATTAATTCTCAACCCATAAGTAATTGAAAAAATATGAAGAATCTTCTTAAACCTGCCGAGTTTCCTACATTGTTGCAAGACTAAGTGACAATGAATCGTCAACAAATCATATATGTGATAATGTCAATTCCCCTCGTGGATAGCCAAAATACTTTGAAGTGATCCAAGTTCCTTCATTCGATTTATCATACATCCCAAACCATTTGTACTTAATATGAACAAGAATGGGACATCAATTCTCGTTGTCATATATGAACATTTACTTAAATTCTCCTTGTTTACAATATTTGAAATGCATAATTTTATCTTCCACTACCAATGGTCGAGAAACATCATCCCATCTTACCATATCCCATCTTACCATTTGCTTTAGTTTGCTTTATGGACCCCAAAAAATTACGTTGATTTTTATCACTTTGATTATGTTGGTCCGAAAATCGCATCGCTTGGGCAGATCTATGGATAAACGAGCCAGTAAGGTGTGCAGGCATAGCCCCTCTTTGAGTCAAAAAGCGAAACTGTTTATTGTTATTCTACCAAAGCAGAATCATGCAAGTCTCACAATATTCTCGCCTTCGGGGTTTGGGATCTCATCCCAAAGAGGGTGTTTCATTGCGAAGAGAAAGGAATGAAAGAGAGGATGGAGAAAGATCAGATCCGAAAAAGAAAAGAAATGAATTCCAAAGCAGAAAGGTCAAAGGGTTTATGTTTTGGGATTGGTAGTAAATAGAGCCAAACCTACTTGCATAAACGAGCAAAGCAATACTGATGAATAAATGACAATAAAATATAAGTAGATCCAACAGAACAAGCACACAGATCTAACGTAAGAAAGATCCAATGCAAATAACACACGTATTCAACACAAAGTCTAAATATTGTATTAATAGTTCTTTATGTTACAAAAAGCTCAAAGTCTTTTCTCCTCACTTCTATTTTTCATCTGAAAGATATTCACTCATGCCCAATACAACAAGTATTGGGGTATTTATAGAAGAAGGAGAGAAAAGAAGGCAAAAAGGAGCCAACCACCTATTTACAAAGATATTTACAAAATATCTACAAGGATATACAAAATATCTCAAAGTCATGTTGACTTTTGACAACTTGATGGATGACATCATCCCATGGTGCAACATGGATGATGTCATCATTTGTGCCAACATACTCCAGATATTCACAAAAAGAAAGTCGAAGAAGAGAGAGAAGAAGAAGAAAGAGAAGTTATTCATCGTCGTCATCCTGCGGCCGAAAGGGGGTAGCCTACTTTTGCTGCTGCTCAGGTGACGAGATGTGGAATTGAAGCGCGTATTCCATGAACTTGCTGATCATGGGCCCTAGTTGATCCTGGGAAGGATCCTTGTGTCGCTCACTGATCGCCTCGCAAGTCTCCCGCTCGTCTATGAGCTTCTCTGGGAGTTTGGAATATTCTTTCTCTCGCTTCTATGAGGAACCCGATGAAGTCCCGACAGGCCAGCAGGTTATTGATGGACTCCGCGTCAAAATTGACCTCTGGCCCCAGCCCTTGTGAAATGATCTCCTTGAAGATCTGGATGGTTTCATCAACTTTTCTTAAGGCGAAGGAAGGAGTAAGCAACCCTGGTGACATGTTGAGAACGATTTGTTCCATTTGGTGCATCGCGTCCAGGGCTTCTTCCTTTACCTTATCGATCTTTTCAAGGACAAATTCCAGTTGATCCACCCGGTAGTCCAGGGTTGAAATGACTTTATTGAGGGCCCTGGGATGACCGAAGACACCGAACTTGACCAGATCTTCGACTGAACAGTCGAACATTTGTTGAAAGGTCTCATGCTGCAGCCTAGCATGGTCCAACTCTTCTGATATGGGTCCCGCTAACGCTTGGAGCTCTTTATTCACCTTGTTGATGTTCGAGATATAGATCGAGAGACTCGCGATCACTTTTCACCGTCCTTGAGGATCCGCTCCTCCAAGCGAAACCGCCATGCCCCGCTCGCCGATTTTTGCATATTCATTAATTTTATCCTGCTCGAGGCTCAGGAGTTTTGGTGGCAACAGCCAGGGAGGTGCACCGCCCATCTTCTCGTAAGGCTCGGAGCGATGTTTATTTTGCTCTTTTAATAGCCTTTTCTCTTCTTTTGTTTCTTGAAGCTTCTTGCAGAGGGCGTCGTGAGACAAGGCCTCTCCCCGAAGGCTTTCGAAGACGTCCCCATTGTGACTTGGGTCATCAGTATAACTCTGTCCGAGACAGATCCTTTTATCCTTCGCGAGGATTGGGGTATGCGATCTCCATTACCCTCTCTCCCGAAGCACTCTGAGAGAAGCGTGTGACGGGCTTCTGCTTCTTTTGCCCCTTTGGACGGGATTACGGAAAAGTCCATCGGGGCGATGGGAACTTTCCTTTTCTGCTGACTTAAGTGCTGGGAGATCCAGGCTGGACTTATGGGAGAAGGGCCAGAAACAGAGAAGGGGGCAGCTGCAGTAGTAGAAGGGAAAAACGTGGAGACACTTGGAGGCGGCATCGAGAGGGAGGCCGAGGAAGTGCTCACGGGAGGAAGAGATACTGCAGGGGAGGAAGACATAGGAAGGGAAGGGAGCTCAGAGATGAGAGAAGAAATGGAGGGGGACAGGTCCGCGAGAGAAGAGAAGATGGACGAAGAAGCGGGAGGAATGGTAGAAGAAGGGGGAGAGGACATGACCAAAGGAATGGTCGCTTGAGTCGCTCGAGGAGGGGAAGGAAGAGAAGAAGAAGGGACAGAAGGGACTTCGATTGTTGCAGCAGTGGCGACATCCTGAGTGGATGGGCCTATTGGAACATCTTCTTCCGTTCCTTTCTCTGGAGAAGCCAGGGTTACAACTTGTTCTAGGTGCAGCGGAAGGAGGACTTGCAGGGGCTTCCTCTTGAGTGGTGTTGGATTCACCCTCTTTGCCTTTTCCTTTGCCTTTAGGCTGTTGTTTTGATCGAGGAGGTGCGTTACCCAATGGAGAGGTTGTGAAATCAACCCCGAGGTAGATGAGTCCGTTCATTCGGCACCAATGCTCTGTTCTGCGCAGAGTTTCTTTGACCCTCTCCTCAATTGTCTGAGGTGCTTTAGTCCTATCAATTGCCGCAAAAGGCCAATCATCCCCACCTGTGTCAAGATATACTTGATCCACTTCCTCTTCGGTAGTTTGGTAGCCTTTGGGGATGATGGCTACCCCATATTGATGATTTCTGCCAAGGCCAAACGAGAATGGTCTTTCCTCCTGAGCTCCACCTCATGATATAGGTCAATGTAGATATCCTCGATCTGAGGGACGTGGATCGGATCGAGCTTAGCCCTTGGTAGACAATTTCTCGGGTCGAAGGTAGGCCTTGCCGGGAAGTCATGTTTCAGATTCAGTAGCTCCAGCTCTGCAAACATGTCTTTTGCCTTGTGGTGAGTAAGACATGTATATCTACCCACTGTGAGGGGGAAAGGAGTTCCACCCTTCTTTCTTTTTAGGCACTTTTCATGATAAGTGATTAGCTGTCTTGACAGCTCTAGCAGAATCAACTTGGGCCCAGCATATCTTGGCAGTCTAGTTGGCTCTCCCAAGAAGTTAGCCGCTCTCAGATAAGTGAATGTGGGGAATTGGGTGAACAGGGCCCCCCATTTCTCAGTGGCTGCCACGATGCTCTTGGTCGTGCGACCGTAAGTCATATTCGGCCTCAACAGGCAGATGATGAAATAGAAAAATGCATCATTGATCTTTGTAAATTGAGGGATGCTATTCTCCAGCTTCAGCTCTGGATAGTATTCATAGATTCTAACTTGGGGCCAAACCCCACTCCGCATCAGAGCTGGATAGTCCCTTTCAGAAGCTGCAGCATAAACAACATAGGAATTCATGTAGAACCTCCCCGTTGTGGGGAATTGTCAGGCTTGCTTAGAGATCAGTGTCGCTTATAATTTCGCCCACTCAAAGCGTTGATCGGGCGTATTTTTGTTCATCGTTTCTAAATACCGCAAAGATCCATTTGTGAAAATAGTGGGCGTCGAAGCCCAAACACCCCGCTCAGAACGTGATAGTGTCACCGAGCTCCTCCGAAAAATCATCATGGTGAATGATTTGTGGCCAACGGGTCACTACTTTTTTTTTTTTCGGATAGACTTCGTTCATCACCGTTGCACCGATCTTCATTGTCATCCCAAAGCTTTGATACAATCCTCTCGGTGGCCGACGGCCACAAAGTGCTTGGTGATGAGGAATGCCGAGTATTATCTCAAAGTGGCGGGCGGTGAGGTTAATTATGACCTCGCTTCTTCTCATTTACGACACATCTTGTGTCTTTATTGTAGAAGACCGACAACCACCATCATGAATTCATTGTTAACTGGCAGACTCGACCGGGATTCCCTCAAAGCAAAGTGCAGTGGCACCGCTATCGCCTTGTCCATCCATGGACTTCTTGTGACCTTCTGAGTCCTGACCCTGAACTCTTCCATATCAATATGACCCAACTCTGAGTCTCTGATGTCCAGGTCACACTCGGCCTGGGAGTCGGGCATTCTAACCCTCTGATACTTATACTTCATTTCTTCTTCTGTGAGCTTGGCCTTGCCTTTGGATTTGGTAGGTCTCTTGCTTGATGTTGACATATGTTCTTCTGAACTTAGCTGCTGATCTGCAAGAATAAGAAGTGAAACCCAATCGAAGAAAGCCGTGTCAGCTGCTTGATTTTCCATTGAAATGCTGACAGAAGAAAGAGTTAGTAATTTAAAGGCCTCAGGGTGCATGGCGCATGGATATTACAAATTGCAGAGCTAAATAGACAAGGCACACAGAAAAGGGTGTTGCAAGGGTTAAATCAGCGCCAAAGGGCGCATGGCGCATAGACACTGCAGGTGCATTCTTTGTTGCTGTAAGCACAAGCGCGCCTGCGCCATGTGTATTTATTTTATAAAGGGCGCGGATTACTTTCATGTTACATGGGTACAGGATGCGCCAAAGGGCGCACGCTTAATGCGTGTAACATCATATGTTCATGCGCCGTAGGGGAACTTGGCGCGGTCGCATGGAAGGTCTGCATGACACAATGTTGTTGCGATGAGGGACGCGCCTGCGCCGTTTATAGCTTTGCACTTGGCGCATAGAAAAAGGCTGCTACATGGATGCTGGGTGCGCCAAAGGGCGCATGAATTTGCAATGTTGCACTCAAGTTTGATGCGCCAAGAGGCCGCACTGGAAAGCGCTTGCAGCAAGTGAGGGAAGTGCGCCATGAGGGCGCAACTTTTTATGATGCAGCAGACAGGGAATGCGCGCCATTGGCGCGGCTGCTCTTTGTGTAACAGGCGACAGATGCGCCAAGGGCGCAACTGTCCTTGATGTTGCATGGTATGCCAATGCGCCAAAGGAAAATACAGTTTCCTTTTTTAGGTTTGACTCTTCAGAGGGTTCCACATATGGCTAAACTCCTTTTGCAAGGTCCATTTGGGGTGATAGAAATGGTTTAAACAAAGGGGTTTCAGGCTATCATCTCAGGACAGAGCTTCCTCTACCAGCAGATCTGGAAAGAGGAGGAAATGTGGAAAGACAGCAGGGGGAAGAGCAAATTCATGATTCATTCTTTTCAATCCAAATCATATCCACAAACAGCCAAAAACCACAAACATGAAGCACAAAAGAAAGAGGACCTCTTACCCGGCTTTTATAACGAAGAAATGCGCGAAAAGGGTCCACAAAGCAATTCAAAGCGACAGGGCAGGTGCGCTGACAAGCTCAGAGAAAAAACACGTGATTTGCATTGGTGATAATGACAGCGCAGACGTGCCTATATATAGGCGAGGTAGCAATAAATGCGCCACCAACCTTTTCAAGTGGTGCACCAAAGGAGCTGTCGACACGAAAAAACATGCGCCCTTTGGCGCACCAAAACGCTTGTCAACACGAAGATATGTGCGCCTTTGCGCACCAAAAGTGGTGTTGACAGAGGAATATGTGCGCCTTTGGCGCACCAAAAAGAGGCGCAACAAATGATCTGTTGACAGAAGGCGCACGCAGGAAAGACTCAACATAGAGAGGCGCACCAAAACACCTACCGACACAAGAAAAGCATGCGCGAAAGGATTTAAAGGGGGCGCATGAACATGTGATGTTGCATAGTGATTATATGCGTCGACGACCAAAAGACCAAAAACGGCTAAGTTCGGAAAACTGGATTTCCCGGAAGGGAATTGCGCAACGCCCGACGCAAGGGATCCCCGACGAGGGATCGGAACAAAATTTTGGTATGGTTATCAGTAAAATTGCCCTTGCCAATTTTACAGATAATGAGATTATAAACCAATTGTGATGCTAATGTAGCCATAAATTGATAGATTGGAATTGTTTGCAGACATTTTTTTATGAGAATCAATCTTTTTACTTTGAAAAGCCTATCGAACTTCCTTTTGACGACATGTGCTACTAAATCCATCCAATCAATGGATGTAGAATTTTGGAGAAATAATTTATCCCCAAGATACTTAATGGAAAATGTTTATGAGAGTGCCCCAAAATTTCCAATCCATGCCTACTACATAGCACACATAATAGTCATGGATTATTCCTCGACCCATAAACAATTGAAAAATATGACGAATCTGTTCAAACTATCGAGCTTCATGTGTTGTCACAAGACTAATTGGAAATGAATCACTAATAAGCTATATATGCGAGATGTCGATTCCTCATGGATAGCAAAAAAACATGAAGTGATCCAAGTTCCTTCATTCAAATTATCATACGTCCCAAACATCCGGTACCTAATATGAACAAGAATGGGGATTGTATATCCCCATGTCATATACCTCAAGAGGTTTTTAACAACTTGGATGAACTTCCATTTATTAGAAGGAAAAATATCGATGTTGAAATACGATTCATAACCCATCTCACCAAGGATGCATAAAACCCAATCAGAGAAGAATGGTTTTCAAATATGACCAAAACAATGTATCACAAGCTTTAGTGATATCCATTTAATGCACATACCTTGAATCATAATTTTCTTAATGGTATGGATAAGCTCCTAAGCAAAAACAATTTGATCAAGGATTTGACTAACTTCCAAAAAACCACCTTTCTCCTTATAAGTTGAGAAGAGGAACAATGGTGTGAATCGTGATGAAATACATTTTGTGATAATCTTATAAACCACATCGCAAAGAGTATGGTCTAAAGGAATCAAAATTCATCACAAAAACTTTCTTTGGAATTAGGATGAGAAAGGTACTATTGATACTTCCCAACATTTTCTTTCATCCTTTAGATTTCTTGATCACATTCAACTTGATGATGTCCCAAAAATGTTGATAGAAATCCACAAGAAAGCCATCCGGTCTAAGGGTTTTTCCTTGGACATCTTAAAGATAATATTTTCCACATGTAAAAAAGTTATAGGAGCTAAAAGTTTCGCATTATAATTTGTCGTCACAACCTTAGGAATGCAAGTTTTAGCAATTTGTTGTGCATGTGTATTGTCCAGGGTTACCTCCTATCAGTAACTTTAAAAAGAAGTTAACAACCTCATGTCTCATCCTCGATGCTTGGTTAATTATTCCCCCATTACCGCACATATCATCCTCAATGCTTGGTTAATTTCCCCCCATTCGGTCATTAAAAATAGTTTATTATTCAAGCAAATTGTTGGGCTATAAGTGGGTTACGGAAAAGAATTTAGTGTTTTTATATCCTTTTGCAAGTCAAGTGCTCAATATTTTTGCTTCCAAAATAACTCTTCTTTCTTATCCACTTCCTCCAATGATTATCCACTTGATTGAACTCAAGATAGATGTGATCAAAATGAAACACTCCTGAAATGGATTCCAATAGTTGTTGATTTTGTCCTTCAAGCCTCTATTTTTGCACCTTTTTTTTTCCAAATTGTTGTTTATTCCATCCATTTAACACGGACTTAGCATATTTTAGCTACGCAATAAGTGAATACATCATGGATGTATCTTCCTGCCTACCCTCCGCCCACCACTTCTAAATGAGGGCATGTAAGGCCGAATGTTCAAACCACATCATCAAAAATGAAATGGTTTCCCACACAGATTACCTTGGCTTGCTATAAGCAATTGAATGGGTAAATAGTCCCAACTTATGATCATGGATAATTTCACAATATGTAGTTAGTCCTAGTTGGGAGAAACTTGAGGCGACTTAGAATTTCCTACAATAAAAGAAGCATCTTTGTGTCTATTTGCTCTTCTATTCCTAGTAGGAATGTGAACGAGTCTCTTTTAGAATAAAATATCTAAAATGCCAACTTTATCAAGCCTGCGCTTTTATTTAATAGAAGTCAAATAACATTCACATCTCCTCCCAATATCGATTCCTCGACTAATGAATTCATCAATAAAGTATTGAGATGTTGTCAAAGAATCAGTTGTTACGGAGCATGGGAAGCATTATAAATGTTGATACAACCAATTTTCTTACCAAACTTGTAATATGTGTAAATAGTAGTTATTCAATCAGAGGTATCCACAAGAGGGAAGAACTTCATTCAATCCTATGCCACATAATTATCAACCCCTTGATTGACCTCGAGGTTCAATACAAGCCCCATTCCAATCGAGAAAACCCTTTCTTACAAGCTCATAAAATATATTCATTGAAATTTTCACTTGAAGGAAGATCATGTCAAGTTTCAAATTCCATGCATCTTTATTCACCCATGCACATTCCATGATAATATTTTGTGATGATGAACCAAGAGGGTGTGTGAGCCAACTTCTTCTATGAGGTCCTTCCAAGGACCCTTGTTTTTTTCTTATGCGTAATCATCTACCCTTCATAAAGCATATATGACAAATTTTGTAATGCCCCGTTCGGCGTGTACCCTAGTCCTTGTCGCAATGACACCTTTGTGTGTGGACTGTGTAATGTCCTGTGCGTTAACCTATCTAAAGAAGGATATCACATCAATACGCCATTGCCGTATTCAATTTCGTTATTGCCTTGTGACCTTAGTTGACATTTATTGGTTTGACAATCTTACCTTGAGTTCATTTGATCTTTGACATAGTGGCTTGGTTTCGAGTCTTTATTCTGTCTTCGTGATTTCAATAATGTGGTTGCAGTTATGATTTGCTATCATATCTTGTGGTATCTTGTTGATATCATGTTAACTATATCTAAGGACTTCAATTTTTCCTAAGGTAAGACTTGACGTTTCTAATCAGTATAACCTAGACCTCGACTTTGACATAAGCCACAACCTAGGCATTATATTAATCAAGACCCATGGAGTCAAGATCATTGTGAGATTTGACATGAAGCTATGTTTTGGAAAATAGCAACTTCAATGTTAAAAGGAGATTTTTAAAAGGGTCACGAGATCCGATCGAAACATAATTTAAATTGGAATGTTAATGTCTTTTGACTTTGTTTCCTTGGTTGGTTTGGAGGTGTGTGGCTTTAATAGCCACCTGCCATTGCATTAAAAAACCCCCATCCTTCTTGGCGTGTTCAACTCCTTGCTGGTGGCCGCACTTCCTCCTTCACTTATTATTTCTGATTTGCAAATCTTCTTGGTTTCTTGTTTGAACTGCCTGCTTATCCTCTCGGACCGCGTGAGATTTTCCTTGGATAGACTGCGTGTGGAGTGGTTGAGAGGCATTTTTCCTGGTTGCGTGGGCAGAGAGCCCATCGAAACCTGTTCTATCCAGGGTTTTTCTTCCTGGTTCCACCTTGGGCGCCTTCCCTGCTGGTCGCGTGGGTTCGATATGGCGGTTATAGATGAAGCTACAGGCTAGTGAAGAAGGCGTGTTACCTCCACTTTCATTGGGTGCTGCGAGGTGTGTTCTGGTCGGAGAGCCTCAGCAACAGCTTGCAGCAGGAATTAGCCAGGCGGCAGACAGGTTACAGTTTGGTTGAAGCCTTTTGAGCGCTTCCAACAAGCAGAATGTCCAGCTATGTTGTTATCTGTTCAGTATAGAATGCATCCTCAAATTCGGGACTCTCCTTCAAAATATTTTTATCAAAATCGACTATGTGACAGTGAGAGTGTTACCAGGAGACCTGATGAAAATTATTGCAAAGATTCTCTATTGAGACCTTACTTGTTTTACGATGTAACTCATGGAAGAGAATCTCATAGGCGTGGATCTGTTTCATATCAGAATATTCATGAAGCACAATTTGCTTTGCAATTATATGAGCTTCTTCAACGAGTCACTAAGTTGGCAGGCATAAAGTTTTCTCGTTGGAATTATCACACCTTACAAGCTACAATGAAATGTTTGCACCGAGAGTTTGATGTTGTCCTCAAATCATGAAGGAAAAGGTTTATATATCATTACGGTAGATGCCTTTCGAGCCGGGAGCGTGATGTAATCATTATGTCTTGTGGACCGAGCTTCAAATCATGGGGTTGGCTTTGTAGCTGATATTTGCCGCATGAATGTGGCACTAAGACGAGCTCTCAGAGCACTTTGGGTTAAGGGCAAAGCACTGCATTTAAGCAATCTAGTGACCGGTCACCTTAATTGAGGATGCTAAGTCTAGGGACTGCTTTTATGGATATGGAGTCTCATGTACTCAAGAGATTTGTTTTGGTTAATAAAGCCATCTTCTTTTGCTTCGTCTCAGACTAGGGCTGCTCCTAATATGAGAGCACCAAGGTTAGGAGGTCCAAATCAGAAACAATCAGATGCATACAGAGATGGTGGAGGTGTTTGGATGAATGACGAACGATCAAGTTCAATTGCCAAAAATGGGGCCTACAGAAGTTCTAGGGCTAATTTGGAGCGGTGTTCGGAGGATTTTGGAGCTACTTCTGAGAAACCTAGGGATGCATGGCAACAATCTTTGGGAAGAGGAGATAGGGTGTCGCCAGAAGATCAGCGAGGGAATGATAATCGGATGTCAATGCGACCCAACCGAACTATGGGTAGAGATGCACATTTCGGACTATACAATTGATTTTATGAAGTCAAGAGCATGGCCGTTATGAGTTTGGACCTTCAAGCAGCCGAGGAAGAGAAGTTGCGCAGGTTGTGTTGCTGTTGCCCGAGCCCTGGTCGATGTGCTTGTTGGATTGGAAGAATTCTAATCAGGCATGTTAAATCTACTCCTTGTAATAGTTTTCTACCTTCTTTCAGTATCTTGAAATGAATATTCTTTCCTCTTGAATGGCGCCTAGACAAAATGTTTTCGTGGTTGTTTATATCATTGCCTGATTGTGTTGGTTGTTCCTTTAAATCTCGTTCCAATTTCGCTAGTTTTGCTTGGAATGTTCTTTTCCTCTCTTATAGCTTACTCTATTTCATATTTGTCTAAATGGGCTACTGCAATATTGAGTGATGCAGTCTAGTTCGTAGGGAAGGAAACATTATAGAGTTTCGTTTGCTTATATGACTCTCTTTTAAAAGAATTCTGTGATGGTATTTATAATTGAAGGCTTACTATATGGAAGGTTAAGCCTTCATATCTCTATTTGGGTTGAATAAATACGTATTTCCTATTTAGGGCTCTCCTGTTTTGCTAAAAGGTACATTAATAGTGACATTGTGTTCTAAAACTTGTTTAAGCCTATGGGCATTCCTTACTTTTTGTTTGATTAGAAAATGGCATTAGGGTTTTGCTTTAGAACTGTACATGGTTGACTTTTGTACCCAGTTCTAGAGGATGAATAACCTAACATCTATTTTGGCCTCTATGTGTTGAGAGAATTACTAGTCCTTCGTGATGATGTTGTCTTGTCCTTCTCGTAGGTAAACCTGGTAACTTACCTTTGTGAGAAATGTTATTCAATCTTTACATTGATATGAGTATTGTAAAATTTTGATCTTGAGAACAAATTGTCAAGTTAAATCTTTCTAAGACTGAGTGACAATATATTATAAGTAAAGTAAAATGGGTCGGTTAACCCTTAAAGAAGCTAAACAAAAATAATAATTTTATATTCAACAAATAAATGTAGAGGTGATCTATTTGAAATCAAATAATTCCATGAGTGATCAAAATGAAACCATCCTTTGTGAAGTAAAAATTTTATAACTTGATATCCCTAGCTACACTAGCGAACATTATCCTTTTTATGGTGAATTCTTAGAATGATCCTAAGGTGAAACAAATTGTTAGTTGATATAAGATAATAAGATTTAATAAGTAGGAGGAATCGGTTTCGAAACCACGCAATCTGTCTCTCAACCATTTGAAAGGTAAATTGTTTTCTTTTGTAAAAATCATCCAGTGAAGCCTAAGTAAAATATTTAATAATTTTCGATAAATCCTCAAGCTTCAATAAAAACCGGGTTAATAACTAATGAGGTCATAAAGATGATTTCAACTCAACCTTCTTCCTCTAACCTTTTTCCAAGGTGCCTTGTCTTTCTTCTCTTAAGTATGTTGAAAGCGAACCCATGTTGTCATATGGGCATGAACAAGTTCTAGTAGCGTAAGTGTAAATAGATGGCCTTGTGGAATTAAATTACCCCTTTCTCCAAATAAACGAATTAAGCAAATAAATGTCAAAATAGAGAAGATTTAAAGATGATTACTCAGTGTAAAAAGAATAAACTTAGCTTGGTAAGATGAATTGTATGAATCATATCTTGAGCCTCCTTGAAAACGTAAGCTAATAATTGCAAGATGTCTTTTTAAGATAAATAACCCTCAAGAATATCTCATTGTGGTTGGCCCTATTTGTTAGAGTGTTCTGTGGTTGGACTTCTGTGTTGTCTTGTCAAAAAAAAAAAAAAGTGTATTATCCTTTTGGGTGTGAACGTTTCCGTGCTGACCTTGTGGTCATCCCCGTAACAAGTGGTTCCTAGAGTTGGTTGTAACTTTGTGACAACATGTTGTGTTGTGTTATGTGTCGAAGTAAGTCAAAAAAATTATCCTGTCTTTTACTGTGTTGTTCGTGTGTGAGAATTTTAGGGTCGTTACACTTGGTATCAGAGCATAGGTTCATGCTCTCGAACCTATGGGCCGGATTGGTGTTGTATGGTGATGGTGTTACATGATGTTGTTTCATGGAGATGATGGTATTGCATGATGATGATTTATATTGGGAGAGTAATGTGTTTTAAACGTGATGTGATCTATGTCGTAATTGTGATATTGTGAACGCACTTGATGTGTATATCACTTTGTGCGTGTTTGTGATCATGTTGATATGTTGGGGATGGGAGTATTCTCTCTCCTTCTTGTGGATTCTATGAAGAGTTCACATGTGAATTGTTGTTTGTGATGTGTGAAAAGAATTCTAATGTGGATGACAGAGTGTTGGAACATTGTGACATATTGTGATATGTAAGTGTATCAATGTGTTGTATGACTAGATTGATGTTAAAAGAAATGAGTTGTATCATGATGTTTTTACCATGTTTTGAAGAAATGTGTGTACCACCTTGTTATGTAGCAATGGATGTTATGTTGAGATGTACTATGTTCATCGTATGTATGATTTGTGCAAATATGTAATGCTTCATGTTGTGATTTGGGGTCATACGGTGAGTGTATGAACCCTATCGTATGATGATTGCACTTCGGTGCAGAATGTGGTAAAGTGATGTGTTACACCCGGTGAATGTATGATTGTGATCTACCTTGTATATGTACCACCATTGTGTTAGTGATGTAGTTACATGTTATGTTGTGAACCTTACGCTAACCGACCCTGAGGGTAATCGGTAGAAGTGTATGTTGAGAGTGAGGAATGGTGTACCATGGGTCAATAACTCGAGCCGAAATTCAGTTTAGTAGATAACAACCTGTGATTCTTTCCTGTCTCCCTATGAGGTTGTATGTATGCAACTATGACTATGTTTAGCCTTGTCGAAGTGGTGGCGGGATGATTCAGGTAGAGGTGATGACAGTTGTATTATTGATATGTATCTTACGAGCTGAGGCTCGATGTTCCGAGTGCTAGCAACTCGTTGAGTACCCCTTGGTGGCCAGATAAGGCCACACAGTTATCGTAATGTGACATTATTATAAGTTGATTTTATTCGTAAATTGAGATTTTTACTTTATTTTGTAAGGACCAAAGAACTTTTCTTGTTTGCAATGCATTACAATTTTGGGCATTTCCTTGGTTTTTGGCACTAACATGTGGATTTTGATACTAATTATGGCTATTTGGCCATTTATTTTGCTTGATTTTGGGTCTTCTTTTAAATTTGGAATTTTTACCGCCTTGCCCAAGGCTTGTACTTTGCCACTTGGCATTTGGATTGGATTGTTCTGCTGGTTCTATTGTCGTGATGTGTGGAGTAGGGTCATAGGATGCACCATGGATTGGTTGGACCTATGGACCCGCTTCGTTGTATGGGGGTACGCCCCAAGGAGTTACATATAACTAGCGGGTTGTTGAACCACGCGTTATTATGTCACTTGGGTTAGGAGTGTTCGAACTTTGTGTCTTGGGCCATAGGGTCAACCGGCCTCCTTGAGGGAGGCATAAGAGTTTGAGGGAGGCATAAGAGTTTGAGGGAGGCATATGATATTTGTGTGTATGGTTGATGTTTCGGGATATATGTTGAGTTATTGTGATGTTTTGGTAAGTGGTCTTTTGATGTATGTGTTACTCATGTCAAATGGATATGTGTTGTGATGTTGTGGATATGTCATTGATTCCCTTGTGGACACTATGTACCTGTAGCATTTGTTTGGTGTTATGTGAATTTCTTTCATCGATGCAAATTGAGGAAATGTCTGGTGGATTGTAGTACTCTTTGTTTGAGTATTTGGTATGTCAGTCATTGATGTGTGTCGAGTACTATGTTATGTGGACTGTGCCTATTCCATTCCGTATTTGAGTAACATTTTTGTGGTGTAATACAATCATGAAGTATATACTTGTGTGCTTGTGAATCTGTAGTGTCTTTTTGACCCTGATAGGGTGTTGTGTTAGCAGTTCATGTTGGGCACCCACAATAAGGAATAAACCAAAACTCTTCAATGATGAAATTTTAAAAGAGATTAAACTAAGAATAATGCTAATGGAAAGGAACTAATGAAATAATAAATAAGAGGGAACTGCCAATCTTCATAGAACCTTGAAAGTTAAAATTTCTACCAAATGTTCCTAAGGCTACCCTGTGGCCGTGCTTTAATCAACTAAAATTTTAAACCATAGGGTGTACTTTCTCCTGTACCTGTTCTTGATCATGCGAACCATTTCTTTTTCTACTATGTTATGTCGCATCAAGGACGATGCTTTTCTTAAGGGGAGGAGAATGTAATGCCCCATTCGGCGTGTACCCTAGTCCTTGTCGCAATGACACCTTTGTGTGTGGACTGTGTAATGTCCTGTGCGTTAACCTATTTAAAGAAGGATATCACATCAGTACGCCATTGCCGTATTCAATTTCGTTATTGCCTTGTGACCTTAGTTGACATTTATTGGTTTGACAATCTTACCTTGAGTTCATTTGATCTTTGACATAGTGGCTTGGTTTCGAGTCTTTATTCTCTCTTCGTGATTTCAATAATGTGGCTGCTTATGATTTGCTATCATATCTTGTGGTATCTTGTTGATATCATGTTAACTATATCTTAAGGACTTCAATTTTTCTTAAGGTAAGACTTGACGTTTCTAATCAGTATAACCTAGACCTCGACTTTGACATAAGCCACAACCTAGGCATTATATTAATCAAGACCCATGGAGTCAAGATCATTGTGAGATTTGACATGAAGCTATGTTTTGGAAAATAACGACTTCAATGTTAAAAGGAGATTTTTAAAAGGGTCACAGATCCGACTGGAAACATAATTTAAATTGGAATGTTAATGTCTTTTGACTTTGTTTCCTTGGTTGGCTGGAGGTGGGTGGCTTTAATAGCCACCTGCCATTGCATTAAAAACCCCCATCCTTCTTGGCGTGTTCAACTCCTTCTTGCTGGTGGCCGCACTTCCTCCTTCACTTATTATTTCTGATTTGCAAATCTTCTTGGTTTCTTGTTTGACTGCCTGCTTATCCTCTCGGACCGCGTGAGATTTTCCTTGGATAGACTGCGTGTGGAGTGGTTGAGAGGCGTTTTCCTAGTTGCATGGGTAGAGAGCCCATCGAAACCTGTTCTGTCCAGGCGTTTTTCTTCCTGGTTCCACCTTGGGCGCCTTCCCTGCTGGTCGCGTGGGTTCGATATGGCGGTTATAGATGAAGCTACAGGCTAGTGAAGAAGGCGTGTTACCTCCACTTTCATTGGGTGCTGCGAGGTGTGTTCTGCTCGGAGAGCCTCAAAGCAATGCAAACAGGTGCAGGAGGAATTAGCCAAAGCAAACAAAGTTCTGATTTGTTGAAGCCTTTTGAGCGCTTCCAACAAGCAGAATGTCCAGCTATGTTGTTATCTGTTCAGTATAGAATGCATCCTCAAATTCGGGACTCTCCTTCAAAATATTTTTATCAAAATCGACTATGTGACAGTGAGAGTGTTACCAGGAGACCTGATGAAAATTATTGCAAAGATTCTCTATTGAGACCTTACTTGTTTTACGATGTAACTCATGGAAGAGAATCTCATAGGCGTGGATCTGTTTCATATCAGAATATTCATGAAGCACAATTTGCTTTGCAATTATATGAGCTTCTTCAACGAGTCACTATGTTGGTAGGCATAAAGGTTTCTGTTGGAATTATCACACCTTACAAGCTACAACTGAAATGTTTGCACCGAGAGTTTGATGTTGTCCTCAAATCTGATGAAGGAAAAGGTTTATATATCATTACGGTAGATGCCTTTCAGAGCCAGGAGCGTGATGTAATCATTATGTCTTGTGTCCGAGCTTCAAATCATGGGGTTGGCTTTGTAGCTGATATTCGCCGCATGAATGTGGCACTAGCACGAGCTCGCAGAGCACTTTGGGTTAAGGGCAAAGCAGCTGCATTGAAGCAATCTAGTGACTGGTCAGCCTTAATTGAGGATGCTAAGTCTAGGGACTGTTTTATGGATATGGAGTCTGTACCAAGAGATTTTTTTGGTTAATAAAGCCATCTTCTTTTGCTTCGTCTCAGACTAGGGCTGCTCCTAATATGAGAGCACCAAGGTTAGGAGGTCCAAATCAGAAACAATCAGATGCATATGGAGATGGTGGAGGTGTTTGGATGAATGACGAAGGATCAAGTTCAATTGCCAAAAATGGGGCCTACAGAAGTTCTAGGGCTAATTTGGAGCGGTGTTCGAAGGATTTTGGAGCTACTTCTGAGAAACCTAGGGATGCATGGCAACAATCTTTGGGAAGAGGAGATAGGGTGTCGCCAGAAGATCAGCGAGGGAATGATAATCGGGTGTCAATGCGACCCGACCGAACTATGGGCAGAGATGCACATTTCGGACTATACAATTGATTTTATGAAGTCGAGAGCATGGCCATTAACAGAGTTTGACCTTCAAAGTGCCGAGGAAGAGAAGTCATGCAGCAGTTGTGTTGTTTGTTTCCCGAACCCTAGTCGACGTGCTTGTTGGATTGGAAGAATTCTAATCAGGCATGTTAAATCTACTCCTTGTAATAGTTTTCTACCTTCTTTCAGTATCTTGAAATGAATATTCTTTCCTCTTGAATGGCGCCTAGACAAAATGTTTTCATGGTTGTTTATATCACTGCCTGATTGTGTTGGTTGTTCCTTTAAATCTCGTTCCAATTTCACTGGTTTTGCTTGGAATGTTCTTTTCCTCTCTTATAGCTTACTCTATTTCATATTTGTCTAAATGGGCTACTGCAATATTGAGTGATGCAGTCTAGTTCGTAGGGAAGGAAACATTATAGAGTTTCGTTTGCTTATATGACTCTCTTTTAAAAGAATTCTGTGATGGTATTTATAATTGAAGGCTTACTATATGGAAGGTTAAGCCTTCATATCTCTATTTGGGTTGAATAAATACGTATTTCCTGTTTAGGGCTCTCTTTTTTTTGCTAAAAGGTACATTAATAGTGACATTGTGTTCTAAAACTTGTTTAAGCCTGTGGGCATTCCTTACTTTTGTTTGATTAGAAAATGGCATTAGGGTTTTACTTTAGAACTGTACATGGTTGACTTTTGTACCCAGTTCTAGAGGATGAATAACTCCGACATCTATTTTGGCCTCTACGTGTTGAGAGAATTACTAGTCCTTCATGATGATGTTGTCTTGTCCTTTTTGGCTTGCACTCGTGGTAAGGTCTTTTGAGTCTGGGGCATCGTTGGTGTATTACCCACCGTGTATCGAATCCTTTTGTTTTCGAACTCGAATATCTTATTCTTCGAACTTGGTTACTAAAAGTCCCATTTTGTGGCTTTGTTAAGGAAATCAATTTTTATTTTTATTTTAAAATACTTATTGACATTGTCGGAAATATATAAAAATTATTAACGACTTTTGGGTTTAGCCTTCCCTTATATTATGTAGAGAAGTTGACGATTAGGATAAGGTTTGTTGGTAGAATAATGGCCCTTTTTGTGTCTCATTTGTACACTTTTGGAAGAGTGGATTTGTTTTGTTAACTAGTCCTACGTTTAAGAAATCCTATAAGAAGGTAGTGGTAAAACTCCTTGGTTAAAACTGAAACTATAGTTGTTTTTCTTTTAAGGGTGTCAAACGCTTATTACTATGAAGCCTCCCCCTGGGAGATTTGGATAACGTCGTTTTGTTTCGCGCCTACGATCATAATTAGTATATTTTGTCTTCTCTTGGACCTCTTTTGATGGATGGATTGAGTATTGGATTCCAATCACGTAATCCATAGGATTACATGAAGGAAATATCAACACTCTTGACTTTCTTGTTCCTAACCCATAAGGTCTTGCCTTGATTTATGTGATTTTGTTCTTACTGGTATTTTGACTTTCTCCTTGTTGGATGGTTTAGATTTCTTTCTCATGCGAATAATTTTGGAGTTGTGGGTTGTGTTTTAATCCATTTTTGAATTAGAACATTCCTTTCTTGATATTGTTAAATGTTAGCTTATGTTGCAATGTGTAGCCTTAACATGCTCAGTTCTCATGAACTGATTCTAGCTAGTATTTGTGCAGATGGATTATGCGAGTAGATTAAAGGAAAGAGTTGTAAAGGTTTCATCAGTGCAATTTATGAAGTTCCTTGTAAAAATGTCCAATGTGAGGTAAATTTTGTAATAGTGCTTGCAAAGGAGTTTAGAAGACCTCTTGCCTTGGGTTGTTCTGAAATTTCATGATGATGTTGTCTTGTCCTTCTGTAGGTAAACTGGTAACTTACCTTTGTGAGAAATGGTATTCAATCTTTACATTGATATGAGTATTGTAAAACTTTGATCTTGAGAATAAATTGTCAAGTTAAATCTTTCTAAGACTGAGTGACAATATATTATAAGTAAAGTAAAATGGGTCGGTTAACCCTTAAAGAAGCTAAACAAAAATAATAATTTTATATTCAACAAATAAATGTAGAGGTGATCTATTTGAAATCAAATAATTCCATGAGTGATCAAAATGAAACCATCCTTTGTGAAGTAAAAATTTTATAACTTGATATCCCTAGCTACACTAGCGAACATTATCCTTTTTATGGTGAATTCTTAGAATGATCCTAAGGTGAAACAAATTGTTAGTTGATATAAGATAATAAGATTTAATAAGTAGGAGGAATCGGTTTTGAAACCACGCAACTGCCTCTCAACCATTTGAAAGGTAAATTGTTTTCTTTTGTAAAAATCATCCAAAGAAGCCTAAGTAAAATATTTAATAATTTGCGATAAATCCTCAAGCTTCTATAAAAACCGGTTAATAACTAATGAGGTCATAAAAATGATTTCAACTCAACCTTCTTCCTCTAACATTTTTCCAAGGTGCTTTGTCTTTCTTCTCTTAAGTATGTTGAAAGCGAACCCATGTTGTCATATGGGCATGAACAAGTTCTAGTAGCGTAAGTGTAAATAGATGGCCTTGTGAAATTAAATTACCCCTTTCTCCAAATAAACGAATTAAGCAAATAAATGTCAAAATAGAGAAGATTTAAAAATGATTACTCAGTGTAAAAAGAATAAACTTAGCTTGGTAAGATGAATTGTATGAATCATATCTTGAGCCTCCTTGAAAACGTAAGCTAATAATTGCAAGATATCTTTTTAAGATAAATAACCCTCAAGAAGATCTCATTGTGGTTGGCCCTATTTGTTAGAGTGTTCTGTGGTTGGACTTCTGTGTTGTCTTGTCAAAAAAAAAAAAAAATGTGTATTATCCTTTTGGGTGTGAACGCTTCCGTGCCGACCTTGTGGTCATCCCCGTAACAAGTGGTTCCTAGAGTTGGTCAGTAACTTTGTGACGACATGTTGTGTCGTGTTATGTGTCAAGTAAGTCAAAAAAATTATCCTATCTTTTACTATGTTGATCGTGTGTGAGAATTTTAGGTCGCTTACAAATTCTTATGTGTTGAAAGTCTTACTCTAAAACTCGTAAACCGTTGACATAAAATCTCACTAGAAGGTTGTCTTGTGGAAGATTGCATTATTCCCACTCCCTTTGTATCAAGAGTACCCTTTCTCGATACCACTACCATATTAGAAGATGCTAAAATTTTGAGTTCCTTTGTGTTTTCCATCACTATTACTAGAGGATTGTTATCAAGAACATATACAAAAATATATTCACTCCACTTGAATGCTTCCCAAGTCCATTATTTGCCTCTTTCATGCTCCTCATTATCACATCAAGGAGAGAAAATGAGTTTTTTTGCAAGGACTTATACCTCTATCTCTATGGTTCTCATTGGGGTTGGAGTATCACAAGTGACCTTTGAGGCATTGGGACAATTTTGGTAAAGGTGTCCATGTTGATCACATCAGTGGCATCTCAATGAAACATTTTGCTGGTTAGATTTTCTACATAGCTGAAAACCTAGGCAATCATGAGATAAATCTCCCTCATTAACCGGTGAGGCTCCCGTGTAAGATTTGTCAGTTAAATATGCTAGTATTTATTTATGGGTATTATTTTAACCATGTGGCTCATGAACTATAACTATACGGTTCTCAGAAGCAAGTAAGCAAAAGTAAAAGAAAGGACAAATATGTAGAAGGAAAAAATAGGAAACAAAAGAAAGTAGAGAGGATGTGCAACCTAAGCAATAGTTTACGAGTTGATTACATGCACTGATTAAAACAAATAGATTATTAAGCACATAATTCAAAGCAAATGAAACTTTCAAATCTAAATCTAAAATAACACAAAGTTTATGAACATATCTAGAAAGAAAGTAAGAAGCAAAATGCACCGTTGACACAAAGTTCTCCGGAAATCTCTTCTATATTCCTTTGCTTGCAGAAATCAGGGGTTTCAACTCAAAATCTAGAACACAAGAATGTTGATTACAAATTCCCTCATTTTAACCCGTAGGTTCTCGCCTCTACTTATAACATGTAAAGGGGAAATTACAAATAAGAAGCTTTTAGTGCACTGACACATGTGGAAGTTGGAAAGGAAACAACTGACAATCTCCCTCCTCGAATTCCTCTTTGCATGACATGCATGATTTATAACTGAAAATAAAACATTCTATTTTGCATGTATGCCACCTATTTCCAAGTAATGGATTTTAAACCGATCACTTAAGTTTTATAATTTAATTGATCGCTCAATTACTTTGTCGGAGGAAATAAGAAAAAGAAGAAAGAGGAAAAGAGATTAAAAGAAAGCTGCAACACTTTCAGTCTTGTTCCTTTTTCCATATTCTGCATGCAGTTGATTCTTTTGTCTTTGATTCTCACCAAGCTGGATTTGGAAGCAGGTGACTGTGATTCGCTTGCGGGTATTGTCTTTGCCTTGTCTTCCCTCTTATCTTTGAAGCTTTTACAATTCTTCTTCAGTACATGCAAAGTAAATTCGATGAAGGCTTCAACTGGAAGATTGGGAGCACATGCACAAGATCCTGGAAGGAATTATCCATGTAATGACTTCTATACAAGCTATGTCAGAAACAAGAGGATGACTTTTTTGCCGGAAGCCTTTGCAATTATGAGATCTAGATCTGTCAATTAAATCGGTGATAGGTTTGGGGCCTATGTTTGTATCATTGACTTCCAACAAATTTGGAAGCTATGCATGACTCTCGTTGAGCATTTTCATTCATCACGCTTTTGCCATAGTTGGAGCAATTTTTGTATGAGCAATTCTTTTTCTTTTTATTTGGCCGGAATTCTTTACAATTGGTGCAGATCTGGGGATTTCTTCAGATTCGGAAGATATATTCAATGTATCTGACATTGATTTGAGCACCTGTGATGAATACCTGCAATTTATTCAGACAAAGATGGAGTCCATGGCATGATTACTTGATTTTTATCACCAAAATCTGCATATAAAGCTTGCTGCCCTAAAATTTGAGGTTTTGCTTGCATGCAAAGCAAGCAAAAATATTATTTAATTCACCAGAACACTTATACCAACATGCAGATAATTGTCACAGCAAAAATCAAGCCATTCCAACCCTAGGTGCCAAACTTTGAAGCTTTCCGGCAATGAAAAAATATTTTTGATGCAAAAATCCTCCTTGTGCGTCAAAACTGTCCCGGCTGCAATCATCTACTAAAAGAATTAATTACATCTTCATTATGGTAGCCCATGCTTATATAACTCTCAGCATTCTATTTTTAATGATTGCCCCTCATATTCTTGGCAATTAATTAATAATCAATGATGTTTATTCACCCAAATTAGGCGCCTATTTTTACATGTTGTTCGCTACCATTAAATAAATTTAATTTATTTATTTTTAGCATGCTACCTTCAGTTCACTTTGGCTTGTCTTCATGCATTGACTTTCCTTCTATTTATGGCGTCAAAATTGGGTGAATAAACATTAATAAATATTATTAAATGCATTGTTATTCACCCAAGGTGGGTCGCACTTTTTGGCAAGGGTGAATTCTAAAAATAAGAAGTCAACTTTTGATGGGAATTTTCACCCTTCACTGCAGCTCTAAAAATCCCTTCTTCCACTTAAGTGATTTGACTTTCATAATGGGAATTTTTACCCTGCCAGGCAGGTAGGAAATTCTCGTCGGTGCTTTAAGTGATTTTTCTTTTATAATGAGAATTTTTACCCTGCAAGGCAGGTAAAAAATCCCCGTTTGCCTGCCACCTCTAATATTCTCATTGCGCTTAAGTGACTTTGACTTCATGGGAAAAATTACCCGCTAATCAAGCTAGGCAAGTAAGAAATTTCCATCTTCCTACCACGCCAAAATTCCCACTGGCAGCTTAAAGTCTTCCTTAAAAATGTGACTTGCATGAAAGATAGCTCTTTTCCAAAAGTGTGACTTGCATTGTGACTTCTGCCTTTAAAATTGTGTGAGAATTCGTCACTTAGGGCAGCGTGGAAACTGGACGCTGGAAGGCAACCTTGAAAATTGCAACTGGCATAAAAACAACATTTCTTTCCTTTTTTGGATTTTTGGTGAAGAAAACACAAGAATGGAATAAAATTTGCCATTTTTGGAAAGGGTCCGAGAAGATGTAGCAACAAAAACTTGCATGTGCCGTAACTTTCATTCTGTGGCTCCGTTTTAGGTGTCGTTTTCTCTAAAAGTGCATATCTTCTCGAGCTCTACGCATTGATGGCAATATTTTTCTTATTTTCATAAAATCCATTTATTCCAAAAAAATGTGACTTGCCTAGGAGAGGCTTTTTGTGCATGACTTCGTTTTTTTTCCTTTGCTTTCTGACGCTGATTCCTTTTGGTGCGGCGGCCGTAGATGATCTCCAGATACTCTAGGAAAGAAAACAGACTATACTGGCAAAGGAATTGACCTAGGGGAATTTCATAGAGAAACCAAAGAAAAAACACAAAAGAAATTAAAAACGCAAAATAAATAAATAAAAGCGAAAAACATTGCCAGAAGTTGCAGATAATGCCTTGAATTCATTCCTGGTGAAAACCCTAATGAGACGAGTAAATACTTGGCATGCAAAATCACAACAGACTCAACCGAAGCACAATTTACTTCAAATGGGGCCTTCGTTTATTTAATAAATAATTAAATAAAATATTCCCGCAGACAAAATTTGGTGGAGGGATAAAACGAGTTTGGACATCTGGTATTTGTCGAAATTGGCTCATATGATACATTGGGAATATCCTAACATAATACGTACATCTTCCGGCAATAAAAACACAAAAAGACTTTATTTTAAAAGTACGAAAAAAAAAATTCAAATGGGTAGTCCCAGACTTCATGGTGAAATTTAGGGACACCACATTTTCATATAGTTTGCTCTACCTATAATATTCTCATTTAATAAAATTGGTTTGGGTGAAGGTTGACTCAAATCATCCTCACACATGTTCATGCGTGCAACTGCAATATAGTATGCATTGTTTATGTGTGATATAAATTCATCCCCGATCGAATTAACTATTTGTTTCAAATACTCTTCATGCCAAAATTTGAAAGGAAGTGCATACGCTTGTAACCACACCGGGACATAGTCCATATTTTCGATATTGAGATTACACCCAATTTGAAAGGAAGTGCATATGCTTATAACCACACTCGGGACACAATTCATATTTTCAATATCGAGATTACACCCTAGTGTCTATTGTCTCAAGTATAAACCTTACCCCATGTTCCGATAAAAGTAAGGACCGTGTGTAAGTACTCCCGATGATCTGCCACGTTGGAGAAACTCATATAGAAGAATCCCTTTAGATCGATACTAACTACAACACTAGCCCTCGGTTTACATACATGATAGACACAATGCACTTGTTACCACTAAAGAGTAATATTATTAAAATTTCCTATGAGCATATGCATAGGGCAATAAGGCACTTCTATAAATTTGTAATCATTTAGAAAATCAAGAACTATTTGTTTATCTAACTTAAGATGAGAAGACAATTTCAAAATATTGGGTGCAATCACACCCTTAAGTATTTATTGAACTGATATCTTTTCCAAGCTTGATTTACAAGAAACAACAATTTCAAATAACAACAATTTCAAATGAAGCCGATCATGAAGAGAAAGGAGAGGAAGAAGATGCCATCTTTAGGAAGAAGCCACTCCTCGAAGGAAAGATATCAAAAATAGAGAAAATGCTATCAAGAAACAATTTTTGATGTTTAAAAGGAGAACAAGGAGAAAAGACTAGGAAAAGATGAAATTTGTAGCTACGTAAATGAAAAAGTGACTATCAGTTTTTCATCAAAAGGATAAAGAATTATATGTCGAAGAAAGCACTTACGCAATGGAGGCATGACGACATTAACCTCCTTCCAAGTTTTTATATATTCTCAATCCTATATTTGTTGCACATGAACATTATGTCACTTTATTCTTCATATGATCCACACATTGGTCGATTCTATCCTTTTTATAATAACCTATATTGATTTCCTAAAATGACCTTATTCATTCCATGCAACAGATTGTAGATGGTTCCAAAATTACTTATAAGTTGTTTATCAACATGTGTCATCGACTTATCTTTGGCTTATCACTCATTATTATGCCTGATCGTGACAAGATTTCTCAGTCACTATTTAAAAACGTTTTAGAAGATTTTGGGTTAATAGTTTAAATTTTTATATCTTTTCATCCACAAACTCTTGGTCAAACTAAGGTAATTAGCCACTCCATGGTTCACGTCCCATGCATCTATCACAAAAAAATAGGAAGTGGAATAATTATATTCATGTGTTGTTGCATAATTATAGTAGAGTCATCCACATCTCTATATGACACACAATTTAAGGTTTGATATGGGTAACCCTTTGCTATGTATGAGACATGAATAACTCTCCCCACAATTTCATCTGATGAAAGAGCAAACTAAGATTATTTATTTTTTCGAACGATGGCTAAAGTCCATACACTTATTCATAATACATTATCAAAGACTCAAGCCAAATACAAAGATTCGTAACTGAGATCGAGACCCTCAACATTTCAGGTTGGTGATAAAGTTTAGATCTATTTGCATAAATAAAGATTCAAACCACGAGTCCTTAAGCTCAAAGCTAATTGATATGAGCCTTATCCCATTTTGTAGTAAATTAGTGAAAATGCTTTCAGTTTGATATATACAATATGGGGAATGTGTATCCTAAGGACACCATTCTAAATTTTAAGCATCCCTCAAACAAACAACTAACTAGGCACCACCTCACTTTCATTTACTTGGTTGCAAGGACTTATTTCCAACACAAGCTAAGTAGATGTCCATGACAACATTTAAGAAACACTTACCCACTAAAACAAAAATTGAGGATAATTTACTCAAGTATGAAGGGAATGATAAGACAATCATATGGGCTAGCAAATTGCATTAAATAATGTGATAATCACACGGGCACCCTAGTGCATATTCTTAAATGTTCTGCATATCTGTGTGCATTTTTTTCTCTTAGAAGCTTCCTTTGTACAATTTTTATGAGGAAAATATTAAGGAATGAAATTCTTTTACAAGTATCAAATGGAAGACAAATTTTTTTATTTCAAAAATAAAATAAAAAGTGTATTGTAGACAAATTACAAGGAAAATTTATAATTTACTACTAATACATGTATATTTTGGCGGATTTAAATACCTAAAGGTGCATTTTATAAAAATATTTGGCAAATATTTTTTCAAAAATTGATGATTGGTTAGCAGTCCAATTTTCACTATTTCAATGGAATTTTTGCCAATTGGCCAAAAATAACCCGTAAAATCGCCTATTTTGATATATGTCAGGCCACATAGGTAGTATGTGATTTTTGTGTCTGATTTGGTAATTGCTGCTCACTATGAGTAAACCATGCTGGCTTGTGCTGTGTCATCATCATACTGGTTTTTTTCACAACATGAACGTAAATTTTAAAGTATAACAGCTTATTTGCAAATTTTTAAAAGAAGGCAACTAATTTAAAGGTAAAAAGACTCCTCAAACACAGATTATTTGCATTGGTTTATAGATGGGAAATAGCAATCATAAATAGTTATTAAAATTCACCAATTGAATGAATTCCTGTAAATAGTCATTAGTTAGCATCCAGTTTGGGCAGTGCTTACATTATCATGGTACCATTTTTGAGAAATAAAATATCTACATGGAGAGGAGATGTTTGATAGCCAAAATCAAGAAGAAAAAGAAAGAGATGAGAAAGGTACTACTGGTATTTTTTCTGTATTGAAAACAATCTCTCTTCAACTGGTTGCCAAAATAAAGCAAATGAAAAATATCTTACCACTTCCACTGTCATAAAGAGAAATGTGTGGCTATATTTAAACCAAAACAACCAAACATTACCGTTCATGCATTTCTGCTTTCTCAGATTTCAGACATTTGACAATAGGAAATCCCATCTACAAAAAAGAAGCTACTTACAATTGAACTTTATCAGAGGAGACAATTGATAGCTACAAGATACTAATATATGACGTCACTTATTAATTAAGGCATGCCAAAGCTCATGGGGAGGTGTTGCAAGCAAAATGTCAGATGCGTTTGGCTCGGTAAGCCAAAACCCTCTCTTTACTTCACTACCCAGCTGACCCACAAACCACTCTGCGTGACCGTGAAGTATCTGATGTGTAGTTACAGATGTTTCTTCTTTTGCAAAGTGAAGCACAGGTGAAATATCTCTTCCAAGAAAAACTCCTGGCAATAGTTCTAGTCCCAAGTTCCTTGTAAATGGTTTCTCTTTGCCAAGAGACTGGCTGCACGAGTGTTTTGGTGTCGATGTTATACAACCAGCACATTTATGTAAAACCATCCAGTCATTTGGTGCCACAGGTCCACCAACTCCATGTGCTACGTGCTTAGAAAGTGCACCATTACGCATGCTTCGTAGAGAGACTTAGCTTCCCAATGAAATATCCTCTCTTCCTAGAATGCCAAATATACACGAGAAGCATTGCACTCATAATGAGATTCTAAAAGTTTCTTAGGATATTGGAGATGCTTATAGCTTGAAAAATATTGGCAGTATTGCTTCAAAGACAAAATCTTGTCCATCATCCCAAGATAAATTTATTTCTATGCAAATAGCAGCAGGGTTTAACAGTAAGAATGGTGCAATAAAAAAGAAGGTACTAGTCATGAAATATAAGTTGATCTAACCTCAAGTGGCATATTCAAAATAAGTCCTCGAGAGCCACTACATCTTCTATGCTCATAAAGGAGCACCTAAGGCACAAACAAACAGGGTCTTGCATTAAAGAAAAAAAAATTCAAACAATTTTCTAAGTTACAATGCAAATGCCAGCATATGATATTATTCTGAAGACAACATACTCACAACAGAACCAAAGAAAAAAGGTGAAGGCATTGCAGCAGTAGCCACCAGTATAGTGCCTGGGTACAGGCTTGGTCGACCAGATCCTAACCTGCTTTCTAGCATGCTGCATCCATTGCACATACTCTGTCAGAATCATCCTCTGCACATAATATTGTTGAAATATATTTTCAAACCTTCAGAAGAAGGCCAAAGAATCCAGAGGTTGGAAAACATCAGACAAAATGGCAGATGAATCACACAGAGCTCAAAGAGACACGCTTTGTGCACAATGCAGGTAAGTTGAAATGGAACTAGGGTGTTGAAACTTGAAACATTCACGGCTTAAAAGGATCCAACAAATTTAAAGTTATTAAAGAGAAATCACTAATCAGTTAAAGACAAAGGTAGTACAATCCTGTTACGGGAAAAACAATATCTCCAACGAAGCCCTAGCCAACATGGTTCTTGAAATCAATAAGAAGCTCCTCTATAAAGCATTATGTTCATATGGATCTACTGAGGTCAAATTCTTAAAGACACTATCTGAATTGTTAGCAGCAATTGGATTAGAATAACATTCAGGTTGTCAGACATATTACATATTTTTGTATCACCATTATCTAGAATAAAAACAACCTCTATGATAGTTTAAACTCAGAAGCAGAGAAAACATGCTCTGCAACTGGATTATTTGCTTCTGACTTCAATATGGTGCTCTACTGGAGCAAAAGGGAAGGAGGCCATTGGATGCCTTACTTATCAGAGAAAAAATTAAAAACATTTCTCTGTGACAAGAATTACTTCACTATCTATCTCGAGGTTAGTTTACATGGAGCAACACTCACCAATCCAGGTGACAGTCCTGATCAAAATTCCAAGGGGTCCAAAGCTAGGCTTGGACTTTATTTTGCGATTTATAGGCATATGCTGAAGTATTTGGGCATCAAGGAGGTGGTTCAAAAAAATGAAACAGAAAATCAGAGCTGTGATAGCCTATATATCTAGGAGCCCCATATAGAGATAGGCATTAAGTGAGGTCGAAGCCGAGTTTCAATCAACTGGTAATGGCATCCAATAAGAGAGAACGAGTTATTCATATGATTTACATAGAAAAATAGGAGGAAGCTATAGAAGCTCCAAAAGGATGTCAGCACTTCCAAGCTAACTATTTATTGATATTAGCCTTAATAGTTAGAACTTTGATAGGTGTTTCCACAATCCTAGGAGAAAGAATAGAAGGTACAATTAGCTTTTAAGAAGTACCATTGTGAATTCTATGTAAGGAGAAAAGGCTAGGAGTAAATCTTGGAAATAGTAGTTAAGATGGTTGGGAGTTAGTTATTCTACTGGTAGCCTACGTCAGTCATATTGCTAGTTTAAACATGGGGTCGTATTATACTCTTATCATCCCCTCCAATATAAGATTTTCTTTCTATTTTCAGTTTATTTCTGTCTGGTAAGTTCCAGGTTTGATATGTATCAGAGACAAACCAATGGGTAAAGGAAAAGAGAGAGTTTCTGATACTGGTAGCCTATGTCAGTCATATCGATAGTTTAAACATGGGGTCGTATTATACTCTAATCATCACCTCCAATATAAGATTTTCTTTCTATTTTCAGTTTATTTCTTTGTCTGGTAAGTTCCAGGTTTGATATGTATCAGAGACAAACCAATGGGTAGAGGAAACGAGAGAGTTTCTTCAATTGAGTATGAAGTTAAATGGTAAAGATGAACCTCCATGGCTAAACCATAGATGGAAATGCATAAAACCAAGTGAAAATATCTGTTATTTGGGTATTTTGTTTGGCACATTTGACACTCAGCTTACCATGTCTGAGCAATGGATTTGGATGTTGAATGAATTTGAAAAGAAGTTAATCATGTGGAATAAGCCTAATCTTTCCCTGGTTAGGGAGGTTATTATTGTTGACAACATTTTCGCAGCAAGGCATATCTTCTACTCTTCTTGCAAGCTCAACAACAGTCAAGAGAATTTGGGCTGCTAGGTAAATTCTCTCGGATTCACTCCATTGGAAGTTTGAGGACCCACAGGATACTTAAGATCTAGCTGCGCAACCTATTTGGCCTTTCAATTTGCACCGTGGGAAAATTTGGATTCTGTCATTCTTTTTAGGGAAAGGTGGCAAGGGCGGGCCTGTTTTGTTGGGGAGATCTTTGGAACAATGTTGAGGAGCAATGCCATTCTTGGAGAGGCCTAAAAATGGCTCAAGTGTTAATGTCGACAGACAAACCAGCTTTTCAAGAACTCAATAAGATGATTCCTGAAAATTTGCCTTTTCAATTACAGTTATACAGCGCAGGTCTGTATTGGAGGAATTGGAAGTGGAGAACTGTAAAATCCTTCTACGACTCTAAGCTTAAGGACATGAACAGTCAAGTGAGATTGTCTAATGCTATTTCTACCTGATTCAATATATGGGTGGCAAGACAATGCCCCTGAGGTGAGATGGCAACAACGTTGTCAGATTATTTGGAAGGCAAAAACCTCCTCCATGCACAAGGTATAGGGATAGCTATTAATGCATCAAGGTTTAACCACTAACGCACAGTTGAGTAAGGTAGGTGTTGCAGATGCTTGATGCATTGCGTGGGGAAAGAGGAGATAGCCAAATCTTTTGGAAGCACTCGATGACTAGTTGGTTTGTGGATAGTTACAAGCTGAATTCAACTTACTCTTCTAGTATTTTACCGATCCCTCTCTTGTTGAGGAACTCTTTAAGGAGATTCTTGGATAGTCGGGGGCAGCTGCAAGGGTCAATGACATACAATTCAGTTGGCAGCAATCAATTTCCTTTGGAAGACAAGATCCAAAGCTACTTCTCAGGAATATACCTCCCGCTCAGTATAGGGAAGTTGCAACTTCTAGACAAGGTTTTACCTAAAACTTGAGTGGTTTCAAATGGATGTAAATTCTTTTCCCATTGAAGCGCAGTCCAAGGTGCCTTCTTTCCTTCACTATGCAGGGAGAGATTTTCCTCGCAATCATAATGCTCAGCTGATATAAATCATTTATTCTTTGGAGTAATATAAGAATCTAAGATGCATTTATTAGAAACAAAAGGTGCGTTCACATGTGAAGAGAAAGATGAAGACAGAGAAACTAGAACACTACTGCAGTTGAAAGAATGAATTCAAGAACTTAAAGATATACGGAACCACCATCTTTTTAATAGTACCATGGAGTAAGTGCAGATTGAACTCTAGATAGTTGGCAATTGGCGAGATGAACTCAAAGATTAAGCCGTGCAATTGGAAAACAAAAATTCTCAAAGTTTGCATGCCCAAGATGCAGATACATAGAAGAGAAGTTGTTGAAATGTTGGTACGGTTTGACTCAAAAGCTGACACATGAATTGGCTCGGCTCAGACATTCTTGGAACATGCTTTTATCAATAGTTTTGTAAAGCATTTTAAAAGAGAAAGATAAGGGTGTGATGCTGTGAGGTCTTGGCGCACAATAAGCATGGCATTTGATGCAGAACATGGCAGTAAAAGAGATTGATCCTTAGAAAAACCATGTTTGTTGACTGAATGCCGGAAACAAGATGTAACAGGGCTATTGTTAAGGAAATGTGTGTTGGCATTAGCCACACAAGTGCATGGACCTTATTGGAAACACCAAGACTACTGAAGTCTGAGTAAGACTGCTGTAGCTTTGGGTCCACATGAACAATTGAGGACTGTTCAAACTCAAAGAACCATGTGGATGGTGGGACCGTTGAGAAAAGCACACAAGTGCAGAGAGCTTATTGGAACACCAAGACTACTGAAGTCTGAGTAAGACCACTGTAGCTTTGGGTCCACATGAACAATTGAGGACAGTTCAAACTCAAAGAACCATGTGGATGGCGGCATCGTTGAGAACAATTGAACAAGTCAAATGCTGAATATTAAGGTTTTCCAAATGACATGATGAATACTGTAGCATGGACACCGTCCGGCCAACAACTGTGATGAAAATGCACAAGAACACAAAGGTCAACCGTGCAAAAGTATTGAGTTGAAAGGATGTCAGACCAACTTGGATTTAATCTGATAAGCTGGACGCCCAAACTACAAGTGATTCTGCAATTAGAACCGTAGAAATTAGACAACCTTTTTTTTCCAACTGTGGACTATACAAAGGAGAAACAGTGGCTAAAACATATATGATACAAGATAGAATGAAAATTAACCAGAAAAAGCATGCCATGCAGACTGTTGTTATTAAAGGGTGGTATGACAAGCGTATAAGTAGTGAGAAATCCATATGGATGATGCATTTGATGCTAAGCATTGACGAGAGTTTTACTCCTGCATGCTGAAACAGCCTGCCTGCAAAAGTGGAAGATAACTGGTGATATGCATGGATTAGCATGGTTGGCCCGCACCTTTGCAGATTTCAAGTTTTTTACAAAAACATGAAAATTGACAGGAGCAGAATCTAGTAGCATTGTACACCAAGTTAACCATTGCCTCGTGTCTGAAGGAGGTCCGTAGCTACCAAGGTCACTGTGAATAAGATTAATAACTTCCAAGACAATTGTTGAGATAACTGTCAAGACCGCGCTGCTACTAACTGCCTGCTGAAGCCAAGCATAAGTCGCAGTGATGGAGAATAGAAAGTTCAGTGGAAAATAACAAGGATTGAATTTCAAGAATAAATAATAGATGGAGAAGAGTAATCAGATGAATCCAAACAAGGACAATCCGACCAACACATGAGTGCGGAGTTCTTTGCATGACAATTTTCTTCTCAATTCAAGAATATATTTAAAAGAAATGGGTTGGTTGTGAATATCATTAAAATGACCAACATGGCATGCCAATCCACAAGATCATAATGGGAATCATCCATATCAAGCACAATTCATCTGTAAGGAGGCATGGCTATGTATTTCAGCAGATATCAACACCATTTGCCGAAGGTGAAGTGTTTGGAAGGAAAGATTAAAGGTTTCCCCAATATCTTTCTTGTTTTTAAAAAAAGGAAAAAGCAAACCAAAAATGGAATAAAAGAGATATTTGATATCATATACTGGACATTTGGGGATAGTGTATTTGTGTAATCTGGATTTCTATATGTGAGGTTTGGGGGTAAATTTTATAGTTTTCATGTTTATCTTAAGTCCATATTTTAAAAAAATTCAAGCAATTGTTTTTGTCAAAGCATTTTAAAAAGTGGAGAACCTACACAAATTAGAGAATCTGTTGAGTCTATTAATCTATACAAGAAAGTTTTCAATAGTTGCCAATATAGATTTCAGAGACATTATTCATTATTAATATCACTTTTTGGACTCTCAAAGCCCTTAAAACAAGTATCATGAGAACATCACTTCTATTTTCATGCATTGATCCAGGAGGATTTGAGACTTCAAATGATTCACGGCACCACAGCTTTGCTCCACGACATGGTCTGATTTTACCAGTGGCTTCAGCATCATACCACACACACGTGTGCCTACCACAGGGTCCTAACTCCTATGCAAAGCCACACCTCAACTCCTGCAATGTCATTATTGTACTGCACAGATCTACAGTAACGTCAACACAAAATGACTGACTGATGATTACTTATGCAACATTTGTTACCAACCATTGTAATAGTCAAACCAATGCTTCATCTTCCTCCTTTGTATATTAATACATTCTTCTATTCTTTGTAGACAAGTGATAAGCATAAAGAATAAAGAGTATGTAGACATCTGACATCAAACCTTTAGGGTTTGTACAGGAGTTTGCATAATACAACTTTGCAATTACAGTTCTACATCAGATGTCACTTGTCTTCTTTACTTCTTTTTAAAACTTTGATATATCTTCAGCCTTCGTCATTCATTATACATTTTCCACAATACCACATATAAACCCTCATTTAGAGTGTTGTCCACCAGGTCTCCCTTGGGCCTTATAGATCAGTGGTACCAGAGCATGTACACACTTCATATCATACCCAAAGGTATCAAAGTTTAGTCTAGATTCTATCTTTGTTTGTATGCTCACTCACATGTCTAATTACAGAAAGTTACGACTCAAACGCATGATCCTTCAGCATACCTACTTCAAGGCCTTAGATGGGAGGCCGTTCAAAATCAGAGACTCCAACAGAAGATATGTTTATGAAAATGATAGAGGATGCTTTGCAAAAGCAACAAAAAGAATTGGAAGAACTCCATGCATGTGAAATAGTAGGTATTGTTAATCACTTTGCTCAACTTCTCAAGAATATCCATACTCCACCCAATACAATTGCACAAGGACCTTTTGGTAGTCACACCCCATACGAGGTACAAGTCAATCTACACAGCACTATGTTTGAAGGCAAAATAGACGCAAATGCCCAGATAACTGGCTTAACCTTGTCTATTCATACTGCACTATGAATCAATTCTTTCTTAGAGAAATTATCACAATTTCTCTTATGAAAGTTTTTTTATCTGTAAAGAAATGGTGGGATGACTACTACACTATGCATGATGATGATGATAACTTATACACCCATGTAGACAACTGGAATGGTTTCCTAAAAGCACTCAAAACACCTATTAGCTAGTAGGAAACTATGATGGCCAGTACATCAAGTTCTTACAATTGTGCTAAGGTTGTGATCGGTCTATTCAAGAATAAACAGACACTTTCCACACTTTGGTAGCAAAATTGAATGTTCAAGAGTCAAAACAAAATCTTATCTTGAAGTATAGGTCAGGCTTGTGACCACACATCCAATCCGATATGGATTTCCTCTAGATCTCCTCTCTAGGAAAAGCCTACAAATTTGCTTGCAAGTTTTAAGTAAAAGCTAAGAAAAGGTCTAAGAAAGCAGAATCCGTGTCTCAAGACAAACCACGATCTAAACATTCCAAGCTTGGAATAGCTAAGAAAAGGTCTAAAACAGCAGAATCCATGTCTCAAGACAAACTACAATCTAAACATTCCAAGCTTGGAATAAAGTAGAATCCTAAACAAGGGAATGGCCCTTTATGCCATCCTCAAAATAAGGCGACACCCTCAAATGATCTGATAAGAAGTCCAAGCAAGTGGTGTACAGTTCAAACCCCAACAGCCATTCTACAGATGAATCGCATGCTTGGAACAATCTTCTTGCGCAACTTGAAGCAATGGGTACTAGCACTGCGGCACTTGACAAAGGTAATCAAATCATGGAATCTGAGCCTAATGTCATGGTAGGTACCACCAACATTGCTCAAATATGGAAGAGACAAAACGATTGTTCCATTCTCAAACATAGTTCAATGGAAAACCAGTACATTACATCATTGAAAATGGAAGTCAGACGAACCTAATTTATCCTGAAGCAATTCACAGATTGAACATGCAACAAACACCTCGCCCACAACCATATTCAACTAGATGATTCAGCTCAGATTCTAAATATGCATTACTCAATAGTGTCACCTAGTGTACAAATCAAGACTTCTCAAGATGCAGTCCTTTGCAATGTTGCACCATTAGAGGTATATGATGTTTTACTTGGCCAACCATATCTTTACCATTGACATGAAATCTGTGAAGCAAATCGAAGAAATGTTGTCATAGATATTGGTGATATAATATAGTGCATACTGGAAGAAGTTTCTAAGCCCTCACTCATTAGTGCCAAGCAGTAAAAGAAGGTAGTCAGCTCTAGCAAGAACTTTGTACATCTAATGGTCAAATCTGAACAAAAGAACATCCTTGCAGTAGAAACATGCAACAATTGCACACCGCGTTGACCAAATACAAGGATAATTTTCAGTCACCTAAGGAAGTGCCTACACACTGTATGGTAAAGCATACAATTGGTTTGATCCCTAGACCACCTCTTCCTAATGCATCTTTATATCCCAGATCATTTTTTCATAAAGAAAAGATCAAACGGTAGATAGGCCCAGCTCATCACTTTGCAGAAGCTCAATTGTTCTTGGGCCAAAGAAGGATGGCACATGGAGGATGTGCATCAATTACAGAGCTCTCAACAAGATCACAATGAAGAACCAATAGCCTTTTCCGAGTATCAAGAAACTTTTGGACCAGCTCCGCAGAGCTAAGTTCTTCGCCAAGATTGATCTTAAGTTTGGGTATCATCAAATTCTTGTTGAACCTATAGACATCTGAAAGACAACCTTAAAACCCAAGGAAGGCTTGGTTGTGGGGTTGGTTATGCCCTTCGACCTGATTAACGCACCCGTGACATTCATGCGAATGACGAATGACTTATTCCGCCATTTGCAGAATCATTTGCTCCAATTTACTTTGATGACATTTGATCTGCAGCAAAACATGGGATGAATACTTGTGTCATATTCAACAAGCGCTCCACACTTTATAGCAGCAAAAGCTATATGCTAGCATGGAGAAATGTTCCCTTTCTATCTAGGATAAATAATGTACACGCAAGGAGTTCATGTGGATCCAACCAAGATCCGCATCATCCATTTATGGCCTACACCAAAGAATGTCACAAAGCTTTGTAGCTTCTTGGGATTGACAATTCTATAGGAGATTTGTACTTGGTTTTTCTCAAATCGCTTGACCTTTGAATTAGGTTACAAAGGTGGCACCATAAAGAACCTTCATCCGGTCATCCACACAATAGAAAGCAAAAAGACTTGAAAAGTAGATTGTATTCTAAATCGATTCTCGGGCTACATGAACTTCAACAATCATTCAAGATAAAGACTAATTCATCCGATCATGCACTCAAGAAGTCCTCACTCAACATGGTTACCCAGGCTTGCTTACCACAATGAAACCTTCATTCCGCCAAAGAAGAGAACTACCCCACATATGATTGCAAGGTTTACACCATTGTTTAGGCATGTAAGCATTGGAAGCATTATATCTTGGGAAAGGAGAGTGTGTGTAATGTCCCCTTTTCCAAACTAGTTCGATTGGAAGACCTTGAGCCCATTCCACTTCCCATGGGCAAGAAGGAAGTGAGCAAGGGAAGTAATTGTCATGTTTTTTAGTTATTTTTGTGAGCATTGCATTCTTCTTTAGCAGTTTTCCATATAAAGTCGGGTTGGCTAGGTTAAGAAGATGAAAAGCCAAAGGAAAAATAGAAGAGAATCGTCCTTATGAGGTCAGTCCTAGTTTGGAAGCATTCTAATTGGTTTTGGCGCCACAACAAGGTATAAAGAGGGGTCGCTTGGCTCATTTGTGCATCATCATCATCTTGTCTAAAATTAACATTGCATGGTTTTTGGGTTGATTGCTCAACTACTTCCACTTGAGGGCGAAATTTTTTTGGTGTGGCCAATGAGGACGAAAACCTTCCTTATTTGATTGAAGAACGAAAAATCTTCAATTCATCGAGGATTCTCCATCCCAAGGTTTCCAAATATCTTCAAGAAGATTGATTTTGCAGATTTTCAGCTAGGGTTTAATTCTACAGTGATTTTCAGCCCCTCTCCTAGGGGAGCGACCCACCTTGTGGAGGAGTTAGGGGGTTTCTAGGGTACAACAACATCCAACTCAGCCATCATTGCATTCCTTATATTTTTAGTAGCCAGAATCTATATTTGGACTTCATTTTTGGGCTTGGAATCATTCATTTCCAGCCACTTTTGTAAGGGTGTTCTCTGTTATTATTTTATTTAATTAAATAATTTCCAGTTGGGGTTTGAAGGTTGATTTCTTGGTTAATATTGGTTCTAAAATATTTCTAAGTGTCCCTACATGTTTTGGATGGTGTGAATGATGCATTTTTGAAGAATTATTGCATTCTCCTTGCTGCTGTTATAAAAATCAAATTGTTGTTCACTGCTGTCATAATTTTCAGTTGGCTGTTATAAAATTCAGTTTACTATCTATTGGGGTTTGTGCTATTTTCCTTTGTTTTCAGTTAGAGCCGGAAAGGGGACATTATAGTGTGATCCACACAAATCACAAGCCACTTCAGTTCTTGGCACTTACAGACTTTTAACATGTTGTAGCACGAATGACATAAAAAATGGTCTTCTAATCTTCAACAGTTCCATCTCAACATCAAGCATAAGAAGGGAAGTGTGTAATGTCCCTTTTTAGATGGACTCAAGAAATGACCAAAGAGATGGGATGTAAAACTTAAAAATCAGATTAGTGAGCTGCTGTAGATGACTGATATCAGCTCTGCAACCTGCAAATTATGTCCTTCCTATGGCAGCGACCTCCTTGGGAAATTCAAAACCTTCAAAGGTGGGTTAAATCTTGCTAAAACATTTTGATTCTTATGCCAAAAATTATTAAATATTCCTAGCAATCACAATCAATTGTTAGAAATCAAAATTGAAGCCGGAAATAATTAATTTTGGAAACCCTTAACCAATGAACTTCAACAAGCTTGGAAAATTAGTAATTCACCTCCAAAATTCATGAAACTTGAGATATTGGCTCTTAAAAATATGGAGAATAAGATAATACACTCAAATTAACCAATTTACCACCAACACATACCACTTTTCCCTCCAAGGTGGGTCGCTCCACTCAAAAAGGGAAGATAACCAGCAAACTCAAAGAAATACCAGCAAAGAATGATAAATATATTACTCCTTGAATGCCTCTTTGCAAAATACAATCGTGGGAGAGGGTTTTCGTCCTCCACACAAGCCCTCAATCAAGGAGTTTCGTCCTTGAGAGAGATAGTAAAAGGGGCTACACTAGCCAACCTTCACCAAGATATAAAATTCATAAAATCAGCATATCCCAAACTAATGCCAACAACCTCTATTTATAATAAGAGGGTGGCGCCAAGTCTTGGGGCTCTCAAATGAGGCCGACCACAATTAGACTTGCTTTATTATTATTTTCTTTTTATTTTTGGAGCCTACATGCTCACCAATATCTTTTTATTTTTAATTTATTGTTGGGCGCTAGGCTCACCAACAAATACAATGCCAATTAAAGAAATAAACACAAAATTAAGCACATGATGACATTGTTGGCTTCCTCTAGCTTGTTCCCTTGGACCCATGAGGAAGAAAAATGGGTCAAGGTCTTCAAACGGAATTATCTTGAAAAAGGGACATGATAAAGTGCCAATCGAGTCGTTGATTTTTTTAGTCGACCTCTTGTTCAAGCTCTCCTCGTTGTGCTTGACACATGTGGACATGAAGTTAAGACTCGGTCAAAATTGCATCCATCTTATTCAAACTTTCCAGAAATCTATCACAACTTGCTCAACAAAGAAGTTAGGTTAGTTCCATATTTCTACTTGCTGGATGGGCTTTTATATCTTCTTGGTCACTTGTATATACTTGCACAAGGCGTAGATAGAAACTAATATGGGAAGTCCACTTAAGCAAGGTTGCAAGTCACTTTGGAATTAAAAAGACCTTTGTGGTGTTACAAAAGTATTTCTTTTGCCACACCTCAAATCAGATGTTTCCAAATACGTCGGGTCTTGTATAGTATGCGCTGAACTACTAAAACGGTTAGCAAGAAGCAAGGTATGTATACACCTCTCGCATGTTTTAATGAGACCGTGGGAATTTGTTTTCCATGGATTACGTCTCAGATACCTTACTACCAAGCATGACAGTGATTGTGTTTGTGTAGTAGAAGATAAATTCCTAAAGATGACAATCCTCGCACCTTGTAAAAAATCCATCTCAGCTCTAAAGATAACTCAATTGTACTTTGAACATGTTCGGATCCACTTTGGATTGCCGGAAACTATTATCTATGATAGGGACACAAGGTTCTTGGGTAATTTCTAGAAAGCACTTTGGTCTATGATGGACACAAAGTTGAACAAGTATGCCGCATTCCATAATCAGACTAACGAATAGATAGAAGTGGTGAAAAGGACGATCATACATCTCCTCGAATGTACGATTCAAAGAAGTAACACACATGGGATGAAAGCCTTCCTTTCATTCAACACAACTACAAGAGAGCTTTGCACAACTCTACCATGTTTCTAGGTCTTTATGGGTTTCTAACCTCGACATTTGTTGACAGCTTATTCTACACCACCATCAATAAGTAACAACTCCCTCGGCTCAAAAGGAAGTTGACAAAGCTATTAAGTTCATTGAGCACATTCAACACACATTTAGCAACAAGTGCAAACCATTATGCAGTAGGAAAATGCTAAGTACAAGCAATGTCATGACAAACACAGCACACCACACACCTTGTAGGCTGGTGATCGGGTATGGCTTCACCCACAGAAGGAAATATTGATAGGACCTTACCACAAGGTTCATCCACTTCAGTATGGGCCATACACCATCACCAAGCAAGTAGGAGATAATGCTTTCGAGCTTAATCTTCCTTCTTACTTGACTATAGAAACTCTTCAATTAGATATCAATCTTGACTGTAGCGCATCAACTTAAGTAGATCAAGTTATTGACACTAAGGTTAAACAAACAAGACAAGAAGAACCTCTCTCTTTTAGATCATCAAAGTAAGTCAAGTACCTACACAAAGGAAAATGTCTTATAGAAGTGCAAGATGCCAACTGCTCACGTTTTCTTCTGCAACTGCACACAATGGTTCACATACCACGATGTTTCTTTGTAGCATGATCTGATTTTACCAATGTCTTCAAAATCACACCATGCACACATGTGCATACTGCAAGGTCCTAACTCCTCTACAATGTCACATAACTCATGCAGTGTTAGTACTATTGCACAACTCTACAATAACATCAACAAAATATGGACTGATGAATAGTTATGCAACGGTTGTGACCAATCATCATAACGGTCCAACCAATGCTTTAGCCTCCATAGTATATTAATACATTCTTTATAGGCAAGTGATACACATAAAGAATAAGAAGTATGTAGACATCTCGCATCCAGCCTTTCAAATCTTGTATAGAACTTTTCTTAATACAACGTTGCAATTCTGATTCTACATTTGGTGTCAATTGTCTTCTTTGTTCTTCTTCTTGTCTCGTAGCACTTTGATATATCTTTGGCCTCTATCATTCATTATACGTTTTCCACAATAATACATCTATACCCTCGTTTAGAGTGTTGTCCACTAGGTCTCTCATGGGCCTTGGATCACACATCCAAAGGGACACAGTGTTTTCAATAAGTATTGAAATAAATTAAGTCAATATAATATGCCAAGAACTATGTTTTTTTAGTCACTCGAGATGCAAGTGTCAAGTTTAGTCTTAAAATTGAAACTAAACAAATACAATGAGACTAGCCACTCAATATGAATATTGTATTTGTTAAAATTGACATCCCTAACAACAAACAAGAGTAAGATATGAATGGATTAAAGATCAACAAAAAGATGAAGATAAGTGACGATAAAAACACAATGTTTGAGGAATAGATGGTCAAACAAAGATTTGTTAGAAGAACGCTTGAAACTCCTGTCAAAGAAGGAAGATTATTGATGAGCTAGAAAACAAAGCAAACCAAAAGAAGATATTTTGAATTAAGGGAAGAAAAGAAGCTTGAGATCATCAAGATTGATTCATGTGGCAGCTCTAGTTCTATGATCGACATCAATAATAGAACTAATCTCCTACTTATTCGCGGCATATTTGGTCTTGCATCACCGCCACACCAACAATCCCATTTTTGCACGATGGCACAAGTGTTAGATCTTCACCTTCCATGGAACACAATGGTAATCGATCAAAAATGATTTTCACCTCTTAGTGGAATGGAATAGAGCAACCAGCCCTAAAACCAAATAGACTAAATTATAATAGCCCAAAATGAGTCTATGTGACCCCTTATATATCCATATGGTGGCGCCAAAAGTCTCTAAGGAAGAATTCCCCAAGACTGACCTCAATAAGAAGCTTTATTCTAGCTTTTAGCTTGTCTTAAATCTCTTCAACCCAAATGACCTCGCTTCATAAGGAAAATATTAAAGAAAAATGTAAATATTAATAAAAGAAAGACTAAAATATCAACCAAGGACTCCCTTGTTCACCTACTTCTTGCCCACAAGAAGTGGAATGTGCAAGAAGCCTTCAAATGGATTAGTTCGAAAAAGGGGACATTACAATCCTCCCTTCCCGAATTTGCTTGTGTAGACAAAAAATCACGCACTTTGGGTATCTATTTAGTCATGATTATGTACTACTATTCATATGATTCCTAATTAAGAAAAGTATTAATTAACCCATGTCTTTGGCCACCTTTCTTTACTTTTTGTTGCCTTGCACCCTTACTTGCTCAGTCTGCCTTTTATACCTTGGCATTTATCATCCTGGACACCAGCGCCCAACCAAGATGTCAAGACTAGGAAACCTCGTCCCCTCTGGCGCCCGACCTCAATATACTTTATTCACACTTTTCAGGTCCTTTCTAGCCGTTTGAGCATCTTATTTTTTTAGTAGTCGACCTTTTTGGGGTTGATTACGAAATTCAAGCAAAGGAATCATATAAATATAAAGTTATGTGATCATAATAAGGGACCAAGCATTAAGCATTAGTTATCACCACCTAAGGTCAGCATCCATTAAGCATCTAAGAGCTACATTGCATACATATAGCACTATCCAGGGATGGTTATTCTGCATACACTTCATAGGAGGGAAGTTCATTCTATTCCATGCACACATCTATTATATTTCTTTACATCTAGCTACTTGCTCGCTATCAAGTCACGACACGCACAAGAGCTACCTAGGGCACAATTCTGCACACACACATAGAACTACATTGGGTCTGAGATGTAGTGCAACACTCAGTCGTAAGATCACCATTGTGACAACTGAGGACAATTTGACCCTCATTCTGCATCTTTCTTTTTAGGATTTGATGTCTCTTTGAGGGTTTTGCAAGTCATTACTTCATTGCAGGTTTCCAACAACTTCAGCGATCATTGTGCGACCTCATAGCAACCAAAGGCGAACAACAGCAAATACCTCGCGACCACTTAGAGGAAGCTTTTGAGCATTTCCACGCACAAGCGCTCGAAAACAGTTTAGGGCGCTGCATGGTGCCCTTATCCCTATCCAGGCGCCCCGGGCCTGTGCAAATCGTTAGCTCGCACACTTTTCTGAGGCTTTATGTGACGCTTCTCCCTCTCTGTTCATCCGTCAACACTTCGGCATAGTCCAGGAATAATTGCGAAATAACTAAGTCATCTTACCTCTTCTTTGCACTTAGGGTTTCATATATTTTGGCTTAGTTTGCTTGGGTTAATTTATGTACTTAATTGTTTATTCATTTATTGCTGCAATAACAATCAAATTAGGTATATATTTCCATATTTAGCTTAATCATTTTGGTGAACCTGACCTCTTCGAACACACTTAGGATCTTTCTTTTGTCGCTTCTTACATCTTTCTAAGATCCTCTCATCATGAATATTTCTATTCATGATTTCTTACTCCTCCATCCTGAGCTAAGGGCTAAGATCATCACTCTCTTGACTACTACTCGTGTTCCTTCTGACATTCATCCAGACTTAGTCTATAACACATTTGCATAGATGCATTTTCTCAACGCACATTGCTTTTCGAGCTAATCCTATTGCTGATCTTGTTGCTTTTGACAATGATCCTCCTTTATACATCATGATGTGCATCCATAATATTGGTGTCGCGAGTTATAGTCAATAATGGATCAAAACTTAACTTGTGCACTCTAACCTTTCTTAAGGCTTTAGGTCTCTCAACTGCTAATGTCAGTCCTTCATCTCTTTCTCTTCGTGCATATGATGGTTCCATTCGTCCATGCATCGGCCATATTACTTTACCCATTACTTGTTGTAATGACCCTTTCAAGGGTTTTAACCAAACATACAAAATGCAGATCTGATTTTTAATTTGCAGCAGATTGTAAATACAAAATCAGCAACTTTATCTATTACCAAATATGCCAAAAAATACCACAAAACACCATAAATCAACTCGCCCCAATTAAGTATATATTTTATGGAATATTAAGAGCCAAAAACACAAAGAAATGCTGAAGATCTCACTGCCGGAAATTAATTATGAACTAGAAATTGTAGCCACAAGAAAATTATAGAACTAAGGCATAGAAACCCTCAAAATTCACCAAACTCCATATTCCGGCCTTATAAAATATTACAAATCAGATTATCAAACCAAATTTCTCAAATAGTCCACCAATTGCTCCAAACCCTACCCAAGGTAGGTCGCTCCACCCTTAATAAATCAAATACAAGCTGGAAATGACAAGTATCTCTCCAAATCAGCCTCTCGAATCGATCCCAAGCCAAGGAGAAGGGTTTTCATCCTTCTAGGCAAGTTGCATAAGGAGGTTTTCGTCCCCAAAAGCAAGAACAAGCAGCTCCAAGCTTACTTTGCTCCAATAAGATAAATTGTGCCAACTCTAGATAGCAAATGGTACCTCTAATCTTCTTTTATAGCCTCCTTTTGGTGACAAATTAAAAGGAAAGGCCGACTATATAAGCAAGGAAAACACTAAAGAAAATATAAAGTATTAGATAAAAACATATCATAAAGGTGCTCAAGGTTCTCCTCCTTCATTTTTGCTTCTTTGCCACGGAGAAGGAATGGCAATAAGACCAAATATTAGCTCTTCGGTGGGAAAAAGGGCCATTACTGATTGTTGGGCCAAAAACCCTTAATACAGTTTTCTTTGTCATGGATTTCCCAGTTTCGTATAATTGCTTGCTTGGTAGACCATGGCTTCATGTCATGCAAGTTGTACCTTCCATAGTACATCGATGTGTCAAATTCTTACATGAGGGTATTGAATACACCATTGCTTATTGATCGTGAACCATTCAAATATTGCAAACACGATCCCACCACTACGATCCCCACTCCACAACTGTACTACTATTGATCAAACACAACTTATGGATCCTCCGCCTAACTTAGAAGCTACTATTTGCATGTTGGATATTGTTCCATCCTCGCCACCGCTCCCTCCCCACCACTAAAATGCTATGGTACTTTATCGGGGCCTATCCACACATTAAACGTCATTCCACCTACTGCATCATCTCATGAGCAACCATCGTTAACACAACCTCCTTTCACATGTACACTTTTCATGAATGATTCTTATTGGGAGCATATTCCATTTGATCCTACTTGTGATGACACTATATGCACACATGATGGGTTGGCTCGGCTAGGCTTTATAGTTGACATCTTTCCTCCACCCTATGATCCTCATCATTATCATGGATTCATTCACATTACTGCTGCTTATGGGCTTCGCGTCTTTCATCTCACAAGTGTTTCTTGCACGAGCTCCTTGTGTTGCTCCGCTTACACTTGGACAGTCTTGGCTTGACTATATTGGGGGCACCTTAGATCCTGATCATATTGACATTTCATTTCCTATGCCTTTCGGTCGTGTCTTCATTTGCAATGATTCCTTTCTTGGCTATTCACAAAATCTTACACGTTGGTATGCACATGGTTGTCCACTACCCCCTTTCACTGATGAAGAATACACAATGGGCATGTACAACCTTCATCAGTAATGGCTCACTACGTGATCAACCTGACACTATTGTTTATCACGTATCAGATGTTTTACCTTTCGGTTTGATCATGACAATGACGACCTCCTAGATGACGTTACTTGATCTCTTTTCTCATCACACACTTTGGAGGGCATCACACCTCTTTCTCCCCATCTAGCATCAACAAGCGTCTTATTTTCTCATCATTTCACATCTAGTCTCTCACTTACAACATACACATCTTGATACACGCACATATTGTCATTCCCGATGACGCACTCTTGTGCTAAGGTTCACACTTGACTGTTGAGGGCATACTATACACATGAACCTCACACACCACATTTCACATTTACGACACCACCTACACATTGCACATCCTACACATCTTCGACATCTTCTTCTTCTACACATCGCATATATTGTGCGCTTTACTACATCTTCTATTCAAACCTACTTTTACTACACATCATATGCACTTTGTGCTTTCTATACCTTTATTGACTTGCAAATGATAAAATATAACTGTTTGAAACCCCGGTAAGCAAACTAGGGCAAAACTGGTATTATTCTAGCAAATGCGACTAGGGTATGAGATGGATCTCAATGCAAATATTACTCAAAAATTATACTTTCAATCCCAAATGATTACTAGTATTTTTAGAAGCCAAATCATGCAAAAATCAGAATTTATTGCAGCCAAAACAACCCAGAAATCAGATCTGAAATCTGATTATTAATCTGCCTGAAACCCTCTAAATATCACTTCAGAAAAATATAAAATTACAGCGATTTGGTTGATAATAATATGGAGAATATTTGACAATTATTTTTGAAGGAAATACCTCTAGAAATGATGCCAAAACAGTCCACAATAAGTCGACCCAACTGCTGCCATAAACCACTGAAAATACCTCCACAAAACACTGCTGAAATTGATCTGGAAATCTGATTATGAATGCTGGAAATTTCTGAATGAAATCCCCTCTCAATCCCTTGGGGTTTTCGTCCGCAAGAGATGAAATCCACAAGGGTTTTCGTCCTTGGAATTTCTGATAAAAGCTGAAGCTCTTAACAATGAAAAATCTGATAATAAAATTCTGGATATCTCCCAAGCAAGTCGACTTGCTCATATAAAGGAAAAACAGCCCAAAAGCACCTCCAAAATCAGCCAATGATATTATTTCTTCTCCTAGGCTGGTCGCATTTTTCCTTATGGGCCAATTGTCACACTTCCCTATTTTTTATCCCAAAAGCAAGTCGCATTTTCCCCCTAATACAATTAAAATTAATTGTATTTTGACATTGACATTTTATTTTAATAATAAGCTTTATTATTTATTATATGTGCAACTTATAATGTTATTTTAAAAATATTTGCACAATATAATAAAATAATAAAAACTTAGTCACCCTAGATACCTCCTTTGGCCGTCGGGTAGACAAAAAGGGCCAAAGGTCTTCGTCCTAGCTCATTTGGAAAGAGGGGACATTACAGTCCTCCCTCCCCGGAGTTGCTTGCCCACAAGCAACTGCAGTAAAGTTGGGTGCTGAAGAATAGACTCACCCTCCCAAGTGGCATCCTCCAAAGGTAAGTCTTTCCAACGAACTAGGTACTCTCGAATCACCTTGTTCCGCAACCTCCTCTCTCTCCAATCCAGAAGCTCCTCAGGAACCAAATCCAATCTCCCCTCATCATCCAATGGTGGTAACTCTACTGAAGAAGTCACATGCTGCCCCAATGCCTTCTTTAAGCAAGACACATGAAAAACATTGTGTATCTTACTTTCAGAAGGTAACTCCAACTCATAGGCTACTTGTCCAACTCTCCTCACCACCTTGTATGGACCATAAAAACGAGGCTTAAGCTTCTCTGCTCCACTCTTCTTAAGAGTACTCTTGTCTGTAAGGTGAAGTCGTAAAAAGACCATATCTCCTACCTCAAATGATCGCTCAATCCTGTGCCTGTCTGCATACACCTTCTGCTGATTTTGGGCATGCTTTGCATATTATCCTTAAGGGTCTTAAGGATATCCTGGCTGTCCTGTAAGCACTCTCGAGCCTTAGGAGCTCTACTATCTCCAAATGCCATATCCACAAAGGATCTCGCGTCATATCCATACAAAGCTCGAAAAGGGGTCATACCAATGGACATATGGTACGTAGTATTGTAACAATACTCGCACAAATAAAGCTTGCTTAACCCATGCCCTCTGGCTTGTCTGAAACATAGTTGCGTAGGTACCCCTCAATCCACTTATTCACAATCTCCGTCTGCCCATCTGTCTGCGGATGATAGCTAGTGCTCGGAGTCAACTCAGTGCCTGCCAATCTAAAGAGCTCCTGCCAAAATGTGCTCATAAACCTGCTATCCCGATCGCTGACAATATTCTTCGAAGCCCATGCAACCTGAATATCTCCTAAAAACAAATCAGCCACCTGTGGTGCCTTAAAGCTTGTGGGAATAGCAAAGAAATGCCCGTACTTAGTCAACCTGTCAACTACTGCATAAATGCGATCATGTCCCTGCACAACTGGTAGTCCTGTAATGAAATCCATCGATATACTCTCCCACCTCTGCTCTGGAATAGGTAAGGGCTGCAATAAACCTGCAGGGAAAGTATGCTCGGACTTGTTCTGCTGACAAGTCACACACTCTCGAATATACTGTAGAACATCCTCCTTGAGACCCTTCCAAGAGAATCTCTCTCTAACCTGCCTGTATGTCTTGAAATAACCTGGATGTCCTGCTAATGGTGCATCATGGAGTGCATGTAGAACCTTGCCCTTAAGCTTAGATTCAGGTACCAAATAAATTCTACCCTTATAATAAATCAAATCAGAAATTACCTGGTAACGCTCATCCTGAATTTTGCCATCCATGATCTCACATGCCAATGTGTTCTTTGAATACTCGACCAACAATTGAGACTTCCAATCTGCAGAAATCTCACTCACGGAATATAGGACAACAATATGTGGCCTCCTCGAAAGTGCATCAACCACTACATTCTTCTTCCCTTTGACATACTCGATGTCAAAATCATAGGCCTGGATCTGCTGACCCACTTCTGCTGCCTCTCATTGAGTTCCTTCTGTTCCAAGAAGTACCTCAAGTTGTTGTGGTCGGTCCTTACCACAAACTTCCCACCCACCAAATATTGTCTGAACTTCGCCAATGCATGCATGATGGCGAGCATCTCCTTGTCATAGGTGGAATACAACCTCTCGTTCTCCCTCAACTTCCTACTCTCGTAGGCAATGGGATGACGATCCTGCATCAAAACTGCACCAATACCTGAGCCCGAAGCATCACACTCCAAAATGAATGGCCTAGAGAAATCCGGAAGAGCTAGGACTGGACATGTGCTCATCACCACCTTGAGCTTCTCAAATATCACTTGTGCCTCATCTGTCCATCTGAATGCTCCCTTCCGTGTGAGATCTGTCAATGGTGCTGCAATATCTGAATAGCCTCTCACAAATCTCCTGTAATATCCGCATAGCCCTAGGAATCCTGCAACTCTGATATGTTCCTAGGTGAAGGCCAATCCTGCATAGCCTGTATCTTCTCCTGGTGGACCTTGACCCCATTGGCCCCAATGACATGCCCAAGATACAGTATCTCAGTAAGTCCAAACTCACATTTGGACATCTTAGCAAATAGAGACTGAGTCTCCATAATGCCAAGTACCTCATCTAAATGCCTCAAGTGGTCCTCCCATGTCTTGCTATAGATCAAGATATCATCAAAGAAGACTAGCACGAACTTCCTCAACTGCTTGTTGAAGAGATGGTTCATGCATGACTGAAAAGTGGCAGGTGCATTAGTGAGACCAAATGGCATCACTAAGAACTCATAGTGCCCGTAGTGACATCTGAATGTTGTCTTGAGGATGTCCTCCTCTCGAACACGAATCTGATGGTACCCTGATCGAAGATCAATCTTCGAAAAGTAAATGGCCCCATGCAACTCATCCAAAAGCTCATCAATACGAGGGATGGGATACCTGTTCTTGATTGTCTTCTTGTTGAGAGCACGGTAGTCAATACACATCCTCATCGTCCCGTCCTTCTTCTTCACCAACACCACCGAAGAAGCAAATGGGCTAGAACTAGGACGGATATGCCCCATATCAAGAAGCTCCCTGATGGTCCTCTCTATCTCATCCTTAAATTTCTTAGGATGACGATAGGGTGTAGTGATCACGGGCTTGGCACCCTCCTCCAACTCTATAACATGCTCAAACCCCCTGTCTGGTGGTCTACCTGGAGGAATGTCACCAAAAACCTGCCCATGCCTATCCACTATGGTCTGAATATCTGTATGCAACTGCTGTCCATCATCTGAAGAAGATTTGGATGAAATGAAACATTGGGCTGCCCATGCAACCTCTCCATGACTGATGATAGACTCCATCCGATGTGCTGAAACAACTCTAGGCCCACCATCTGAAAGAGCTCGTAGCACAATCTTCTTCCCATCTGCCATAAACTCCAACTCCATCCGTCTAAAATCCTGCACATATCTCCCAAGAGACTGAAGCCACTGAATACCCAAAACTGCATCTATCTCTCCAAGTCCAACTATGTAGAAGTCATCTGTCAATGTGTAGTCCCCTAGCTGGATACTAAGTTGTGAAATCCATCTAGTGCAGCTCAGAGCAAAGCCATCTGCCACTCATACACTGAACCCTCAAACTCTCAACCTGTAATCCCCGCTTCATCACAAATCCCTCATCAAGGAAATTGTGTGTAGCGCCACTATCAATCAAGCAGACAACTCGCTGGCCCTTAAGTACTCCTTTCAAACGAAAGGGGTGGTACCTAGGGACTCCAGAAAGTGAAGCAATAGTACCTGAGCCTGATGTCTCTCCCTCTCCAAGCTCTACCTGGGCTGCTCCTCATGTGCACCGTGATCATCATCGCTGTCCTCTGTATCTGCATCTGGTGAAGACTCTGCCTCTACATCTGAAATAACCTCAATAAGATGCACCTTGCCTTTTCCAAGGCAGTTGTGTCTAGGCTCCCAGTGGTCCTTGCAATGAAAACAAAGTTTCTTCCTCCTCAACTCATTCCGAGTCTCCTGATCCATCCTAGGAGGGGGAACACTCTTCTGCTGATTAGTGGAACGTTGAAATGGTTTGGAGCTCGTGAAAGGCTTCTTACTAGGCTGGTAAGAAGTGGGGATGTCTCCAAATCTAATGTTGTCTGAATAACATCGTGTAATGTCCTAGGCCTAAGGGCCTTGACCAATCCTCTTAACCTGTCATGCAGACCCTCAATGAAAAGCATCACCACACGTCTCTCGGGCATCTCTGGCACCATCACTGCAATCCGCTGAAATTCGTTGATGTAAGAATCAACGTGCCCACTCTGTCGAAGTTGTGCCAAATCCCTGTAATAAAGTTCCACATCTTTGCGATCAAATCTGGCAATCAACTTCTCACTAAACTCCCTATATGACCGTAGTAGGTCATGCCTCTGTGTGATAAGCCCATGGTGCCACCAATCGTATGCCACTCCCTCAAGGTGTAGAGTAGCAAACTGAATAGCCTCCTGTTCCTGCATAGGTTTGAGAGTGAGGTATGTATCAAGCTTGTGAATCCATGCCCTGGCACTAATCTTTCCACTGCCATCAAAAGTGGAAAGGGTCACCTTGTTGGTAACCTGCTTCAATTCTCTGTTCTGCTTGGGCCCTAGGCCTCTGCACTGTCTAGCTCTCAAGCTCTCTCTCCTCTGAATACAATACTGGTGAAGGGGAAAGGCATTCCGTACCTCCTCCGGTAATGCTCTCCACTCATCATGAGCTGCCATCACATTATCCTGAAAGATTGTGCCCTCAAGTGGGTCCTCAACTAATGGTGGCTCCTCCCTCGGTAGGAAACTAGGCTGCATAGGTCTATCCGCAGTCCTCGTGGATCTCCTCTCCTCTGTATGTCTCCTATCACGTGGAGGGGAACCTCTCACGCTACCCACCTCTGTAGGTGCCTGTTGCCTTCTGTGGCTGTTGGCCACTGATGCAGATCTTTCCCTTCTGTCATGCCTATCTCTTGGCCTATCCATAGTCATACTCTCCATCATCTGTCTCATGGTTTGTATCATCTCATGATGGGAATCGATCATACCTCTAAAAGAAGATCTGGGTCAACTCGCTTCTCCATGGAGGAGTGTGTGATCCTTCTCTCTTGGCCATGGTCTCAACACTACTCTCTGTATCCAAATCAGCTAGAATGCGAGCCTGCCTCCTTGTATGATACTTGTGTGGCCCAACTTCTCTAGGCTGCATCAAACAAACCCTCCAGGTGGGAGGATCGCTGCTCTGATACCACTGAAAGATCCCCAAATGATCTTTTACCCTAAATCAGATTTTTATTGACTTGCAAATGATAAAATATAACTGTTTGAAACCCCGGTAAGCAAACTAGGGCAAAACTGGTATTATTCTAGCAAATGCGACTAGGGTATGAGATGGATCTCAATGCAAATATTACTCAAAATTTATACTTTCAATCCCAAATGATTACTAGTATTTTTAGAAGCCAAATCATGCAAAAATCAGAATTTATTGCAGCCAAAACAACCCAGAAATCAGATCTGAAATCTGATTATTAATCTGCCTGAAAACCCTCTAAATATCACTTCAGAAAAATATAAAATTGCAGCGATTTGGTTTATAATAATATGGAGAATATTTGACAATTATTTTTGAAGGAAATACCTCTAGAAATGATGCCAAAACAGTCCACAATAAGTCGACCCAACTGCTGCCATAAACCACTGAAAATACCTCCACAAAACACTGCTGAAATTGATCTGAAATCTGATTATGAACGCTGGAAATTTCTGAATGAAATCCCCTCTCAATCCCTTGGGGTTTTCGTCCACAAGAGATGAAATCCACAAGGGTTTTCGTCCTTGGAATTTCGATAAAAGTGGGAGCTCTTAACAATGAAAAATCTGATAATAAAATTTGGATATCTCCTAAGCAAGTCGACTTGCTCATATAAAAGGAAAACAGCCCAAAAAGCACCTCCAAAATCAGCCAATGATATTATTCCATCTCCCTAGGCTGGTCGCATTTTTCCTTATGGGCCATTTGTCACACTTCCCTATTTTTTAATCCCAAGAGCAAGTCGCATTTTCCCCCATAATACAATTAAATTTAATTGTATTTTGACATTGGTATTTTATTTTAATAATAAGCTTTATTATTTATTATATGTGCAACTTATAATGTTATTTTAAAAATATTTGCACAATATAATAAAATAATAAAAACTTAGTCGCAGATTCTACAAATCCATACACGCAGCATGGATGCTTGGCACAGTACCTATTACCAGTCCCACAACGGCTCCTAGGGGCATCCACTTTCATACACTACATGTGCTATTGTTTCATTTTTCATAGCACATTTGTATACCATCTTATACACGTTTTGACATACATTTTATCTTTCAAACATGTTAACGAGTGCTTTATGTGAAACATTTGTTATGCAGGTCTATTTGCTTCCATGGTTGTCTATTACATTGTTTATCATTGCTTGCTCTTTATATGACATTGTTTGCGGGCTTTGCCCTTTGTCTTGCGTGCACACTTGTCTGCTTTTGGCTTCATCGACCTTGATTGCCTTGCGATATCATGAGTGATGTCTCATGTTTGAAACCCGCTTTCTGCTGTCTACGTTGTCTTCTTGCGTCTTAGATTACACATTGTCTTCTTGTCTGCTAGCTTACATTTTACATGCATGTTTGCTTGTACTAACACTTGTCTCCTATCCAGCTTTATTTTTGTGTGCCTTGGTTTCTACCAAGCACATTCCCTTCCCCGTGTAGGGCACAGAGATTTGACATAGCGGTTGGTCCTCCTTTGGGTTGCATACTCCTTCAACAACGTCGCATGCACCCCAAACGAGGGGGCATCATTTGGGTGAATCATACCCCATACACATCATACAATCACGGTTCAACACAAAGACAAGATCTACAACATAGTAAGACTCGATATCGATTATTCGAATCGGACTTGGGTCCTTAGAACATCACAGACACTAGTGCCCGGCCTAGGACAGTAGCGCTGGCGCCTCGACCCTTCCCCGGGCGCTTTGTGACTGGGGGCAATTACATAGCATTTGGCTGAGCTTCAAACACAGTCTACATAGAACTCCACACAAGCAGCATTTATAGGGCACACAGTCCTTAGCACTCAAAGCATACATGCACTACACAATATTTTTTTAACTTTCGCATTGGATTGAATTGTTTGAATTGTTCGAATTTTTACACACCATTTGCGGTGGTGTTCTACATTCAAGAAGCTTGATTAAAGGATGGAGGATGACACCATACTTTTCTCCCTACACTTCTTCCATGACTTGGCATGAGATCACCCTAAAAACTCCCAGCCGGCACAACCGGTATGAGATTGCCCAAAAACTCATTCGTCTACATCTTCAGGATCCTTTATACACCATTTTTCTCATCACGGATCAGGTGCACATGTTCCTTTTTCATTTTTGTATTTTACATACTTCATCATATACATGCATATTTGACTACTTGTTCGTTCTTCTCTTTTGCAGTCCGTCCTTATGGGAAGCGGTAGTCACTTCACAACATCAACAAACAACAATCACATCAACATCGACATCAACAACAAGCACATCACAACATCTACACATGCATTTTCGCCTAGGGTCATTTTCATCATCACTTTTTGCACTTTCTCCTCCTTAGCATCCACACTTCACATTTTTTTATCACTCCACGCTTTGTCTTATCCCTTAGCACACTCTCATCATCGATCTACATGGTTATCAAGTATGCATCTCTTATCTACTTTATGTTATCGAGCATTCGCTCAACAACATAAAGTGGGGGCAAATGTAGACACAAAATCACGCACTTTGGGTATCTATTTAGTCTTGATTACATACTACTATTCATATGATTCCTAAGTAAGAAAAGTACTAATTAACCCATGTCTTTAGCCACCTTTCTTTACTTTCTGTTCCTTGCACCCTTACTTGCTTAGTCTGCCTTTTTATACCTCGGCATTTATCATCCTAGACACCAAGATGCCAACGCCAGCGCACTCGTCCCCTCTGGGCACCCTTGACCTCAGTATACTTTATTCACACTTTTCGAGCCTTTTCTAGCCATTTGAGCATCTTTTTAGTAGTTGACCTTTTCGGGGTTGATTACGAAATTCAAGCAAAGGAATCATATAAATATAAAGTTATGTGATCATAATAAGGGACGTGACTTTGACCTCGGATATACTTTATTCAAACTTTTTGAGTCCTTTCTAGTCGTTTGAGTATCTTATCTTTTTAGTATTATGCCTTTTTCGAGGTTAATTATGAAATTCAAGAAAAGGAATCATATAAATATAAAGTTATGTGACCATAATAAAGGACCAAGCACTAAGCATTAACTATCACCGCCTAAGGTTGCATCCATTAAGCATCTAAGAGCTCCATTGCATACATCTAGCACCATCCAAGGGACACAAGGGCTGGTTATTCTGCATACACTTCATAAGAGGGAAGTTCATTCTATTCCATGCACACATCTATTACATTTCTTTACATTTAGCTACTTGCTCGCTATCAAGTGCGACACGCACGACAGCCACCTAGGGCACAATTCCGCACCCACACAGAACTACATTGGGTCTGAGATGTAGTGTAGCGCTCAGTCGTAAGATCACCATTGTGACAGCTGAGGACAATCCGACCCCTCATTTTGCATCTTTCTTTTTTAGGATTTGATGTCTCTTTGAGGGTTTTGCAGGTCATTACTTCATTGTAGGTTTCAACAACTTTGGCAATCATTGTACGGCCTCATATCAACCAAAGGCGAACAATGGCGAATACCTCGCGACCACTCAAAGGAGGCTTTCTGAGCATTTCCACAAACATAGGTGCTTAGAAACAGGTTTAGGGCACCCGCAGGCGCCCCTATCCCTATCCATGCACCCCAGTCCAGGTAGATCGTCAACACGCACATTTTTCTGAGGCTTTGTGTGACGCTTCTTCCTCTTTGTTCATCCGATCAGCACTTCGGTAGAGCCCGGAATAATTGCGAAATAACCGAGTCATCTTACCTCTTCTTTACACTTAGGATTTCATATATTTTGGCTTAGTTTGCTTGGGTTAATTTATGTACTTAATTATTTATTCATTTACTACTGCGTTAATGACAATCGGATTAGGCATATATTTCCATAGTTTAATCAGCTTGCCCTCAAGCAATTGCAAGCTTGGCTGATCTGAAACCTTTGTCTCCTTCATCTTCTCATTATGTATGGCCACATCGTCAAGAGAGATAGGAGGTGGCTTCCTTGACAAAAGCATCCACCACCATATTATTTTCATGCACCTTTTGAAATTTGGTCACCTTCTTGAGAGACAATTTGTTCCCATAAGGGCTGAAAGCAAAAAGATGTGCATATCTCACCATATCACAGGTACAAGCTTCCCATCTTGGAACCAAAAATATGAGCAAGTGTTTCAAATGTTCTTCTCTCCAAGGTTTGAAAATTTCCATACAACCTTCAAGTTTACTTCTCTTGCTTGACAAGTAAAGCAATTTGATCCAACAAGTCTAGCTCTCAACCCTATTAACACTGATCTCTCTTGGCAGTTTAGAAAATAATTTGATTATCAAATGTGCAAAAGCCACAACACATATCTTTGCAAGACGATCCTCATTAAAGATGTTGTAAATTGTTCCTTCCAAGAAAATACACAAATCATTTTACATGTAAGCGAGATAGCTAGTGAATGAATTATTATTGTGCTTAGAATCAACAATTGTAGTAAAGGAAAGAATATAAGCTCATAACACCAACAATTTTATCCTGGAAAACCTCCAATGGAGGAAAAACCAGTCGGGAAGGGCAATTGCTCTTTCTTCCCACTTCTATTGGCCAATTCAAATCAACAAGTACAAAATTTACAATAAGTATGAAAGGGAAGTAGATAATATCTCAACACTTCCTTTCAATTACTTGCTTGCTCTGTCTCAACACTCCTTTCTTCTACAAAAATACAATTTCCAGCACTAAGACTTCTTGCTCACTTGCTCTCATGCTTCGATGATCTTCTACACTTCTACAATCATGTATTTATAGCCTTTCTCATGTCCTCCCATGCACTGGAGAATGGGAAAGGTCATGAAGGAGAAGAGAAACGAACATCCTTTCAAATTCAGAGGTTGTTCGTTTCAAATTTTGTTTTCTGTCCGTAATGGCCAGGACCGCCGCCCTATGTAGACCGGCGGTCCCAGGACCACCGCCCTGGCTGGGCGGCGGTTCTGTAACCACCACCCTGCACCGGGTGGCGGTCCTGTTACTTAAAAGACAAACCTCCGTTTATTGTTTTTCTTCTTTTTGTGCTTGACTATTTTGATGAAGTAGAGTTATTTTGGATCCCTATGGATCACACCTCCCCTTCTTAGGAGGCTTTTGGTCCCACAAAAGCTTAGTGGGGGAGTAGATGAGGAAATAATTCCCTCGCTTGCTCCTTTCGAGTACCACCGGGCCTGCCTTGGTGTCTTTCCTTTCAGTCCAATCTGCCAAGACTCCTGGGACCTCTTCTAGTCTCTCTGACCTTCTGCTGTAGCACTACATCCTCCTCCAATTCACCTCGTGAGTCCAAGACGCAATCCTCAATGGAAGGTAGCAACTGTAGTTCTTCATCTTCATCTAGCATGGATGGCTCATATAGGTGCAAGTTCTCACAGTTTACTACAGAGTACATCCTCATGAATGATGATGAAAATCAAGTCAAAAGCATTTTCTCCAACCTGCTCCAATATGGTGAAGGGTCCATATCGTAGTGGCTTGAGCTTCCGTGCTTGACCTTGTAGTCTCTCCTTGCTCAAGTAAAGCCAAACTTTATCTCCAACATGAAGCTTGTGTTCCCTCCTATGCTGATCATGCCTAGCTTTGTACTTTGCTTGAGATTTCTCTAGTTGTTCTTTGACCTTGAGATGGATTTTCCGATCCTCTCAATGAACTTGTTAGCTCTAGTCACCTCTGTGTCTCGTGTCTCCTCCTCATCCTGTTGTCCAACTGCTATGTCCAAATGGATTTGTAGGTAGATATCCCAAGCATGCTTCAAATGGTGACTTCATAGTGGATGTGTGTACTACCCGGTTATAGGAATGTTGAATGTAGGCTAAGGACTCATCCCAAGTCCTTGGGTATTTGTTATTATACCCTCTGATCAATCAGTACCAAAGTCCTGTTTACCACCTCTGTTTGTCCATCTGATCTGTGGATGGAAAGTTGTGCTCCTCTAAAACCCAGGTATCCATCTTGTCCCACAAAGTAGTCCAAAACTTCCCCAAGAACCTAGAATCCTTGTCAGAGACAATAGACTTTGGCAAACCAAAATGCACCCATACATTAGCAAAGAAAAGATCTGCCGCCTCATGTGCTTTTACTATCTTTTTACATGCCATAAGAATACACATTTTACTGAATCTATCAACAACAACATAGAGATAGTCATGGCCATGTTTAGACATAGGTAATCCTCCTACAAAATCCATAGAAATGTCCTCCCACGGATGAGTAGGTACTGGTAAAGGCATATACAAACCTTCCTTCCTAGTTTTAGGCTTGCTAGTACAACAAAGTTTACATCCACGAATAAATTTTGATACTTCTTCTTGCATGTTGGGCCAATATACATACCTTTGCAAGTGGGCTAGGGTCTTACCAACACCGAAATGTCCCACTACTTTCGAGGTATGTGCTTCCCTCATCAATAGAAGTCTTTCTTCTTTAGGCACACAAAGTTTCCCCCATCGGTAGAGCAGCCCGTCCTTGAGATAACAATCTTCAATCCCCATCTTTTCAGCCCCTTGGGACTGCAACTTCTGAAATGTCACCCCAAAGTCTTTGTCTTGGGCATATGCCTCTCCGTAAGCTTCCTTCGTGAAGGGCTCGATCTGAGAGATAGTGGCCAAACAGAGAAATTTTCCTATGTGGGTGGCCTAGACAACATGTCTGCCACCAAATTTGTACTACCCTTCTTGTATTTGATCACTAGATGGAACTGCTGAAGAAACCCCATCCATTTGTAGTGCCTTGCCTCTACTGTAATTTAGACTATGCTTGCAAATACTGGAGAGGTTTGTGGTCAATGTGCACAATAGTTTCTTTACCCAACAAATAATGTTTCCATTTTTTAATTGCTTGAACTAGTGCATACATTTCTTTATCATATACTAAATATCCTTTAACTGCTGAAGTGAAGGTTTCAGAATGATAACATACGGGTTTACCTCCTTGAAAACACTTGCGCCCCATAAGTAATCACTGGCATCTGTCTCTACTTCAAAAGGTTGCTGCAAACTAGGAAGAGCAAGTACTGGAGCATGACTAATCTTGTATTTCAATAACTCAAAGGATTTGTCTTGTTCCTTACCCCAGTCAAAACCCTTACTCTTTGCGGCCACTATGTGTGTAGAGGTGTTGCAATCACCGAGAAACCCGAATGAATTTCCACATGTACTGTATTGCTCCCACAAAACTTCTAGTCTCTGTGGCTCTTGTTGGTGTTGGCCAATTTGTGATGGCTTCCACCTTCTTTGGATCCACTCGTAGCTCTCCTCCTCCAACCACGTGCCCAAGATAGACAAGTGACTATTTGGAAAATTCACATTTCTTCATATTACAAAGCAGTTGTTTCTCCTTGAGAACTTGCAAGACTTGCTGCAAATGCGTTAGATGTTCTTCCCATGTGGCACTAAAAATCAAGATATCATCTAGATATACAATGACACATGAATCTATGAAATCCCACAATACATCATTCATCAATCTCATAAATGTAGCGGGTGCATTACATAATCCAAAAGGAAGTACTAACCATTCATACAAACCCTATTTTGTTTTGAAGGCAGTCTTCCATATATCCTCCTCCTTCATCCTGACTTGGTGATAACCTGACTTGAGATCCAACTTCGTGAAAAATTTGGCATGCTGAAGTTGGTCCAAGAGATCATCTATGCGGGGAAGTGGATATCTGTTCTTTATGGTGATCTTGTTCAAAGCGCATGGTAGTCGATGCACATTCTCCAAGAACCATCCTTCTTTGGCACCATCACAATAGGCGAAACCACACGGTGAGGTGCTCGGACGTATCACCCTTGGTCTATTAGTTCTTGGAGTTGTTTCTTTACTTCAGTACTCTCAAGCAAGGATTGCCTATACAACCCGATGTTCGGTAGAGGTGACTCTGGCAATAGCTGAATCTCATGCTCTACTTCCCATTTTGGTGGTAATCCACTAGGAGCCTGAAATACTTCCTAAAAAGACTGAATAATACTATCCAAATCTTGTTTTCCTTGGTTAGAAATCTCTGAAACTTCTACCCCATCTTGTTTATCCTTTAACAAAAGTAAACAAAACTGATTATGATTTTCCTAAATAAGTCATTTTGCTTGGTTAGCACTTACCATAGTAACTCGTGTCTTACGCTGGTGTGCCCGGATGTTGTAGCTGATCCCATCCTTGACCCATCTAGTACGGTTTTCCCTTCTCATAAATAAGCATCCCTAACATACAAGTAAGGACTCCCAATACAACATCAAAAGCATCAAGTGGAATAACGTCAGCTTCAAAAACATCTATATATTGGGAATTTATCCCAAACTTGACCTTACATCTTCTTGTTACCTGAATTTCAACACCCTTCTTCACCCAACCCAAAGGATAAGGGTGCGGATGCTCGTAAGTCTCAAGACCAAGCTTCTTTACAACTACCTCAGAAATCAAGTTAGATTGAGAACCGGTATCAACCAAAGCATTTACCTTAGTTCTCTTGATCTGGATTTTGATCTGGAATAGTCTACTCATCTCCTCTTCGCTGTCCATGTTGGTGGCCGTGCATCCAAGCCTTTCATCTACATCAGAGTCATCTTCGATTTCCACCTCCCCTTCTATCTTTACAACTGTCATGGACTTCTTGGAGTCCTTGGTTCGGTTCTTCGATGTAACTCCGGATGCAACTTCCAACATGTAGCGTCAATATGACCATTGATATCACAATTCTTGCAAAAATTCTTGGGATCTTTACAAGTATTTAAAGTAGTGGCAGCTTGTTTACCTTTTCCTTTCCACTTACTCTTGTTACTTGTTTGCCCATAATCCTTTTTCTGATTTGTCGACTGCTTTACCCTCGGCTCTACTTCTCCTTGCTTTTTCTCATCATCTATGTAGTATGCCTGCACACATGCTTCATTGAGATCCTTGGGCTTTGTGGAGATGACTTTTCTTCAAAGGTGAGTGTGAAGTCCTCCCAAGTACTTGGTCAGAATATCCTCATCCTCCAAATCCATGTTTAGCAACATGGCTTGCCTCCAAAACTCCGTAGTATAGTCCTGCACACTTTGACCACTTGCCTTGTCTAAAATACTTGCCATTTAATCATTTGGTCAGTTTTATGGCCAATAGGATAGAAGTTAGCTCTAAGTAATTCCTTAAATTCTTGCCAAGACTTCACAATAGGACGCTTCTTCTTTTCACAAGTAGTTAGATGAGTTTCCCACCAAACTAGAGCATGTCCCTCCATTTTGAGACGTGCAAAGGTGATCCTTTGTGCCTCAATGACATTATGGACGCTAAAATAGACTTCTAACTATTTCAACCATTTATCAAGTAACTCTACATCTACTTGTCCTTCAAAGCTTTTGATTTCGACTTTAGTCTCAACTTTAAAAGGAGCATGTTCAGATTTTACCTTTTCTCTTGTGTTAGAAGTCTCTTCTTCATGCTCTTCCCCATAATCTTCCTCATGGTGGCTCTTGCCTATACCAAACTTTTCGGCTAAGCCTCGAACCACCGAGTCCATGGAGTCTTGCTTGACGGAAGTTGTCTTCTGCAAATCTGCAAGTTCCTCTTGCCTTCTAAACATCCTATCCATCATGGTCTCCAACATCTCGATTCTACTGGACCAAGTTCTCTTCCTCCATTTCTCCCCGAATTCTCTATTTCCACTTCTTTGTAGAAATCTCTGGATCGCAAGGTAAAGCTTCTTCGCCTTTAGATCTTGTCACTGTCATACAAATTCAAGAATGAAATACCACAAGTCCTGATACTTGTTAGCTCTGATACCAAAATGATCTGTAAACTCTTCAACTTTGGAATTATTCACAAAATCACAATTAATCGTTGTTGTTTACTTTCTATTAGAAAATAACAGAGATAGCTAGTGAATGAATTATTATTGTGCTTAGAATCAACAATTGTAGTAAAGGAAAGAATATAAGCTCATAACACCAACAATTTTATCCTGGAAAACCTCCAATGGAGGAAAAACCAGTCGGGAAGGGCAATTGCTCTTTCTTCCCACTTCTATTGGCCAATTCAAATCAACAAGTACAAAATTTACAATAAGTATGAAAGGAAGTAGATAATATCTCAACACTTCCTTTCAATTACTTGCTTTGCTCTGTCTCAACACTCCTTTCTTCTACAAAATACAATTTCCAGCACTAAGACTTCTTGCTCACTTGCTCTCATGCTTCGATGATCTTCTACACTTCTACAATCATGTATTTATAGCCTTTCTCATGTCCTCCCATGCACTGGAGAATGGGAAAGGTCATGAAGGAGAAGAGAAACGAACATCCTTTCAAATTCATAGGTTGTTCGTTTCAATTTTGTTTTTGTCTATAATGGCCAGACCCACCCCTATGCAGACCGGCGGTCCCAGGACCGCCGCCCCTATCTCAAGGCGGCGGTTCTATAACCGCCACCACCCGCCACGCACCCGTTACTTACGGGTGGTCCTTTCTTTGTCTATTTACTTAGAAAATCCCTACCCTCCCTTTTATTGTTTTTTCTTCTTTTGTGGCTTTTGATTGATTTTCTGATGAAGTAGAGTTATTTTTGGGTGGGAATAGGAAGGGGCTGCAATAGTCCAGCTGGAAATTCATGCTCCGCCTTGTTTTGTTGGCAAACCAAACATTCTCGTATGTATTGAAACATCTCCTCTTTAAGACATTTCCAAAAGAATTTTTCTCTAACCTGTTTGTATGTCTTGAAATAGCCCGGATGACCAGCCAATGGGGCATCATGAACAACCCTCAATATCTTGTTCTTTACCTTTGATTCAGAACCGAATAGACTCCATTCTCATAGAGAATGAGCCCATCCATTATCTTATACCTTTCATCCACAATTTCTTCAAAAAAACATTAGCAAACTTATTCTTGGCATACTCAATTGTAATTAGAGACTTCCAATCTGTTGTTATCTTGGATAAAGAGCAAAGATATGATTCTTTTGACAAGACATCTTCTACCAAATACTTGACTTGAGTGATTTCTGGAATCATACCTTGTAGTATCAATGAAGCTTAGCTCCAAACTTTGGTAGTTGAGAGTGAGCTCTCCCAAGGAATACAACCATTGGACTCCAAGCACAAGATTTATATCAGCTATGCCAATTATATAAAAATCATCATATACCCAATGTGAAAAGGAGTTGGTGACTCCTTGTGCTTGACATGGAATAGCCATCCACTACTTTGATTGTTAAGCCTTTGAGGTCTTTCACCTTCAAATCCATCTTTACCACCAATCTCTCGTCAACGAAATTGTGAGTAGCTCCACTATCAATCAAAACTATGACTCTTTTCCTCAGTAGGTCCCCTTTCATCCAAAATGGATCGTAGCTAGGAGCACCTTTGACAAAGTGGCTTTGTCTCATACCTTCCGACTTTTCTTCCGGACCATGATCTTGCTTTGTCTCATTAACACAAGCTACTTCTTCTTTTGCCCCATCTTTGACTTTGTTGTTTGGAAATTCCAGCGAATTGAAAACAATCATGAAGAACCGGAAGTGTTCTTCCTTCATGGACATACCCTTCCATATTCTCATCTTCATATACTTCATGCAAATCTGATTTTTCTTCTCCATTTTTTTGCAACATGCCATCATTAGAAATCAATGAATCATCATTAAATATCAAAGGATTTTTACCTTCCAGCTCGTGCTTCATAATTTCCTTCTCTTCCCTAGGCTTGTGCTTCAAGACTTCATCAAACGCTTTGCCCTTCATACCATTGTTTTGAAAATCAGTCAATGGAAGCTTGAAGGACGGTGCAAGTTCCTCTAACTTGAACCCTTCGTAAACAAGTGATGTCCCTTTTGCTTCAACTTCATCCACATGTTGATGCATGCATGGAACCTTTCCTGGTCCTCTCCAAGGCCATAAACATCATCTACTTGCTTAATGTAGATGGTTGTTCTAAAATTTCCAGCAAGTTGTACTTCCACATTCACATTTGGCAATTGAGCTTCAACCTCTAATTTCTCTTTACCAATTTACAGATCGGATTTTTCTTCCTCCATTGGCTCAAGCTCCATGATTTTTGCCTCTTCAACTTGCATGGTGGGTTCCTCTATGGGTTGTTTCTTCTCCATTACTTGTAGCCCTAAATTTGCTTCTTGTGTAGCTCATGACCTAGGCTTGGGCCTGGATCTTCCCTTACTTACTCCCATGAACTCGTAAAATGACATGGCATCACGAATCTTTTCCGAAAGAGCCCTATATTCCTCATACCATGTAGCAATGTTGTCTCCTTTGGATGGTCAAGTTTTATCGACTTCCTTTGAAGAGCTCCTTCCACCATTCGGATCTTGAATGGTATGGATCAGCTGAGCCATTTTATTGGCTAATCTTTCTTGCCAGATTTGATGGATGTTGTCATCTATCTACACTCTACAAAGGGTTGGGCCAACTAAACTCTATAGAGTCGAGGAAGGGGAGGGCCCCTATCTGTATATGGGTAAAGGCCCCTCGACCAACGGCAGAGAATTATAATTCTATATGTCTAGCATTACCAAAAATTATCCGCCGTTTTAGCTACTATTGGTGATAACAAAAGTATCCTTTATCACCCTCTTGTATGAAACCCTCAAACTGGGAAGACCGAAGCTTTGATACCACTGTAATGTCCCTTTCTAGGGCTGATTCTGAAAATAAGGGTTTTGCCACAAACCCAAATGCAAGAATTCAGATTTTTGGAACAGCAATGATCAAACCCTAGCAGCCAACTGAAATCACACCTTTAGGGTATCAAAAACCAGCTTAGAAAATTAATAAATAATCCTCTAGGGCAGCGAACTGTACCAACACTTAGGAGCAACAATTCTCATGCAAAATCTAACAAAAATGATATAGAATGATCCCAAATAATTTAATCAACCATGTAGAAATTATTCCAGCCAATATACTTCATAAATTAAGGAGAAATAAGTGCCAACACACAGCTAGAATTATTAAAATAATCAGCAGTACAGTCCACAAAATTAGTTGAAAATGAGGTCTCCAAACCCCAATAAATACCAAAGAAGTGATAGATCAGCTTTATAAATTAAGAGAAATCTGAATATCAACTTGAGACACCAAAATGTGCCCTAGAAGACACTGAAATACTCCTCCACCCAAGTCGCCAACCCAGGAGAGGGTGCCAAATTGATGAAGAAACCTTGATAACTCCTCTTCTTCAATGCCCTAGCTACACAACCAACAAGATAGTCTTCTTTGAAGTCCTTGAACCACCAAATTGGAGAGTTTTCGTTCTCCAACCTTCAACAAGGAAGGGTTTCATCTTCCTTGCTTGCCACACCAAAGGATTTTCGCCCCTTAGTGGAATGGAATAGAGCAACCAACCCTAAAACCAAATAGATAAAATTATAATAGCCAAAAACATGCCCAAAATGAGCCTATGTGACCCCTTATATATCCATATGGTGGTGCCAAAAGTCTCTAAGGAAGAATTCCCAAGACCAACCTCAATAAGAAGCTTTATTTTATCTTTTAGTTTGTCTTAAAGCTCTCCAATCCAACCGACCTACTTCATAATGAAAATATTAAAGAAAAATGTAAATGTTAAAGAAAGAAATACTAAAATATCAACCAAGGACCTCCCTTATTCACCTACTTCATGTCCACAGAAGTGGAATGAGCAAGAAGTCTTCAAATGGATTAGTTCGAAAAAGGGGACATTACAGCTTTGTCCTAGGGAATGCTGAATTATGAGAAGCTACCAAGATAAATTTGTGTCATAATCAAGGATTTTAGATATATTTTGTGGTCGAGTGTCATCCTCTTTTGTAATCCATTACACGGCATTTATATGCTTTCTATTGAGAATCAACCAAGATAAATATTGTGTGTTGGAGTCACCTTAATTGACCCATTGCTACCTAGAGCGTTGTTGCCAATTTTTTGTATAAGAAATTGTTTCTAAGCTGCCATATGCTGTGAGAAGTCATTTTCTCTTATTGTTTTTTGAAATCCCCTAGTTGATTTTGCAAGTCATACCCATGTTTGAAGATATTGTCAAACCCGTTATATTTCAATGTTTGAGATCTTTCATCATTTCCATGAATCTATACATTTGATGCTCCTATATAGTATCTACTTCTTGCCACCGATTGCAAGTTCTTATCAATATATGGATGAATTAGCCACACCCGCTCAAATCTACAAGGTGCCTTTTTAAATTTGTGAAGGTGATTGTTTTTACTCGTAGCGTCCATAGGGCAAGGATGTCAAAATTCAAGTCACTAACTCTTGCGTTAATTGTTTCTTTGTTGCAAATCATTGGATATGAAATCATCCGGTAATAAAGTGATCTATTTTGATAGGGTTACTCTCGGTGTAAATTTCTTGAGCATAGTCCACGGAGACTAGGTGAGGCTCCTTTCCTAGATTCAAAAGAGTGTCCGATGTCCCGTGGTTGATTCCTGAATTGCCTTTCTTTAACTCGTGAATTTTGATGGTATTGAATTCCCCATTACTATAAGGTTGTGTGTGATAGTAATAATCCTACACTACCAAGTATTCTAGTGCAAGTGGGCAGGGTATGGGGTTAGTCAACATGACAAGTTCGTATAAGGCACAACATATCGTTCCCCGATACGCTCTACCCTACCCTATGTGAAACCGCAGTAAAAATGTTATTTTTAGTCAAAAAGGTGAAAAACTTTTAAAAGTATAAAAAAGACAACCTATACCCTAAAAGACACTCCCAAACTCTTTTTCACATTATTACCTCACACATATGTCTAATTACACATTTGCTCTTCATATTTTCAATTGCTTAGGGTTGATCCTATGCCACACTAGACCGCACCGATACGTCCAATATAGGCCCGTACCAGGTCCTGAAACGTGCACTGGCACGAAATCTGCATCGTACTCTATGGGTACTTACCCACGTGCCCGTGGTACGTGCATTTGTATGGAAAATTGTACCCCAGAAACATACCCAAAGCCTATGGGTACGTATCCACATCATACCCACACGGTTTTTAAGTGCAAAAAAATAAATAAAACTTGAGGGCTTTCACTGAATTGAACCTTGGCAGCTTCGTGAGATTTAATATTGCCAATAGGCTTCAAGGGCCAAGAGAGATGAAAAGGAATTCATTTGGTTGACTTACTATTTGGGGGCTTTCTTGTTGCTCCTCATGGGTCCTTTATTCTTCATCAATTTTGGAAAGCGGAACAAGTGAAGCACTCGGTGGTTGGGCAGCCTATCTTCTCTTCCTTTGACACTAGGTGCCAAGCCTACAAATCGATTTCGTCAAATCTGAAATATAATGACAAGATCCTTGCCTTGACAAGACGCTGCTCTGCCCTCCTTTGGTTTGAGAAAGGAATTAAAATATTTCATGACTTGTACAGATTTGGGAAGTGGATGGAATGGACAGACCCTAAAGTTTTCTATAAGCTTCCTCAATCTCAGTTCAAAATGTATACAATGCTCATAAATGCTTTCACAGCTCCCTCTACTGGACTAATTATGGAGGATGAGAATGACTTTTGGGATACTATGAGGTGGCTCAAAGGGCCCCCTCTCCAAGAGGCTACCTCCAAACAACTCTATGAAAAGATTGCCTTCTCCCCAAACCTTTCCTTGGGCCTTAACAATAAGTGGAATGTTTGTGAGCCCGTTAGTAGATGGACTCGTAGATTTAATGTTTTGTGGTCTTCTTGTATTATGTTCTAATTCAAAATAAACTTGTTGTTAGTAACATTTTATACGTAGTTGAGACTATAAGCATGTTGTTTTCTTTAAATTTATATATATATTTAAATTTTTTACTTTTTAAAAATATATTGTACGAACATACCCACAGCATACCGTACCCGAGGTTTTTTAAAATTTGTCGTTTCAGCATACCGTTACCCATACCCATACCGAAACAGTCTAGCCGGTACAAGTGCCAAGGAAGTTAAGGAAGTTTTTTTGTGGTATTTTTAGTTTTTAGTTTGTAACTTGTTTTTGATTTTTGCTATTTTTTAAACATCCTTTCGACATTGAAATCCTTTTCCCTTGAACCTTAAACTGTAATATGTTTTTTTTTTTAATTGTTAACCCTATAGCTATAGGAATTTGTTAGAATGACTGCAAGTTCTAGTTCTATGGGCCAAGAGACAACAAAGATGATCCATGCTCGGCCCTTTAGAATTTTGTCACATTGATACAACTACTTATGTAAAATTAAATTTTAGAACTTAAAAAATCGAGGGAATTCCATTTATGTGGGGTCATAGCCAAGGAATCGAGTTTGTGGAGGGCTAGGTGGAAAGGGGTTGCCATATGCAAAGGCCCTCACATACATCAAAGAGCAAGACATGTGGATGCGAAAACGCACTAAAATCAAAACACCCTCTAAAAAAACAATCTAAAGGTAGTATGCCACTTGTTTCTCCATCTCACAATGTCATGACCCATCACACCTATTTTTGTCATCCCCACGATTGCAAAATATATGATTTGCCTCTTAGTCACAAGAGAACAAAAGGTGTAGGACCATTGGAAAGGGCATTCCAAAATGAAAACATGGACATTGCCGACCAGAAAATTGGGCATTTTATAAAATACATGTGACATCCCTTTTAATGTTGTTAGATCATCATATTGGCATGATATGGTGAAAGTGATCGACGATGCCCCTAAAAGGTACACTAACCAAAGGTATGAAAAGATGCATACCACCTTATTAGCAATAGAAAGAAAATATGTTGAACATTCATTGCAGCCCATCAAGATTTCATGGGTCAAACAGGGGTGTCCATTTCTCGATGGATGGAAAATACAGAAAATAGGCCATTGATCAATGTGGTTGCAGGTGTGTCCTAATGGGGCGAAGTTTTTAGGGTTGTTGATTGTGAGAAAAAGGTAAATGATGCCCAATTCATTGCTAACATCCTCATAGATTCCATTAAGGCAGTGGCATTGCAAAAACATTGTATAAGTTATGATAGACAATACAAAAAATTGCAAAGTTGAGGGGATGTTGGTTTAGGAAAGGTATAGGCACATATTATGGCCACCTAGTGTTGTTTATTCCTCAACCTAATGTTATGAAAAATTGGGCACCAAAACTTCTTGGATCAAACAAGTCTATGAGGAGGCAAATGAGATCCAAATGTTCATCAACAACTGCCGCATGTCTCAAGCCATCTTCAAGAGATTCTCAAAGTTGCACCTATTAAAGATAACTAACTTTTTTATTTTTTAAAATTTAAAATCATTAAATTAATTTTGTAAGTTTATGATTTGTAGAAATTTGTTTTTGAACGTTTTGCTTTTTTTTTTTAATTTATTTGTTTTAATTTCTTATTAGGTTTCTTGTTAGCATATGGATTTGCACGCAAAATGTGTTATCACTACTTTTGACTTTGCAAAATTATTTTAAAAATAAAAGTGAAAATTTTCAAATTTTTCAAAAGTGTTATTTTGTGTGTTTCATTGCCCTCATCGCGATCGTCTCATTTTTGTGATCGTTTCAGTCTTCGCTTCGTCCTTTTCGGTGAGAACTCTTCCTTGGAGCTTTAAATCGCATTAAAATACATTAAAATTAATTAATTAATATTTAATTAATTAATCGCTCCTTGATTGATAAAATTAACTTTTAAATAACTTGAGAGTATTTAATTAAATAAATATTAATTAAAAGTTCATTCGACAAATTTTATTGCGGGAAGTAAGCTTATGCTTCAATCGCTCAGAATGCCAATTTGGCTTCCCGAACCCGGATTTCCCTTTCCTGCAATTTTCTTTAAATTTCCCGCTTGTGGGATTTTCTCCACCAATTGCCAAATCATGGATTGGCTAACGGCAGAAATCTCCCAATTTCCCACCTGGGAAAATTGAACGGGGATTGTCACCACTTTGCCATTCCCATTAGCAATTGGCCGTTGCTTTCCCCATTTCCCCCTGGCACTTAAGTCCACTACCCGGAAGAGAGGAAGTTGGATTAATCCTCATAACTTCCTCCATCAAACTCGTTGGAAAGAGTCGTGCGAAGCTTTCCGATTGCTTCTTATTTCTTCTGAAGGACATAATATTTTGTCACATCCCACAATACTGCGAACGCCAAGTAAGAAATAAAGAAGGAACAGTTTTCCCAACGCCATTGTGAAGGAAGATACATCAGTTGTGCATGCAAGGAAGTTTGATCAAATCCAAAATCAAGACCACGCACAGCTCAAGGGAAAATTGCCAAAGAGAAATCATTCTCACGCCTTGGGGGAGAAAAAGGAAATACAAAGACTGTTTATGTGCAGGTTTACAAAGCCCCAAACTTTCCCACGCAGGAGGTACAAGTGACCACAAATTCCACCAAATCTCTACGCAGCAGGGGGAGGGAAAACGCAGGTCAAGAAGCAAGAATCCCATGCCAAAAATACAGTTTTCCACGCTAAGGGGGAAGAAGGAGAACTCCACGCATAAATTTTAGAGCAATTTCCACGCAAAAGTCTAAAAAAAAAAAAAGCAAAGGAGCAGGAGACCACGTGGGGGAGAAAACCAAATCCCACGCACTTGTCCACAGCTCCAAGCCTTGGGGATAGAAAAAGACAGCAGGAGATTTGCGCATAAGACAAAACAAAACAAAAATATTCCACGCAGTTTCTAAAGGAGAAGGCGCAGCTCCCACGCATGGATTGAATTTCATGTATTTTTGCTCTATTTTTGTTTGTTTTTGTAGCAAACTCCCACGCACAGCCAAAAGACAACAAGACCACATGCTGAAGGGAAGTAGAAGGCCACGTGGAGGAGACAGCAAAATAAAATGCGCAGGTTTTAGAGGACAGTCCAAAAAGCAGCTGAAGGAGGACAGTTTTTTCCACGCAAGGAGAGAGAAAAGAGAGGACAACAAATTAATTTGAAGCCAAAGAATCTTCACGCACCCAAAGGAGAGTCCACGCATTGACAGGGGAGAAAGTTAAAGAAAAGCCACGCATTGGGCAAAGGGAAAGTTTTAGATCACTTGTTACCAAAAAACATCCTCCACGAACCAAGAGCTTCCACGCAGAAGTAAAGAACAAACTCCCACGCATGCAAGGGTGAAGGAGATATCCACGCGTAGGAGGAAAGATAACAGCAAAGTCTTTTTCTGTCTTGCACAAAAGCCACACATTGGGCAAAGTCTTCACGCATTCATCTAAACAGTCCAAGACAACGTGGAAAGGAGAAACGAAGTTGAATTTTTTTAAAAAAAGAGTCTTTAAATTCCAACGCATTTTCCAAGGAAAAAGACCACACGCCAAGAACAGAGGATCTCTACGCCAAAGGAAATAATAAATTTTGCAAAGAACATTAAATATTTCTTATTTTCGCCACAAGGAATCATGCATTCTCGGGAGGATTCAAGCATTTAGAGAGAAGTAAAATCAAATATCGATATTAAAATCAGGCGTTTTTGTTTATTTTAAATTAAAAATAAATAAATAATCGTCACCGAATCGAAATTGTAACCTGATCAAGTTATTGTCATTATTATTATTATTATTTTAAAATAATAATAATAATATTATAACGGAAAATATTTTTCTTGCATCAACGGGGTTTTCGAGATCGAGACCGGCCCGTTTGCGTTGTCTTGCATGCACGAGTCGTTTTACAGTAAAATTCATAATGGCCGAAAAATATAACAAATCTGCAGGGAGATCGAGGAAGCCAATGGAGAAATCAAACAAATCAGCCACAAGTATGAATTTCTAGGAATTATCCCTCCCGCCCATTAAGTCGATGTGACAACATCATCGATACAAATGCAGGGTCACATCGACTGCAACTGATTCTGCTAGTGGGTGAAAATCGAAGGCAAAACCATTTTCTCGAGATAGCCTTTACCATAGTGGTCTACCCCAAGCGACATTTCTGTCTCGGTGCGGTGCCCAAAATTGGTTATTGCTTTGCATGGAGCATTGACCCTAGGAGATGAGGAATTTTTAAAGATAATCGTGAGCCTTTCCTCTTCATCACACTAGAGCACATTGAGGAATTGCTCGCATACCCGACTTTCCTCGAGAATGCGGATATCACTGCGCCAATCGCCACAAGAATTCGGGATGGAGAACCCACGAGATGAAGCAAGACGGATAACAATCAATCGTTAGTAACCAAGAGACCTCGGGTGTGACATTGCTTCCCAAAAGAACTGTACCGCATTGAGTTCGTGGAAGAAATCGGGGATATGATCACTCTCCTAAGTTGAGTTTTCGGTCTACCTTCTGCTAGGATTTTCCACCCATGGATGTATCGCTTTATCTCGCATCATCCTAGCTAAAAAGAGTTTGTGGATTGAGCCACCATCATCAGTAACACCCTTCACAAACAATTGATAGAAGTTAAGATGACTGGATGCTTCTACATGACATCGTATGTGACTTATGCGGTAGCAAGAATAAAGCTATTTTCGGGACTTGAAACGAGAGGAGTCATAGGGCCGTCAAACGGTGTTTTCATTATTACCCTCAACTCGGTTTCAAAAATAGTTCTCATCATTTTGGAAGAGTCAACGATGCATTCACCTTCCGCGTGATGATCGGAACTCCTCGAATCGAATCTTGAGGAAAGGTTTTCTAAAAAAGCCATGAGTGTCATTTCCCAATGGGGAACTGTTTATTCAATTTTCATCTTTTTCCTACATTCGCGTGAGTGGCTTTTGCACCTGTACCCATGGAAACTTCCTAAGTAAATGTCGGTGACAGATGGGCATTAATGGAGCTAGCGCGACATGATTATTCCAAGTTCACCTTCTTAGTGATGACATCGTTCAGAATTCATTTCTGATCCAAATCGGGAATACCAATGTCCAAATCTTTTCGATTGCACATGAACTCATGGAAAAAGAGTTCGCTCTCATAACCATCCATCCATATGTGAAGAGAGCCGGTTTGATATCAATGGATATATCTGCAAAGATTCGTGAGCAAAGTACCAACATAATCCTACCATGGAAGATTTTTGGGCTGCTTGTTGTCGGATGAACATGAGGTAAGAAGACGCAGGAGTATGCTCAAATCCAAGCCTTCATCAAGAGCCCTCCCGATTCATTCATAGATGATGATGAGGATGTCGTCGATCCCTCATATGATGTCATTGTCTTTACCCCATTGCCTCGATCGACCAAAGAGATGAATTTTCTCTTGATGGCAAGAGAACAACCAATTATTGAAAGAAGCATATCTTGGTATGACAGAGAACTTGCCAAATTGCAATCAATTCCGATCACGTTTCTTGGGATCACAAAATTGCCAATACGAGGGGGTCTCCATTCGACCAAAGTCTCTTCTCGATCAACCTCATTACCATCCAATCATACACGACAAGCAAAAAGAGTGGTTGCCAAAATCCACTTCGCCAGTAACGTGTCACAGGAGAGAGATCCAAAGATCCTAACCCAAAGAAGGAAGAGAGCGTGTGTCCATTTTCTACCTCGAGTAGAGATTCTTCTACCCACATCGTTAATAGTGCTCGAGCTAGTAGAAATGATCCTCAGCCATGCTTCAAACAAACATCCACTCAGTGCAGTAATTCAAATATCAAATACTTGGAGCATGTAGTTCATGAAGGATTTCCCAAAATCTCCCGAATAATCGGGAGTGGATATTGAGGTTGTTTCTCCTCAAATCAAGTCGTTGGTAGGATTGACTTGAGATCTCATGATGTCGAGAATAATGAGAATATTGATTCGAGCTCCGGGATTTTGTATGTTGAAATAGTGAATGATACTCCTTCACGGGTTGATTAGAAGTAAAGAAAGGAAGAGAGTTGTCGAAGCCAATTGACATTGATTTTGATGCCCTTTTCAAACTTTGGAATGATGCCATTCCTAGGAAGCCTAAGGTGCTTTCTCGAATAATGGTGGATAATGATGGAAACAAATTTGTAGACCTTGCCATTCCACAAGTGGATAAAGAGCGCGATGCTTTATGACCTGCCGACTATGAAGTTTCAGATCGACTTGGAAGATCTACATTAGAAAGTGACATGGCGATGGCTCGAGATTCATTGATATCGTCTTAAGAGACTTGAGAAATACAAGTCTCAAACTCTCAGGCTTCAGGCGAAAAGAATCAATTAGTGGAATATGTTCAACATTTGATAAATCCCATATCATCCACCTTCCCAAAGATTGCACTGCGCAAGGGCTGCCCCGGATGAAGATACTCTCTTTTGTCAAAGGAAATAAACACATTGGGCCATGTCACTAAAACTTGGCTTTGGAGATTCGTTTTAGGCCAGGGGACGATCAAAACCGCGGTTAAGCTTCATGAAGATGTCGGTGCATATCTTGATCCAATTCTTTCTTTCAAAGAAACTTTTGTTTCTACTATATCAAATTTGGATGAGATATTGCCGCTTTATAGAGATGATAAGCATGGAATCTTCAATTTTAGCTATTGAAGGAATTCTCGAATTTGAACATCGAGGGGCACGTTTTCTTTGGTGTCTGCATCTCAAATCAAGAAAACGCTTCTCGAGGATTCTATGATCCATTATGAAAGCATGTGCAATGAAGCCTTCACTTCATTCTCCTTGATTTAGGAATTCATGGCTGAGATTCCTCAGTAACTTCAGTAAACAAACATAATCAAAGGTGTTTATCGAACCAGGTGGAAGAACAATTGTTTAAGGACATGTACACTCCATGACAATTTCGTCGTCAGTTTCCATGGCGATACATCAAATTAAAGAACTTATTTGAGAATGCTCAATCCAAGATTGTTATTTTAAATGATATGCCAAGTAGAATTCTTGAATTGCAAGTATTTCGTGAGGCTATTTCTTTAACCAAGTGAACTTCGAAGAAGAAGAAAAGATGTTTGAAACTTTAGTAAGGTTTAGATCCTTTCAATCGGCAAAGCGATAGATCCTAATTTCACCGGCGGTTCGGAGAGTTGATTTTCTTGGTATCTAACGGTGGGAGAGTCCATTTCTCATACGCTTGAGATAAGGCGGAGCCCATTTCAATGGATAAGGCACTTTAGTTATTATTGTATATTTTAAAAGGTGTTGTTATTTGTTTTCGGAAACAATGGATATTTTAAGTAATTTCTATTTTTGGGTTGTCTTTAAGAAGGTTGTTGAAAAAGTCAAAGGTCACTTAAGTGTCTTATTTAATGATCATGTAAAACCCGAACCACTTTGTAACCAACTTTTGGGTTATAAAAGGAAGTGAGAGACTCATTTGTAAAGGGGACTTTGAGAGAGGAGAAGAAAATACTTTTGTGCAAGCTTTGTTTGAAAGAAACTTTGTGTTCTTTTGTGAAAAAGATTTTGGAGTTAATGAAATACGAACTTTGTGTCTTATCCATTGTCTCTTGTAACATTTGATGTTCTTATGTTCATTAGATGTTAGGTGTTTGAATCTTGCATGCAAATATTATCTTTGATCTTATTGTCAACGTCATTAATCGGTTGTTCGCGTAGTTCACGACACGTGATCAAGCTAACGATTATCTACTTGCTCATTCGTGTTTTTTTCACGTTCTTGTTTTTGCTAACTCAAACTTCATTCCATTTTATTTCCTTCCATTATTCGTTATTCACTTTTTCTTTCTTGATGTTCCAAAATTACTCTTGTTACACCTTTTGAACTCTTGCATATAGTTCTTTTAGTTCACCTTCATTCCATTTCACTCCTTATCTTCATTCCATTATGAAGGCTGCCTTTATTGAAAACCAAAACTGTATTTACATCTATACATTCAAAATTGTATGTGGGGGTGTTTTGGAACATCAATGGAAAGAAAAGTGAATGAAGGAGATGGAATGGAATGAAGGAAAGGAGTGAAATGGAATGAACTGAAAGAACATGCAAGAGTTAGGTAAAAACAGAGCCTAATATTGCATGAAGAAGAAAGATGAATAACCAACACAAATAAAACGGAGTTTGAGTTAGCCAAACAAGAACGTGTAAAAGGGAACACACATGAGCAAGTAGATAATCAAAGCTTGATCACTGTGAACTAGAACAACCGATTAATAACGTTGACAATAAGATCAAAGATAATATTTGCATGCAAGATTCAAACACCTAACATCTAATGAACATAAGAACATCAAATGTTACAAGAGACAATGAATGAGACACAAAGTTCGTATTTCATTAACTCCAAAATGTTTTTCACAAAAGAACACAAAGTTTCTTCCTAAAACAAAGCTTGCACAAAAAGTATTTTCTTCTCCTCTCTCAAAGTCACCCTTTACAAATGAGCCCCTCACTTCCTTTTATAACCCAAAAGTTGGTTACAAAGTAGTTAGGGTTTTACATGATCATTAAATAAGGCACTTAAGTGACCTTTGACTTTTTCAACAACTTTATTAAAGACAACCCAAAAATAGAAATTACTTAAAATATCCATTGTTTCCCAAAAACAAATAACAACACCTTTTAAAATATACAATAATAACCAGTGCCTTATCCATTGAAATGGGGTCCGCCTATCTCAAGCGTATGAGAAATGGACTCTCCCACTTCGTTAGATACCAAGAAAATCAACTCCCTGAACCGCCGGTGAAATTAGGATCTCCGCTTTTTCCAGTTGAAAGGATCTAAACCTTCCTAAAGTTTCAAACATCTTTTCTTCTTCTGGAGGTTCACTTGGTCGAAGAATAGCCTCACAAAATACCTGCAATTCAAGAATTCTACTTGGCATATCATTTAAATTAACAATTTTGGATTGAGCATTCTCAAATAAGTTCTTTAATTTGATGCACCGCTCCATGGAAACTGACGAGAAATTGTTGGCAGGAGTGTACATGTCCTTAAACAATTGTGAAAATTGTTCTTCCACCTGCTCCGATGAACACCTTTGATTATGCTCATTTACGAGGTTACAAGGAATCTCAGCCATGAATTCCTGAATCAAGGAGAGTGAAGTGAAGGCTTCATTGCACATGCTTTCATAATGGATCATAGAATCCTCGAGAAGCGTTTTTCTTGATTTGAGATGCAGACACCAAAGAAAACGTGTCCCTCGATGTTCAAATTCGAGAATTCCTTCAATAGCTAAAACTGAAGATTCCATACTTGTCATCTCCTATAAACTGGGCAATATCTCATCCAAATTTGATATAGTAGAAACAAAAGTTTCTTTGAAAGAAAGAATTGGATCAAGATACGCACTGACATCTTCATGAAGCTTAACCGCGGTCTTGATCGTCCCCTGGCCTAAAACGAGAATCTCTGAAAGCCAAGTTTTAGTGACATGGCCCAATGTGTTTATTTCCTTTGACAAATTGAGAGTATCTTCATCTGGGGCAGCCACTGCATCAGGTATTGGGAAGGTGGATGATATGGGATTTATCAAATGTTGAACATATTCCACCAATTGATTCTTTTCGCCTTGAGCCGAGAGTTTTGAGACTTGTATTTCTCAAGTCTTTTTAGCACGATATCAATTGAATCTCGAGCCATCGCCATGTCACTTTCTAATGTAGATCTTCCAAGTCCCAGTCTAGAAACTTCATAGTCGGCAAGCGTCATAACATCGCGCTCTTTATCCACTTGTGGAATGGCAAGGTCTACAAATTTGTTTCCATCATTATCCACCATTATTCGAGAAAGCACCTTAGGCTTCTTAGGAATGGCATCATTCAAAAGTTTGAAAAGGGCATCAAAATCAATGTCAATTGGCTTGACAACTCTCTTCCTTTTCTTTACTTCTAATCAACCCAGAAGGAGTATCATTCACTATTTCAGCATACAAAATCCTAGAGCTCGAATCAATATTCTCATTATTCTCGACATCATGAGATCCTTCTTGAATCCTATCTACGACCTCGATTTGAGGAGACACAACCTCAATATCCACTTCCTGATTATTCGGAGATTTTGGGAAATCCCTTCATGAACTACATGCTCAAGTGTTTGATATTTGAATTACCTGCACCTGAGTGGATGCTTGTTTGAAGCATGGCTGAGGATCATTTGCTACTAGCTTCTGAGCACTATTAACGATGTGGGTAGAAGAATCTCTACTCGAGGTAGAAAATCCAGACACACGCTCTCTTCCTTCTTCTGGGTTAGGATCTTTAGATCTTCTCCTCGTGACACGTTACTTGGCGAAGTGGATTTTGGCAACCACTCTTTCTTGCTTGTTGTGGTATGATCGATGGTAATGAGGTTGATCGAGAAGAGACTTTGGTCGAATGGAGGCCCCCTCGTATTGGCAATTTTTGTGATCCCAAAACATGATCTGGAATTGATTGCAATTTGGCAAGTTCTCTGTCATACCAAGATATGCTTCTTTCAATAATTGGTTGGTTCTTTGCCATCAAGAGAAAATTCATCTCTTTTGGTCCAATTTATTCGAGGCAATGGGGTAAAGGCAATGACATCATATGAGGGATCGATGACATCCTCATCATCATCTATGAATGAATCAGGAGGACTCTTGATGCGGAAGGCCTTGATCTGAGCAAGTGTTAGTGCGAGAGTACTCCCGCCTTCTTACCTCATGTTCATCCGAACAAGCAGCCCAAAATCTTCCATGGTAGGATTATGTCGGGTACTTTGCTCCCAAATCTTTTGGCATATATCCATTGATATCAAACTGGGGCTCTCTTCACATATGGATGGATGGTTATGAGAGTGAACTCTTTTTCCATGAGTTGTGCACTAAAAGATTTGGACATTGGTATTCCCCGATTTGAATCGGGAAATGAATTCTTGAACGGTGCTTGTCACTAAGAAGGCAGTGAACTTGGAATAATTGTCGCGCCAGCTCCATTAATGCCCATCTGTCACTGACGTACTTAGGAAGTTTCCACGGGGTACCAACGAAAAGCCACTCACGCGAATGTAGGAAAAAGATGAAAATTGAATAAACCAGGTTCCCCATTGGGAAATGACACTCATGGCTTCTTTAGAAAACCTTTCCTCAGTATTCCGATTCAGGTTCCGATCACGCGGAAGGTGAATGCATCGTTGACTCTTCTAAAATGGTGAGAACTATTTTTGAAGCTGAGCTGAGGGTAATAGTGAAAAACACTGTTCGACGGCCCCATGACTCCTCTCGTTTCAAGTCCCGAAAATAGCTTTCTTCTGCTACCGCATAAGTCAATACGATGTCATGTAGAAGCATCCAATCATCTTAACTTCTATCAATTGTTTGTGAAGGGTGTTACTGATGATGGTGGCCCAATCCACAAACTCTTTCTTGGCTAGGATGATACAGATAAACTGATACATCCATGGGTGGAAAATCCTAGCAGAAGGTAGACCGAAAACTCGACTTAGGAGAGTGATCATGTCCCCGATTTCTTCCACGAACTCAACGCGGTACAGTTCTTTGGGAAGCCTGTCAATTCGAGGTCTCTTGGTTACTAACCAGTTGTTGTTAACCATCTTGCTCCATCTCAGGGGTTCTTCATCCCAGAATTCTTGTGCTTGATCAAGGAGTGATATCCACACTCTCGGAAAGTCGTATGCCGAGCAATTCCTCAATGTGCTCTGTGTGATTAAGAGGAAAGGCTCACGATTATCTTTAAAAATTCCTCGTCTCTCAGGGTCATAATGCTCACAAGCAATAACCAATTCCGGACACTGCACCGAGACAGGAAATGCTGCTTGCTTGGGGTAGACCACTATGGTAAAGTCTATCTGAGAAAATGGTTTTGCCTTCAATTTTCACCCGCTCGCAGAATTGTTGCACGTTGATGTGACCTAGATTTGTATCAGTGATGTTGTCATATGCTGACTTAATGGAACTGGGAGGGATAATTCCTTGAAATTCATACTTTAGGCGGATTTGTTTGATTTCTCCACTGGCTTCCTCGATCTCCCTGCAGATTTGTTAGATTTTTCGCCATTATGAATTTTACAAAAACGACTCAGGCACGCAAGACAACGCAAACGGGGCCGGTCTCGCCTCCAAACCCCGCTGATGCAAGAAAATATTTTCCGTTATAATATTATTATTATTATTATTATTTTAAAATAATAATAATAATAATCCCGAATTACAATAACTTGATCAAATGTTACAATACAAAAATATCGAGATAAGCTCGAATTCCAAATGATGATTATTTATTTATTTTTAATTTAAAATAAACAAAATCACCCGATTTTAATATCCCGATATTTGATTTTTACTTCTCCTGGCGTGAATCCTCCTGAGAACGCATGATTCCTTGTGGCGGAAATAGGAAATATTTAATGTTCTTTTTGCAAAATTTATTATTTTCTTTTGTGCGTAGAGATCTTCTATTTTGGCGTGTGGTTTCTTCTCTTGAAAATGCGTGGAATTCAAAACTCTTTTTTTTTTTTCAAAATTCCTTCCTCCTTTCCACTTTGCGTGATTCTTTTTCCAATACTGTTCTTTGCTTGAAATTTTGCTGTGGTCAAACACTTGCATATACTCCTGTCTTTCTGTGTGTGGCTGGGCGTGCTGGAATTTCTCCTTTTTTTTTTTGCGTGGAAATTTTCCTCCTTCTTTCACCCTCAGGATTTTCCCTTTTCCTTTTGCTTCGAATGCGTGGAGAATGTTTGTTGAGTGCGTTGAAAATGATCTTTTTGTATTTTTTTTTTTGACTGTTTTTCTCCCTCATAAGCGCAGACTTCTCCCTTCAGCTGCCTGAAGATCTTCTTTCTATGCGTGGTGTAACTGTCCTTTTGGATGCGTGGACTTCTCCTTGGCTGCGTGGGAAACTGTCTTGTTCTTGTTTTTATTGCTCTTGGACTGTTCTTTCAAAATGCAAGCTTTCCCTTTGCCCAATGCGTGGGCTTTGCTAAAATTTCCTGAACTGTTATTTTTCTCCCCCAAGGCGTGGACTGTGGACAGGTGCGTGGGATTTGGATTTTCCCCATGGTCTCCTGCTTTTTGTGTGCGTGAAGATCTTCTTTATTGCGTGGTGGTCTCTGTCTCTCTCCACACGGCTTTGCCTGACTTGTGCATGGAATTTTTTCTGTGGATCTCTCTTTCTTGGCTTGCGGACAGATTGGTGGGTTCTCTCTTGGGTTTTTCGTGGGAAATCTTTTGTGTTTGCCTTGGAAAACTCTTTATCCTTTCTTTTTTTTTGCATGGAAAAATGTAACTCTTTATTTTACGCGGACAGACCTTTTTCCTGTGCATGGAGATTTCCTGCTCCAAAACAAATTTAAACAGAACAATTCTTTTCCCTTTTTTTTAGACTGTCCTCCTTGGGTGTATGCATGGATTTTGATTTGGTTGTTGTTTTGTCTCTTTCCCTGGGGTGGATCTTCTTCAAAAACAGCACGTGGCTTTAGCATTAACTTTCTTCATAAGCATGAAACAATGTTCTCTTCCTCAATGGCGTGGGAAAAAAATTCCTTTCTTGAATTTTTCTTCTTACAATGGCATTCGCAGTTTATTGTGGGGATGTGACAAAATATTATGTCCTTCAGAAGAAATAAGAATAAGAAGCAATCGAAAGCTTCGCACGACTTTTTCCAACGAGTTTGACGGAGGAAGTTATGAGGATTAATCCAACTTCCTCTCTTCCCGGTAGTGGACTTAAGTGCCAGGGGGAAATGGGGAAAGCAACGGCCAATTGCCAACGGGAATGGCAAAGTGGGTTGGCAATCCCCGTTCAATTTCCCCATGTGGGAAATTGGGAGATTTCTTGCCCGTTAGCCAATCCATGATTTGGCAATTGGTGGAGAAAATCCCACAAGCGGGAAATTTAAAGAAGATTGCCAGGAAAGGGGAAATCCGGGTTCGGGAAGCCAAATTGGCATTCCCGGCAGTTGGAAGCATAAGCTTACTTCCCCGGCAATAAAAATTTGTCGAATGAACTTTTAATTAATATTTATTTAATTAAATACTCTCAAGTTATTTAAAAATTAATTTTATCAAACAAGGAGCAATTAATTAATTAAATATTAATTAATTAATTTTAATGTATTTTAATGCGATTTAAAGCTCTCAAAGGGGGAAGAGTTCTCGCTCACCAAAAGGATGAAACGAAGACCCACGAAACGATCACAAAAAAAATGAGATGATCGCAAAGTGAACCACGCAAAGTAACACTCACAATGTGCACACTTGCAAGTCTTGCGACACCCGAGACAACACTCTATCTACTTTACTCATATATCCATATATCGCTGGTGTCTAACTCTTTATCTTTACAAGACCATCACCCTTAGGCACATATCCCTACGTGGGGGGTCTAGAGGCTCTAGAACCCCATGTTGATCACCATTTTTCTAGACCACCTAGGTGACAGTAACACCAAGTGCCCTTTGGACACCAAAACTTTACATATCGGTAGCCGACGATTAGTTAGGCAATGCTTCTCTCAACACATCATTAGTACTCGATTACTAAGGCCCCCAACTCGCTCTCCCTCAACTTCATGGCTTTGTTCCTTCTGTCGCATGATTCAACCCCTTTCCACAGACATGGATCTACTACTCATTGCCCCTAGACTACAGAGGCAGACTCCTATTACAAGATTCTTTTCTACTATGGGATTTTTCAATTAGCTTGGATGTTATGGGAGATTTTAAAGGAAGCACTTTGCTTCCTCCTAAAATTCTCCACCTAGCCGCTCCAACCTTGGATACTCCCAAAAACATACTAGATCTTTCATGATAATCATTGATGGCTCAGGTGACTCCTCCACTTCAGGCACAAATAGAGATATTCGACGAGATTTCCTTCCATTCTTCATCGACACATGTTTTTGGGGCTATTGTTCACCCTTCATTGTTTTTTGTATTGGTTTGATTGCCACCTATGTAGTGGCCCACTACTTTATTGTCTTATGTACTTTTATTCCTTTATTTTGCTTCTAGGATTCTCTCTTCTTGGAACTTTTTATTGTTAATTGTTGTATCCTCGTGTCCCACTCGACCTATTTTTGGTCATCAATGGATGTTAATATAATTTCTTCCTTTCTTTCTACACATCGTTGCATACTCACGCAACACTCCCCCTTTGCGCAAAGCTTTCTAAGCCTCGAAAAATCACTAAGGCATCTTACACCTCATGCAAAGCTTGCCTCACTTCACAACCACTCATCACCTTCGCAGCACGCTCTTACAAAAGACCCACATTGTCATGCGCAACAACTTTTCATAGCATCCACATGGCAACCCTTTGCTTCCACATGGCTTGCCAAGTGGCACTTTCTAATTTTGTGGCACGTACAAGAATCTCTCTAACTATTCAAAGGAAGATCAACGGCCACACACTTGGAGGAAGTTCAACCATCGCGTAGTTGGAAGAGGAAATGACTTGTAATCGTAGCGATTATAACTACATTCTTGTATCTATATTACAAATATGTAACATACACGACCATACAAGGGTCGATGCCTTGAGAGCCAAACCAAATACCAGTAGTTATTAGCATACCCTAAGTATCCAATATTTCCTCATACGCATTTGTATATGTACGATCAATCTAGGAAAATCGAAGGAAGTATTTCCCCTTCTAATCACAGGAGCCTACTATCATAGCCTTGCTATAACATTGTACACCTCTATACTTATACCGTTGAATAGAAGGAAGATTTCCACTCACGAATGTTTGTTTAGTTTTACTTCTCCAAGTAACTAGTGTGCACTCTCTATAGCTTCCGTAGTTAATCTCTAAACACGGGGTTGTTCACCTTGCATGGTCCTAGGCTCTATGGTGTGGATTGTTGGTATCTCGAGCATAGCTCTTTTTATGCATGTAAACATGTGAACACAACGTGAAAAGGAAGGACAACAAGTCGGTTTTGTTTCTATTTTCTTGGAAGAACGCCGAGCAAGAGCAAAATCGCTGGCACCCAAAAGCAACCTAAGGTATCCTAGACGTCCAAAAGCTCATTAAGGACACACTAAGAAGCAAAACACACCAAACTATTTGGACAGTTCCATGAGTTGATATTTCATCTCAACCCGACAAGCACATTATCTTTCTCACAATCCTTTCACACATGGTTTCAGCATCAACTCCATTTCAAGGTCCAGTGAATCTTCACATTCCGGTGTTTGAAAGCAAGATTGACGCCACAACATTGGATACATGGAATCGCTAGCTTGAGGCTTACTTCTCTGTCAATCACTTCAATGACAAAGAGAAGATCACCTTCGCAATGTTGAACATGTTCATTTTAGTGTCCAACTAGTGGGACTAATGCGAAATGTATGTTAGCTAAGATGGTCAATATGATTATCCTCTCTCTCTTCTCAATAATATAGATTAAGATATAAGTAGAAGACCATTCTAGGGCCAACATACAAGCCAAGGATAAGCACCTGTGGAGAGTAATTTTTGTGGATCTAGAAGAGAGTAATCCACACTCGTATCAAAGACATAGGGTTCCAAAGCCTATGTCTAAGATAATGGGGTGGGTCTTCTTTATAAACCTAGGGTTGTAAGAGTAATGATAATAAGCAAGAGCTAAGTCTAGACTAAGGGTTGTAATGCCATTTGGGGGTTAAAAATGGGGGTTAAAAATGGGTTGGAAGAGATAATACAAAAGACAAAGATATATGTTACTCTATCCTAGTATAATACATGATACATCAAACATAATCAATCAATCATAACAACATAAAAAAATAGAAGGGTTATGGATACTTACCATTGTGAAGACATTGTTGGCGCATTAACCCTCTAGGGTTAGTAGCACCTCGTGAGAGAGTTATTATGGGTGGATCACAAGAGGGATAAGTAGAAGACCTAAGTAGACCAAAGTTGGGGACTTCAAAGACTTGGTAGACCTTGCTTTAGTGCACAACTCCTATTCTTGTTGCTCCTAGTAACCCAATGCTCCAACGTTGACCTTCAAGTATATGCTCCATTAAACCCTTGACCTATTAAGCCTTTAATTTCCAAATTTGCGGCGAATGCAAAGCAAACTATGTGATGACAATATAGAGAAATGACAACAATGACGCCTATTAATATAAAAACATAACTTGAAGTCACTATTTCTTTTAGTGACAACATCGGCCATGGTCAATGCAGCTGGCTGAAAAAGGAGTTCTACTAGAATGCATCAATCATGATTGATGTTGTTGGGTCACAAATAGTCTCTCTAAAAGGTAATGGGGGAGAGAATAGAGGTGGAGCAACACTTGGAGCAGGTACAAAGGTGATCTGAAAGGGATCTGAAAGTCCCATAGGAAAACAATGTGAAGGCAATAAATACTGAGGATATTAAGTGGTCATAAAGTGGTAGTAAGAAAGTAGTAGGAAGGTAGAAGGCATGCGAGGCAAGTTAGGGCGATGCCATGTGCAACAACTCTCTCACCAGTGCGGCCAACTAGTCCAACCCTGTTCTTGATACGCCCCTTAAGGCATGCACTCAAGGAGCTTAATGCGCCAACAACTTGAAAATAGATCTTTGGTAAGAGTGAAAAATAAGGTGTATGCATATGCCCCAATTGAAGATCATCATGTGTCACACTAGTGTAACATGAGATGGTCTTAGGAAAAAAACATAGAACACTGAAATCAAAGTAAATGACTATAAATTAAATAATAAACGACAACTGATTCAAATGATATATACTTACCTTGACATACCTTTCCACAAAGATGGACGCAAGCTACCTCTTGTCTCTATCGTGTAGGGAGCAAATTTGTTTAGGAACCCTAATGATACAAAACTAAAAGGAGAGGATAATAGTGCAAGCATACGCGAGTCAATAACTAGGTATACAAAAATATGGGAAGAGAGCTCATAAGAGTGTGCAAGGGCAAGTCTGGAGAAGGCTAAGTCAGGTTTGGAAGGCCTATCGAAGATAAAGAGTGAGGGCTAGGATAGGTTCGGAGAAGAAGATCAGGTCAACAGCAATATGAAATAATTCAAACTATAACGCAAAAGCTTGATTCTTGGAAACCCCTGACATGAGGAAAAAACCAGTAGGGAAGGGAAATAGCTCTCTTTCCTAGATTCTTATTGGCCAAAGAATGGAATACAGATACAAAGAAGACCTAGAACAAGACACAACAACGTTGTTCCACTCCTACAACTCCCCTCTTGTTTTGCTCTATACTTTGCTTCTAAAAGCAACTACACATAAGATCACTGCTCTGCTCATTGGTGCCTCCTACAACCTCTTCTTCCTGCTAATAACATGCTTTGGATGTCCTCCCATGCACTAGAGAATCCAAAGATTCGTGGCAAATGACGAGAATGTTTTCTGGTCATTCTGGAATTTTTTAAATTTTTGTTTGTTCCGTGACAGAGCTGCCAATTTTTGCAGACCAGCAGTTTCACAACCACCACTCTGCACAAAGTGGTGGTTTTGCAACAGTCCTCAGAATACTCAATTTGAGCTCCTTTTCCTCTTGTTTCTTTCTTCTGGTATGTTTGTTTGATGAAGTAGTGTTTTTTTAAGATCCCTATGAATCACCATCAGTAGATATAGCAACTCAAAGAATCCTAAGCATGGATAAATCTATGAAAGCACCAATAGCATGCTTGGCCAAATGAAGACCCCAGTTTGTGAGAGAGACCCCACCTTGGCATTCTATCATGATCATATTGACCCCTCGCTCAGCGCATGTGGGGTAAGTTGAACACCCCTTTACAAGAGGTCCCACGTGTAATTAATCCTAGATGGTTTGTAGAGAGGTCTAGGAGAGTTATTCCTATTATTGATGAGGAAGTGAAGAATGGCTTCATAAAGGCCCTTAAGAAAATGTATACTAGGGAGGAGACTGCAATAATTAGAGGTAAGATGGCCACATATTTTACTCTCGAAGGCTAGAAGAGTGCGGCTTGGGAGGATAGACTCTAGTGTAGAAGGGCCCTAGGGGATGGTGGCAGATACATGGGGGTGCAACATTTGCTATGATGACTTATCATTCGCCTCCTTTCACAAGTTTTTGGTGCTTATACTACTGAGAGGAATTGGTTCACATATGGCCTTAAACACTCTATTAAGAGGAACAATCTTACCTCTATAGAGAGTGGAGACACTATTTATTGTACAAAGTTCATTACACCTTGTGGATTGCAATTCAAAGGAGTACAAGGAGAGTCCAGTAGCACGGTGAGTAGTGAAACCTGCGGAGCTAGGCAGATTGACAAGAACCAGGATGTGCAACTAGGATTGATTGGGATCCCTTCGGAGGTCCCGGATGATGCAAAGTCTCATAGTACCAACGTTTAAGATTTCTTGGCGCTTCGTAGATATTCGTCTGATGATACACTGATTTTTTAGCTTTCTGCCCAATGCTTGTACCTAAGCATTTTAACATTTTGATTTTGTGCCTTCAGACTTATAATTTCCTTGGTTATTTAAAAATATTTTAATTTTCTGATTCCCACTGCCATTTTGATATATGAGATAATAAGAACCTAATTTTTATTTTCAAGGTTAAATGTCATTGATAGTGTTTGAATTTCAATTTTTAATCATTTATAATGTCATGGAATAATGGATGTTATTTCATTTCACCTCTTTTTTAGAATATATATTTTGTTTGATTTTCTTTTACTTTTTGAATTTATATTTCACTTTTCAGCACTTTATGAATTTAATTAATGGTTATTCTAAGAGCCTACAATATTACCACCAAATTCTCAATCCCTTACTGACCTGCATGTCCGAGACAAACATCCCTCTTCCATATTGATGTTAAAACTGCATGGTATAATCTCTCGAGCCAAGGCCAGGGCAGAATCAAAATCATCCAGAATTGTCTGCAAGTTGAGACCTGCAAGAGCAAAGTAGCAAGCACACTGGCCAATGCATACAGCACACATTTTCATGAGAGTTGTTGAATAAATAAGCTCAAAATGGTCCAGGCTCGTAAGAAATAAAATTGCAAAATATTTGAAGCCAATGTATTGCTCTAGGAAGAGAGAACTCAGGCAATCTGCCCAATATCCAATAAGTATTTTGTATTTACGTTGCCAATGCAGGGTATAAAACACCTACCATAACACAAATGACACCAGCTAATTCACATGAATAATTGCTGATAGCTTTCAACATGCGAGATGTCAATCCAGTTTGAAGGGGAACAACAGAGAAACTTGCAGTGCAAACTGGGCATCTGAAAACAAAGATAAGTGGTAATTTTCAGACATCAAGCATCACCAAAAGTTTACTCTTTTATATTTTTATTAATAAATATTTTACTTGAACACTATACCGTACAAAATGCTCTCTACTGCAAACCAACAGAAGTCCACTCTCAATATTTTTGCATTTAATATCCACAAATAATCTCCAGTGGAAGCTATACGACTGTCGTTTCATTCAGGCATCAAATCTGAATGCCAATTGATCACATATATAATACAATTATTTGCAAGATAATACTATAAATGACACATACCAAAGGACCATATTTATATGAAGCCTGGACTACTGAAAAACAACCAATGAAACAGAGGATAATCAGCATGCCAGGAATGTTTCCTTGCCAAGTAATTGCCATTTAGTTGCCTCATTTCTTTGGCTGACATTTAATTTCTCTTAAAATAAATCAGCTTATATTAATGTCCACAAGTGGTCAAAGAAACTGATGGAACACAGGGATTCATGCATGACTAATATAGAAAATATCCGTTCCATATTTAAAAGCTCAAAACACTAGGAGCAGCTATAGTCTCAAAGTGACATAATTAAGATCCGATAGAAGCTATGTTGCCAAGATACGGGTATGGGTGCGGGTTTGATACGCGGATATGTCAATTTTAAAAAACCCTTGGGTACGATACGTCTTGGATACGTCCGTACATATATATTAAAAATTAAAATATATATATATATATATATATATATATATATATATATATATATATATATATATATATTATATATATATATATATATATATTTTATACATATACTCATTTTACTCATTTTTAGTCCATAAGAAATACAAAACTTGAAAAATATAGTACGATCAATGTTCAAAACATTCAATATACTTAAGATTTTACATTTTCTATGATATACAAATATTGTATTCCTTTGTGTTTCATCCATTTCCTTTGAGATTAATTTTTGTGTTGCGATGGTGGCCATCAAAGATGTATATAGTGAGCTCCTAAAGGACCTATTTAATGAGATTGACTCTAACCTGCCAATGATAACTAAAGAGGTCAGTCCAATGGTTGGTTCTTGCATTCATATTATCCAAAATCACCTTCTAATCCTCCTTAAGGATGCGGGAAGGAGTCAATGCTGTGCCTTGGTAGTTTCTAGGAAAGGATGCTCTTTGAAACTTTAAGCTATGCAATTTGTGGTTCCAAATTTTTCTATTAGTATTGAAGATCACCTGAGATTTGATCTCATAAATAACTTGTACAGAGGCTCAGATATATGTCCAAATTTCTATGAATAGCTTCTTTCCTTGGCCAATTGCGATGATCCCAAATAATTACCTCAAACATTCTTGATATCCTTTGAATATTTTCTCTTCAATAAACTAGAGAGATTTTAAACAATCTCCATGTTTCCTTGTGGTTGCCATGCCCTCCTAGTCTAGTCCCGATAAAACTGAAGTTTGTTTGAGTTAAAATAAAATTAAAAAAACTTTTTAGAGCCCCCATTGCCCGACCCTACTGATACATTTTTAGGTTTGGATAAGTGCTAGATACGTACCAGTACATCCCGGTATGTCCCGGGTATGTTGAAATGTACCGGGACATACCGGTACATATCCAGCACGTATCCATACCGGATACATATCAGGCAGGGTACGTGGGGCAGGGGGACGAACCCTGGTAACATAGGATAGAAGTTATAGGCTATCCCACTCATCCAGATCAGTTAAGGTTGCCCACAATATATTATGATCAATGGGCATACATCTATGTGTGTATAATGAGGGATTTCTGCATGATCTTGAGAATCTAGATGTTTTCACCTCTGGTATGGAAGCCAAGGAATCTCTCATGATCTTGAGAAGCTGGATATTTCCACCTTTGGTATGGAAGCCTCATAATGGATTCCAAGATTGAGACTCGCACTACAGATATAAGGAAGCTTGCAATAAGAACATGCTATAGAGACTTAGATGAAATTCTAGCAACAATCTCTACTAAACACCTCCTCATAGACAATAACTAATGATTTGTGCCATCAACAAGACATAGGTATCTCTCTAAGTAGCATTTAGATCAGTGGGGAATTTTACCTGTGTCTTTAAAAACAAAAGGGAATCAGGCTCTGTGTAACATTGATGAAATTATGCAGAAACTGATGCGTATTTTCTGAACCACGCAATGAAATAAAAACTGGCATTACAGACATTTACGGAAAGAAAGATAAATAACAGTCAAATCATGCTTCATTTAGACAGGAAACTGCAAAACACAGAAAATGCATAGTGAAAATGAGGGAGCCAGACAGCTATCTTTTATTGATCAATGGTACATGGATTGGGCTTTACGCAAATATATTCAGCAATACTCAGTTCTCACTAAAGAGAAAACCAGCCTAAATAGGGGATTTAATACTTGTACTTTACAAAATTGAGCATTTTTCTTTCCATTTTCAAACAGCCTAGAAATTTTCTATGATATGTGCTTTTGCATTAATTTGCTTTTTACATACTTCACAAAATAATTTACAAAAACAAACAGAACCATCTTCATTTACGAAATTTATCTCTACCATACAACATTTATGATTTACCTATCCCATCGCATCATCAGGCTATCTCTGTCCACAAAGCAAACATCCCAACAGTCACCTGACCCGCTGATGTGTGTCATCTCTCTGTGATGGATGCTAAAACTACTGCGCAAGTTGTTAGATTTATTCAAATCCTGTGAACGACTTGGCAACTGAAAGCTGGCTCTTGGTGACAAAGTTTTCAAGTGTTTACAACTTGTGATGGTGGGTTTGTGTATGCATCTAGGCCTGCGGCCATGACACACAAAATATCTATGCTTGCTATCTGGGCTAACTTGGACGCTTAGCATCTTGGATTTGCAAGATGGTGAGGTGCGGAGCCTGGTTGTCTAGCTTGTCAGAAATGTTCCACAGTTCTTCTTGACATTTATCATGGAGATGCAACCATTCTGTCAAGACTCAAAAGCCTTTCCTTAGTTGAAGTTTGAATTTGATGTCATGATCTTACAGTGGCTGAATGTAGAGTTTTTCCTTAAGATCTCGCGATCCAATTCTTGGGAACTCCTCCATACTCTTCTTCAGAGAATATATCCATTATACAGGCTAAAATAGTAGGCAAGCAATTCTGCAGTGGATGATTCAGTATCTTTTGGAAGGTTCTAGCCAAAACTAACTACAGGTTTTTGCTAGATATCATCTAAAGCTTGTTGCGCTTATGCAAGTTCTTCCGATCTTGATGCAGGGCATTATTGATGAGCCTCAACTGTTCTTCAAGAGACTGAATCACAACATCTTTGTTGGCAATCATTTTGTTGGTTGCTTTGAGTTGGGTTGTTGCTCTCAGATTTCTACTGAAGGGAAGTGAACAAGAAGAGGGTAAGATTCTTAGCAAATTCTGCACCACACTTGATTGTATGGATTGTAGCTTACTTTGCTTTTGAATGTGAAAGGCATGTCAGAAGTGAGGAATTGGAGTGCAGTGAGGACACATAGATGAATGGAAAAGGAAACTTTGTCAGGAACACAAAAAGATAAATAGTTGGAAGGTGCCTCAAGGCATAATGCAAAAGGGAGCTCAGAGCAGTAGTGGAGAAGCTATGCCATCCACTTAAAAGGAACATGAAGAAGTGAGAAGGCGAACACTGGTAGTCAAAATTGATTTATCCCAGATGGAGTGATGTTGGACTCACATCAGCTGACTGAGGAGCAGTAGCCATATCAGTGTTTGGTGCAAGCGTGAAAACAACTTATAACGCAAATGTTGACAGATGATGGTAGACTATATGACAGGTTGAGTCGTCATGATAATCACAAGTGCTTAATTGGCCTTTGTGGAAGGTATTCTGGAAGTTTGTGCAAAGACGTCAGGTTGAGCTTCATTTTAATGTTGTGCAGTTGTGAAGTCCAAGGCTGACTAATCCAATTGGCTAGTGGCATCTACAAAAGTGTCTAAATACATGGTTGGAATCGCAACAACTGGAGTACAGCATTGAAAGGAAAAACTGATTATGCGATGCCAGGATGTCCCAAACTATTTGATAGTATGATGCTAGATCGACACTAACAGAACTGATGAGATTTTATTGAAAGCAAAGGGAACTAAGGGGGGGAGGATGTTGAGGCATCATTGATCAAAGTCGTCATGGTTATCTAAATGATCTAAAAGGAGCGGAGAAACTCCAAATTGGAGAACTTGACAGAAAATAAAGTTGCTTGAACAGACCTCCGGTGGCATCTTTTGTCCATTGTCTGTTGGAAGGCTCCGCAAAAGAATCCTACAACAGCTTTATCTATAGCATTTCCTTGGAATTAAATTTTCAGGTAATTGGTATCTTCAATCGTGCTACTTTCAGCCGGGTCTCTTTTCTCCTTTGAGACATTCTTGAGGCGGGATCTACAATACAAGGGTTTCTTCTCCTCGATGAGTTGTTAAAACGGTCAATTCATCCTATGATACCAGTTTGCAGGGACTAGCTTTAGCTATAAATTGTATTTCCTGTTGGCCCAAGTCCTTGTCTTACCCTCAGTGTATTACACTTGGTTCTATTCCATTTCATGACTAATGTCAAATGTTTCTAGCGAAAGCACTTGTTGCCAAGTAAATAAAAGTCTTCAAATGACCCGGACAACATTATCAACATAAAAATACACATGCTGTGCTTTCTCTGGCCTTCATGTTTGAATGCGAGTGTTGGCCATCTATCTCATTGCGCACTTTAGGTAGGCACAGTTGTATGTTGAGCTTATCGCATAAAAGGGCATGTGGGCCTATATGTGGTAACAATATAGCAATCCTCAAGCTGATAGAGGTGGTAAATCCTCTCAATAGACTAAAGGAATCTGCAGAGATAGCCAAAACAAAATGTTGTACGTAAGAAACATCCCTGTTTTAAGCTTTGATTGAATAAATATATCATGAAATGTATTGAGAGCATAGAGCTCAAATTGAAAATTTCATTGCTGACAGTCACGTGGTGAATGAATGGCACATAAGTAGGGTGGAGCCTGAGGGGGACAGCATGTAGAGCACGCGTTTAATTGTATGGGCAAATGCAACGAAGGTATCTTAATCTTTTCCGAGCTGATCTTCTAGGGTGAAGGTGAGATGATGCCTTTGATTAGCATGTGGTCCACAAAAACAAGTTAGTAGCATGTGAGTGCAACTTTTCACCTCCCACCAATGTGTCAAAGACTTCTCACATGATGGTTGAGTCTCTTTCTTGGATTATTATCAAATATAAGATTCTTGACTCCAACAATAGAAGACAACAAAACCCAACCTGGACAAAGATTTCTTCTACCTTGGAGAAGGGCAGGTCGCTCTTGTGAAAATATATTTTCCCCATTTTTAACCTGAAAATGGGAAGGTGACAAAATTTAAAATTGTAGGATATAAAAAGGGTCACCCAAGATTACCACAAGACTGGTCAAAGGCGTTTGAGAAACCAATTTCCCTCTGCCCTTTATAAGATGATTGTGACCAAAACACGAGACAAAATTACATGGTGGTGGAAGATGATTAATAGTAGCTATGGTTGAAAAGGCCTAAATAAACTCAAGTGACACAAAATTCACTTAAGTCCCTGGTTGACTTGGGCAAAGTTAAAACATGTGCCTCGGAAATTTGGATGGCTTGCTACCTCTCCACAATTTCGTGAAGCACAAAGTCATTTAAATTATTTATCAGCTTCAATTCCTCGGACAAAAAGGTTAACCCACAAGGAGACATCTGCAATAAAACTAGATGAAATTCCATTTTCCATTCATCAATAGATGCATGAAGAATTCCCTTAATAGTGAAGCTCATTTACATGCATGCGAAAGTTAATAATTTTGAAAAGAGATAAACATAATCAAATTCTCCACATATACACATATCATCCCAAACTTGAGAATATTGGAGGCACATAAAGATAAAACTGTTAGGAAATTAGTGCTCACATTATTGTTTGTAATAGTTAAATGTAATATTCATATATTACATTAGTAAGTTAGTGTGTTAGTATGATATTAATATTGTTATATTAATATCATATTTGTGTGAGAAAAATAAAAGTTTGTAATATTATTAATATGAGTTATTAATCAATTCATTATTAATAATATAGGATAATATGTATTAGTTGTGAGTTTGTTGAATAAACAACTCACATAGCTATTTGGGAGTTGTGTGAGAGATTGTTGGGTTTGGGAGTGATTATAGGAGAGATATGTGAGGATATTATGGGATTAAAGATTGGAGTTGAATCCTTGTTTTAAGGAGTTCATTCTCCTATATATTGTAAGCTCTCTCATCATGTAATTGCTCAAGTTTTAATCTATCAATTATTTTCGCTATTTTATTTGTCTCTGGATTTTTCCTATTTTCATGTGCTAATCTCAAATTGTTGTTGCTAAATTTTATCATCAAATCTGGAGTTTTGTTATCAAAAACTTAGAGATATGCCAAGCAAAAAAATATAAATGGAAGAAGACCATTTTCAATCATCATCAATCTCTTTATAGAAATGGTCATATGTGGACAATTACATAATGGTTTGATTAGTGCAAAACTTATTCCAACTAAGGTGACACTTCCTTTTAGATAACATGTTACAAACTTGCAAGGCTTTTGATCATCATGTTCTATGTGTCATTTACACTTTGCTAGTATATACAAATATGAGATTTTGTTTTTTTACAAACTAGACTGCACTGATACGTCCAGTACCAGCCTGCACTGATACGTCCAGTACCAGCCCGTACCAGGCCTGAAATGTACCTGGTACGGAAACCGGTACTAGTACTCTCTAGGTACTCTGTGGGTACGTACCCACATGGTTTCTTTTTAAGTGCAAATAAATAAATAAAACTTGAGGGCTTTGACTGGAATTGAACCTTGGAAAGTTTGTGTGAGATTCAATATTGCCAATAGGCTCCCAAGGGTCAAGAGAGATGAAAAGGACTTCATTTGGTTGACTTACTATTTGGGGGCTTTCTTGTTGCTCCTCATGGGTCCTTTATTCTTCAGTCAATTTGGAAGGCATGGGAACAAGTGAAGCACTTAGAGGTTGGGAATCTGAAATATAATGACAAGATCCTTGCCTTGACAAGAGGTTGTTATGCACTCCTTTGGTTTGAGAAAGGAATTAAAATATTTCAAGACTTGTACAGATTTGGGAAGTGGATGGAATGGACGGACCTTAAAGCTTTCCATAAGCTTCCTCAATCTCGATTCAGAATGTATACAATGCTCCGAAATGCTTTCACAGCTCCCTCTCTCTGGACTAACTCAAAGGGCCCCCTATCTAGGAGGCTACCTCCAAACAACTCTATGAAAAGATTGCCTTCTCCCCAAACCTTTCCCGGGCCTTAACAATAAGTGGAATATTCGTGAGCCCATTAGTAGATGGACTCATACAAAAAAATTTTAAACCCAACAACAGAACTTTATATTATGTAAAACTCAAAATTACATATTCGGTTGTGCCAAGCCTGAAAGCTATTGGTCCAAGCTTGAGCATTATACAACAAAAAGCAGAAGAAATAATCATGACAGAGAATCAAGATTAAGAATATATTTGATATCCTCCTGAAGCTTGTTGGACCACCATGGAGGGGGCATGCCATAGCAAAACAGGTCCTTGTTGTCCAGAGCCCAGTTAGCTAGTCCATCAACAACTTTGTTCCTTTCACGAGGAATGTGATTGAATTGGACCTCTTGAAATTTTCCCCTTAGTTGTTTTATCTTCCACACCTCTTTGGCAATACGCCAATTGGGAGGGGAATCCAATCTATTATCAGAAAGCGGTGGATAATGATTTGGGAATCCAACTCAACCTGGATCTTATGCCATCCAATTTTCAAGGCCTCTTGCATGCCTTTGTAGATAGCTTTCACCTCAACAAGATTGTTGGTAGTAGAGCCAAGATTCTCAAAAAAAGGAACTGCACCCCACAATCAACATCCCTACCAATGCCTCCCATAGCAGCTTTCCCTAGATTTCCTCTAGAAGCCCCATCCGTATTCAACTTACCATATCTGGAGGAGGATTCTTCCAATGGCCGTCCCTTAGAGCTTTCTTCTTATTCTACAACCTAGGGCAAGAAACATCCTTAGGATCAATGTTTAGTTGATTACAAATGTTTTCCCACTCTGGGGAAAGATCTTGAGGCAAAGATATCTTATGTTTCAAGCTTTCCGATATGTTGATTTTGGTCTTCTCCCAAACAAAAGAGTTGTCTTTACTGATTTGCATGAAGATTTTATTGTTTCTTTCCCTCCAAATATTCCAAAGGAGAAGAGAGATACCACTCCATAGCACAGGGATAAGATTTTGGCCTTTAGGGAGGGATTCCTGCCAAGCTCTAAAAATCTGCTCAAGAGATTCAAAATTTATCCAATGCACCTTAAATAAAGAAGCAAGAAGTTGCCACAATGGGATAACCCAAGGACATGAGAAAAAAATGAGTAGAAGACTCCTCATCATGAAGGCATAAAGCACATCGAAACGGGCCATACAAACCTCTCTTTAGAAGACGATCTCCAGTTAAGACTCTTCTGTGGATGAGAAGCCAAAGAAAAAAATTGACTTTAGGCCACATACCCGAGTGCCAAATGTGCTTGAAGAGAAACTGAAGAGGATGAGGATTTTCAGTAACCAAAGAGGCATAGCCAGCAACAACAGAATAAGTACCAGTGGCGTCCCTTCCCCATCCCAGCTTATCAGGATCTGGGGATGATGAAAAAGGGCGAGCTTTCAAGATATTGTTAAGCAACAACTGCACTTGATGTTCCATAACAATTGGCCACTCCACAGGCGGAATCTAGGATTTCCCAATCTCCCATGGTTGAATAGTTGGTTAACAATAATGGGCAATCTTGACCTATCCCGATCCTGCATTTGTTCCATAATAGGTTTGAATTGGGGGAATTGATGGATGAGAGGGCTGCCTATCCCAAGAAACTTTGATGAACCTCAGAGTCGGAGATCCCTTAATAGGCAGGGTAGATCTGATAATTTTCTCAGGAGGATTATTCTCAGCATACTTGGCTCTGAACATGGCTGCCCATAAATCATTAGGATAAACAAGCATTCTCCAATATAACTTGGCTGTCATGCCTTATTTTGCTTAGGAGAAGATCTGAATCCCAGGCCTCCTACCATTTTTGGCCGGCAAAGAACGTCCCATCTAACCAAGGACCACTTTTTCTTATCTTGAGCTCCACTCCACAAGAACTTCTGGCAAATAGTATCCACCTGTTTCAAAATAGTTCCAGGGATGTTTAGGACCGAGGCAACATAGATTGGCATAGCTTGAAGGACCGACTTGATCAAAGTCATCCTTCCTCCAGATGAAAGCCATTTATTAGTCCACTTACTTAATTTAAGCTCAAACTTGTTGATTAACCACTGCCAGTCTCTTAACTTTTTGGAGGCTAAAGGAACCCCCAGATATTGACACGGGAGCCTTCCTTTCTGAAACTGGAAAATTTTCAGAATTTGCTCCTCTTGTCTTTCAAAGCAATGAAAAAGAAAATGTTAGACTTTCCATGATTAATAGTTTGACCTGTAGCAGCTGAAAATGTGTGAAGAACTTTCTGAAACTGCTTAGCTTCCTGTTGGGTGGCCCTTCCCAACATAGTGGAATCATCAACAAATTGAAGATGAGAAAGCGGATGGCTATTTCTGGCCAACTGAATACCGTGGATTTTCTTCTCCTGACAGGCTCTACGAGCAAGTCTCCCCAAACACTCAGCCATAATTATGAATAGGAAGGGAGATAAGGGGTCTCCTTGCCTAATGCCTCTAGAAGCTCCAAAGAAACTTGAGGGAGACCCATTCACCAACACAAAAAGAGACTGAGGAGAAACAAGTCTTCACCCATTGAATCCATCTCATAGAAAACCCAAATCGAGCCAAGATTTTACAAAGGAAGCCCCAATCCACTCTATCATAGGCTTTGGAGAGATCCAATCTAATAAACATAGTTGGTGTTTTCTGAACTTCCATAGAATGCAAAATTTCCTGAGCTAACACAATCTCATCATGGATATGGCGACCAGGGACAAAACCCCCTTGCTCAGGAGATATAATCTTGTGAAGAATGGGTTTAAGTCTTTCCGCTATAACCTTAGTGATGATTTTATACAGAACATTATTCTGGGCAGTTTATCTTCCAAGACTCGTATTGGGCAAATTCCACGGGGTGCAAACTCACTTGTATAGCCAGTTCTGATTTTTTGCAGATTCACCAACTGGAGAACTGCATGTTGCAATTTTTCTGTAGTGGGTGAATTTGGAATCTGCGAAATTCACCTCTTATGACTGATGTTTCAAGATGGAGGTGGAAATGGGGTCCCCAAGGTTCCATACCATCCTCAGAGTCTTCGCATCATGTTTTTCCTCCAACTCCGTTTCTGTCTGCTGCATCCTTTCTTCTTCATTTCTTGGTCATAATTTCTTAGTCTTCTACTTTCAATGGTGAGAATGTTAGTATTTGCTTTGAGTTTGAGTGTCTTTGGTCTTCAAACGTGTCAATTGAATTGTACTGATCCATTTCAGATCACGACCTGTCCAAGAATTTGTGGGAAGGTCAGTTTTAGGTACTACGGAGACTGATTTATCAAAGCACTAGTTTTGACATTCTTTTTTCCTTACTGCCTCAATAATAAGTTTTGAGTCAACCCAATGTCAAATGTTTCCATGCATTCTTTGAAGCGTTTTGAAGACTGGTGAGAAGGATCTGGGCTTCAGTCATACTGTTGAAACGCTTTCCATACTCTGCATACAATATAATCATAGTGATGTCATAATGGTTCCTAAAACCCCTCCACCTCCTTTCGGATGTGAATTGCATTTCCCCATCTAATGATCAGTTACGTTCAATAGAACACCACTTAAAATTAGTTGTCCACAATTTTGACACAGCCATTAAAACTTAAGAGTGCAAGGTACACAGGTCAAAGGCATCCCTTTCGATATTCACAAATAATTATCAGGATAATTCACTTTCATTACAGACAACAACATACAAATGTTTATAAGAACTTGGTCAGAAATCTGTGAAATGTCTTGTCCTAATGACTCTTAGGGTGTAGATATTCATAGTGTGCCAGATGAGAGACCTTATGCACATCACTTAAATTTACAGTAAACACAACAGTCCTGTTTGTCTCATCTAGAATGAAATCAACCAAGGTACATCTACACGTGCCTGGAGTAAATGGCTGTGTAAAGAGGTTGACAGAACCAACCGTGGTTCCTATTCATTATAAGCCATTGATTGAAAACATCATGATGATGACTTAAAAGACAGCATTGCCAAATTTCCATGACTGTCAATCAAAAATTACCTTGAAATAAACAGCCACAGCGAGCTAAACCTTGCTCACTTTGGATTTGACTTTTATTTCAGCACAGGGACTACGTTGCCTGGAAGCTAAGAACAAGCTGTTGTCGTGCAGGTGAGGTTCACTTTGAAGAAATTATGACTTTCAAGGCCACTTTGTCTCATCTCAGAAGGGACCAGTTTCTATATGAAAGACAAAGATAATGTTTTTCTTGGATCCCAAGAAGCATGCAATATTTCTACAAGTTCCAACTCTACAGCACGTTTGCATTAGTAAATTGAAGATAGACATGGCTCCCATATATTACAAAATGCAATACAGGACGTTCTCAGATTTTGCAGAAAGACTCTATCATCCATATTCCGTCTGCAATTGTGACTCAATAATGACTACTGATTTACTTTCATAGCCGCGAAGCATTAGGGAAAAAAACACTGACGAAATTGAAAAAAACCTGATATCCCTATGTGAAATCCTTATAACTCCTCCCGTGTCTTCATCTCAGGCCATGACTAATGCTCGTGAAGAGCAATGCATAAGTTCCTTGCAGCATATTACATGGTAGGGCTAACCTTCTTGGGTACATAAAGTTAAAATCATAAACCTATTGGACTTTTACCATTTGCAGGGCTAGAGTGAACCCTTCTGTGATTAGGTGTATCTATCTATGTACATTTAAGTGCAGGGGCATACTTATATCCCTTGCCGGAGAATTTTTCCACAAGCAATCTTGGAACTGGGGAGAGCTAATAAGTATGGGTAAGCAATTGAGCCCAAAGATTCAAGACCTCAAAATCAAACATGTTACAGACAATATTCCTATAGACTCATTCGGCTTACCATGTCAAGAATTTAACTAAACTAAATGTATTACATTATAGCTGCAGTACGACTCGCCCCAGGCCTTGTGGACGTCAAGACGGCATTTTGCCACTTTCTCAAACATTTCAGATGCACATACGCTTGTGTTCCTGCACAAAAACCGAAAACGTTACAATGAGAATACATTAGAACAACTTTGTGAATATAAGGACTCACCCAATTAGGGCACCCCCACAAATTCCAATTCCCAATTGGTCTATTAAATCCATCACTAAAAGAGATTAAACTCGCATATGATCAGAAAATTACCGCTACAAGCACAGGGTGATATCAAGCGCTCTTCTGCCAATAAACCAGCATCGTCCAAAACAGAAATTGGATTTGATTCCAAGCAAATTCTGCAAATTGGTTCAAACTGCTCCCCCTGTGTCATTTTCTCTTCATACAACTGACCTGAGATAGAACACCAAGATTATGGTGCAGAGATAATTTTAAATATTCGTGGCTGCTATTTGCTAATGGTTATTTTTGTGAAATTTTCATCTAAAAAATTCCCCATTTCAAAATGAAAATTCACCTGATGTCACAGAAGAACATTTATTTTCACCAATTAACCAGCTTTTATATCTATGGTACAAAATACATAAAATGGATTTTATCACATTGATTCCAAGCTTTCTAAATTGTTAAAAATCCATGCTTCCTCATAATATCCCTACAAAAATGCCATGCAATTCCTCTAAATCAATCATGGTTCCTTCAAAATTTAATACCAGAACCGATATAATTCAGCTGAAAACATCCAAAAAGTGGCTGAACTAGAAAACACCCACCAAGAAAACTTGCCTAGTTGCTAAAATAATGCATGACCCAAATCATATTTGAAATTACCCACCACGAATATGAAATCTTGACGAAGATTTTTAATTATCCTTTCTCCTCCCACTAAAACGCTCGGGAAATGCACACACTTTCTGAACATGCGGTTTTTGGATATTGTTGAACTGTCCCCATCGCATCGAATAATTTACAGTGCAAGGGAGGGCCAAATCCTTTCGTTTGTCGGTGTCAACATCCTCGTTGTTGTTGTCCCACAAGGAATTGGACACGTGCAAGCTTTGGACGACACATATTTCCCTCAAAATCTTGGAAATTAAGACCCGAAGCTTTGCATTTTATTTTATGGCGGTTAGGCTGAGTCAGACTGAAAAGCAATGGAAAGCCTCGTTCTCAAAGTATCAATCAAAGATCTCAAAGGTTATGGGAATGTTTGATATGAGAATTTACATGGCTAATTTGAAGGCGATAATCATGAGTAGCAACCGATCTATTCTCTCTCTCTTTTTTCTTATCTTCTTTCTTCTTCTTTTATTGGGAGAGGAGAGTCTTCATCGTCAAAACAAACTATGCACTCACAAGAAATTATGAATTGGTAAAGTTTTTTTAATTCTGGCCTAGAATAGGAGGTTAGTCCCTAGGAAACAATAGCATATCTCGAAAAGAACCAACTCAAATACACAAATGGTCATAAGGTACCTCAATAGGAACTATTTAATAGAACCTTTTAATAATACAAAGCTAAGAAAAGATACTTTGAAACAACACTACAAATTAACAGCAAAAAAAACCAACAAACTTTCAAGAAAGAAGGAAAGTTAACTGGAAGAAGTTAGCCACAAGTGGCAATCGACTCCTCTCTCGGAGAGAGGAGAGCCTCCATCCTCCACTTAGATCCATCACCAACCGAGTTTGTTACTTCCATCCTCGATTTTTCAACGTTAGATATGCGACATCTACTTTTAGTTGTTGTGGACACTAAAACTTGCATCAAACTATTATTTGTGCGAATGTGGCCCAAGATCGAGTATTGATAAAATACGAACACACAATTAAAGTAATGTTGCGAGAGAGAGGAACCGACATGAACCAAAAGATAGCTTGTATTAGAGTGCACCAAAAAGTAGCTTTACAAGAGGTGTATAAATAATAAGTGAGGAAGCGTAACCACCACCTAAAAAGGCGGATAAGTGTAACTCTCATCTATCTTATTGACACCTAAACAAGCTAAATACATGTGTAGGAAAAAATGAGGAAAAACCATGTGATGGAATAAAAAACCTACACTAACATTATTACATCATGCTTTTGACAAACTTTATATATGTGGCTCTTGAACAATGGAATTAAGTCTTAGTAGCACAAGTCCTTGTCGTTTCGCTTTTATATTGTTTGATTTGTCTTTCGAATGTTTGCTTATGTTTATATGTTGTGTCACAAAGATCGGCCGGCCTATTTTTATTGTTTATTTTGCTTTTGCTAATGTTGGGTCAAAACCATATAGATCTGTCAAGATCATACTACAATCATGACCGAGATGTACGGTCTAGCTTTTTTGAGTTTTTAGTCATTTCGCTCATTGGATCTTTTGATCATGGTTTTCTCTCTCACACTTTATGTCTATGGTTAGTTTTATGCACATGCTAAGATTCAAATTTCAAAGTGATAAACTCCTATATATAAAAGTCCACCTTAAGCATTTGTTATCTAGCAAGCACCTATCTAAGTATCACATACAAAGCGAAAAAATCTAGAGTACAATTGCCATACCACATATCACGGCATATGAGGGTATAAAATTGTTTTTTACATTTGCACATAAGGGTCTCATGGGACAAAAGTAACATAACATGTTATCGGTGTGGAAGCACAAGGCTAACACTAGGTCGATGGATTAGATTACATGCACACTTGCACAATGCACTAAGAGAACCACATTAAGTCTGAAATGTAGTGCGGTGCTTGGTGACTCACAAATGGGGTGGCCACCGTCGAGGTAAGTTCAACTCGAGCATTTTCATCTTTTATTTTTAGATCTAATAAATGCTTAAGGTTTTTACAAAAAGTTGGGTTTGTTTTGCATGTACATGTGTGAAATCTAGGTTATAAGCGAATTTGAACATGCAAAAGTGTGATATGTGATAACAACGGAACTCAAAAAATTAGATCCCTAAGAAGCTAACGATTTGAGATAGTAGGAAAGGTGAGCTTGTGGATCCGATCCTAACCTTCTCTATAGTCCTTCCCCTAGGTGCATTTTTTGAAGAACTATTAATCTAAGTTAGTTAAGAATCCTTCGTATATTCTAGATTCTCGAAGTGGCACATGCTAAATATCATGAGGACTCGGTGTCTTTCATACAAACCTTAGTAGAAGTTGCATTACAAATGGTCCAAGGGATGCAAGTGAAAAAATAAACATTGGAAGCATAAGGGAAAGCCATTGTCCTCGAGGAACTAGCCAATGAAGTAAAAAAGGCCTTATTCTCCTTTTTGATATAATGAAAGGAAGTATTAAGGAAAAGAAGAAGGGATATGCCTTTTCTAGGAAGGCTCGCACTATCACCAACAAAATGCATGTCCTCCAACAAATGCTCAAAGTGGTAGATAGGGCATTGATGAAGGAGTCTTCAGATCCAACGGTGCTCATATCGAGGACATGGACCTATGCCAAACGTATGCCAACTATATGAAGGTTGAATTAGAAGATTGGGATGAACAATTGGATTGGCTACCCTATAATTAGATGATATTGTTTCAAGGGGTGGCTAAATATTTACAAAATTGGCCATCCTCAAGGTCTTTTTAAAAACCAAGAGGTGTTGGCCATGAATGAATTTACAGGGCATCTCAAGCGGTTCATGGTCCATTTTCACATAAATATCATAGAGGAAAATGAGATAGAAGCATCAAAGGTCATTAAATTGGTATCTCAAGCCAAGGAGAATATTCGAAGATAGATGCCCTCAAGGAGGTATCAAGAACACTTATGGCTTCTCAAAAGGTCCTATTGACAAAGATCCCGATCTCTTTAGGAAACACATCATTGACCTCAACAAACTTAATGGGGACTATAAGAGAGCATATAATTGTCCCAATTAGTGGCCAAAAATAATATTCAAATTTGACTAGTAAATAAATATTAAAAAATAATATAATTTTTTTAAAATTAGGTAAATTGTGAACGCCCTACACCTTGGTATATTTAAGATCTTAAAAATATATTTTTGGTCATTCTATATGTGTTTGGTCATGTTTTTGTTGTGGGAACTATTTTTATGAAAGTACAAAATTGCCAAAAAGTGGGGCACGGTTATATGCTTTGACTTTAGCCTACACTAAATCAGGCTCCACCCACAATGAGGTAATTTTAAACAAGAGCAATAAATGATTACTTGGAATATTCCAAGGGCACATTGTCTCATGTACTCATTCATAACTAAAATTAATTAGTATGTTTTTGTAAGAGGTCGTGTCTACTATATTTTCGACCCTAGGTAATTACCACATTACAAGAGCGGTGGAATAAGGCTCCATATTTTGTATAAATAAACATGTACCCCTCCATTTTAAGAGGAGTATAATTCTAGATTATTAATGAAATCTAGTATTGTCATTCCCACAAGTTGAAGTGATTTGTTCTCATTTCCCTCTTCTGCATGTTTCCTTTATGAATTGTTATTGATATTGTGACCATCTTTATGCTTTTACTTGTGATCTTTAAATTCGGCTTCTACAAGTTTAATGGAAGTGTAATAGTATTTGTAATTTGAAAGATTATAGGGGTAAGTGCACAAATATGGGGACCAAAAAGCGCAAAAGTCATTTTTTGGTCATTTTTGCCATAACGCGCTTATGTTATGGCTTGGGCGCGTTATAACGTGACAAAGAAAAATTAAGGTCACGTTATAATGCAATCTCGTTATAGCTTAAATTTACCAAGTCAAACGCGCTCATGTTCCCATTTCGCAATGCGATATGTATGGTATTTCGTGTTATCCCTCCAAAATGGACATATTCCACATTACAAACAAGAACACGAGCGTGGTATAACACATCGGGCATTATAGGGCGCTCACGTTTCATCTTCTTTGGGTTTGAAATTCTCAATCCATAGGTTTAGATTTTCCTTTGATATCCAAACCTAAGATTTGGATTGTGTAATCTGTAAATAAATATGTGTTTGAGATTTAAAAACATCAAAGTCTCACGTGTACACCTCGTTATCTCATACATTATAACATAATATTCAAAAAAAAATTATACAACAATGTCAAGATCAGTTTTACCTTGGTGACGATTGTTAGTGTAGGTTATTATTTATCCTTTTATTTATTTATTAGGATAATTCTTACACTTGTGTTAGCCCTACACTTGTTGGGTTAGCTTGCTCAGTGTTCTAGTTGTGTGGAGTTAGCTTACTAGTTGTGTTGAGTTAGATTCTCAATTATATGGAGTTAGCTTACTAGTCTTTTGGAGTTAACTTAACTACCAATATCAGTTAGTGGGAGTTCTTCACCACTGATTTAGGTAATAGTTTCACTTCCCTCCTCCTATATGTACATATTTCTTATTGAATAATTCAATTCATTGTATTGTAATGTATTGAGCATTATGGGTTATGATAGATTTCCATATATGGTATTTTAGCTCTTTTGTTTTGCAAATCTAATGTGGTGTGATATTATCATTTGAGATCGCGGCTTGGAATAATCTTCTTATCGTTCCTTTCAACGATATAATTCTTTCTAAAATCTGATTAGTTTAAGGCTTTCATCCATAATTTCTTTTACTAATGCCTTCTTTTCTTGCCAAAACCTATGCATACGTTTTGGTGCACAATTTATGATTTTTTCATCTAATTTTTTTTTAAAAAGTGGTTTTTTCTAAACTCCATTCTACACGCACTAAAAATAAAAAAAAAAAAATAATTTTTTTTCTCAAAGTTATGGGGGTGTACACACAAATATTTCATTTTCGGGATGTGTGCACTTTGAAAATTAATAAAAATTATATATTCATCCAAAAATTATGAAAATTAGTGGGACCTCGTACATGGTCTTATAGAACTCAAAAATGGGTCGGGGGTTGGAGGCGGGGGCATACACAATAGGTTCTTATCTTTTTAACACAAAAATAAACATACTTTGTGTGTGCACCACATTTGACCCTCTTAATCTCCACCATTTTAAAAAAATAGTAGTTTAGAAACTAGATTCTGATTTCTACAGTACTTAATCTTATCACTTTGTCTAATTTTGAGTATATGCATGCCAAATTATTTGATGAAGTTCAGGTTTCGCTGATTTCAGAAAAATGTGTCCACTTTTGACCCCCTTTTGGCGCCCCATTTCCATGCACTTACCCATAATAGATGTGCATTTGGAAATCTAGATGGTTTTTTCACTTTATAACTAATCTATTACAATCATTGTTCTAACATCTTTTGAATCCATGCACCAGTAGGGTGTCAATTTGTGTGTAAGCTAAATTGATTGTGTTTGGTTATTCTAAGCATCCATTGTTCACTTCATATAATGTCAATCTCATAAAATATGTTGTCTACAAAATTTTGTTTTCTCTCTACCTTATCTCCTTTTGATTTTCATCTGAGTAATATCCATTAGTTAGATTAGACATAGGAATACTTTAGTTGTAAATTTGGTGAGGAGGTACAGAGTGGTGCTTTAGAAGGAGGATCCGTAACATAGTCTAAAGAAACACCCTCATTGGTAATTTATAAGACCGTGTACTGCAGCTCGTGCACCGAGTCATCTTCTTGACTTTAAAACAAGGAGGACATAAGCTCTGTCATTATCCCTAAGGTGTGTATTCCATATGTATCAACATGATTACCCCATCTTCAGTAACAAGGAGGATGTAAATAAGCCACACATGCCCTATCCCTTTGAGTGGTAATTGGAAGAATTTTGGTTTTAACTTTCATGAAAAATCATGCTACTTGTAAGCTAGGAAAAATACACTACTAACAAGGAAGTAAAATACCAATAATCATACATCCTCCTTCACGTTCCATAACAAACCTCGAAATGGGCTAGGAAACTTGGATTGAGCCCTGATTGTGTGATATGTAGGTGCTTTTCTTCAAGACGGAGCAAGACCTTCCTGCAACAACAATCCTCTTACTTTGCACCAGATGGGAAAAAAGATTATGAGGCTATTTGGGCATTAGGACGAGGCAAAGGATGTTCTTTGCTCAAAGGATGCAAGAACTTAGATATGGCATTCAAGCTTATTCTCTGTGTCCTTAGAGGGGAGGGGTAAGGTTGTATTTATAGCCTGGGGAGTGATTAACTTAGAGTAATTTAAGTAATCATGGTTTGAAAATGTGGGCAAGATTAAGTAAGTGGTTTGAAAATATGGGCAAGATTAGATGAGTGGTTTGAAAATGTGGGCAAGATTTGATGAGTGGTGGCCACGAAGAATGGGTGGGGATTTAAATTATATTTTTAATTCATAAGTGGAGGATTTTAGGTGAGTGGGGACCACGAAGGGTGGGTGAGGATTTGAAATTGAATTTTTGATTTACTAATAGAAAAACATGGAGAATAATGACATGTGGTGAGGATTGGGTTATTTTTTAGATTTTGAAATGGATAATTAATCAAATTATATTTGATTAATTTGAAGTGTATTTTTGTGGGAAATGAGGAAGGGGAATTAATTGATTTAGGACAGATGTGAAATTAGGGTGTCTACATTTTCCCCTCTTTGGAAGGGTACTATGAAAGTAGTGTCCTTTCAAAGAAAGTAGATGGTATGGGGGAAGAATTCAATCTACTTTTTTTAAGCAAAAGGTAGAGCGAATGTTTGTTGGGGAGAATAGAAAGTGGTGAGTGACGGATGTCATAGTATCCTCCAAGACAAAAATGTCATGAGAAGATGTGATTATGGATAGATGTGGTGATGCCCCCTCGAGAGGATTGATGAGAATGGAATATATGACAGAACTCTCAAAAAGAAGAGAAATTAATTATGCGAAGAAGAGGACAATAATGGAGTGGAAGAGACTAGAATGACCGCATGACGCAAATGGAGAAATAATTCAATCGGCCTTGAATGCTAGGTGTGAGGGTGTGTGGGAAAGAGAAAAGGGAATGGATAGGATTGGGTGTTGATTACGAGAAAATTAAGGGAGATAGGGGAGGGGAAAAAAAAGAATGAAAGAGGTAGAAATAAGAGAGAGGGATGATAGGGGAAGAAGGGAATGATGAAGGAAAAACAAGGCAAAAACGAGAAAATGACAGAGTAGAGGGTGAAGGGATAAAATAGAGAGATGTGTAAAATGAAGGAAGCAACAGAGATAGTAAAGAGGGATGCGTGAAAGTGAAAGAAATGATAGAGCTGAGAAAAGTAGGAAACGGGAAAGAATAAATAAGAAGGAGAAAACGAGGTGGGAGTAGGGGTGAAATGGATGAAAATGGAAAGAGGACGAAAGAAGAAGTAGAACGGAGAAAAAAAGAAACTATGAGGGCGAGAAAGTGTGAAAAAGATAAAAGAAAAGAAGAGAAATAGATCTGAAATGAACGAAAAGGTAGGGGTGGTAGAGAAAAGGAGAAGTGGTCAAAAGAAACGTGAAAATTAGGGGAGAGGAAAGGAAGATAGAGTGAATATAGGGAGAAGATTGAAGGAATCGTGTCATTGTAAGGAAGACCAAGGCAAAGAATATGGAACAGACCGTATGGAGATACATGTGGAGGGTGGTATGATAAAAAAGGCGGGACAACGTTGAAGAGCCAGTTATCGATGGGGAAGTAAGGAGGAAATGTGATGGAAAAAGGGGAAGAAGATGATATAGGGTAAGGGAAATAAGATGAGAGGTGGGAGAGAGAAGAGGATAAAAAAGAAAATGATGTAGAAGGAAGGGAATATATAAAGGGCGTAATAAGTGGAAAGGAACAGTATAAGGAATGTTCGAGAGAAGAAAGAGGGGAGGAATGACATCGATTGGAAAAGATGCGGAGATGCATAAAATGGATGACGAGAAAATAGAAAAAGGACGTATGATAAAGACAGAAAGATATTGAAGAGGACGAAGAGAATATGGAGAGATGGGTAAGAAGCGACAAGAAAGGGTGGGATTGAGGGAAAAGAATAGGAGAGAAAAGAAAATGGGGATAGAAGAGGCAATGCCACCGAGGGGACATTAGGAAATCCCCTTACAATGAGTGGTGGGGAGGGTGAGAGAAAAAATGAAGAAAAGGAGAAAGCTAACGAGGATTGGAAAGGGTAACGCCAACAAAGGGACATTAGGGAAAGCCCTTTTACTGATGAGTGGCGGGCTTAGAGGAGAGAAGGAATGAAGGGAAACTCTATAAGGTCTAAGGGAGTGAATGAGGTCGTGCGAATGAGGATTGATGATTTTTAGGAAAGCCCATTTACAATTATTAGCATAGGAATCAAATATGATGATGAAAGAATGATAGAGGAATGTTAACAAAAATGGCGAATGCGTGTGTGTGGTAAAAATGTGGGGGATTTGAGAAGATGAAGTAAAAGAGTAAAGAAAATGGGAGGGATGAGTTGGGACTAGGTGAAAGTGAGGAGAGGATGTGGGTGATGAGGATGAAAACCAAGACATGAAAAGAATGGGAAGAAACGGTATGAAGGATGATGGATCAAGAAGGGGATAATGGGAGAAAAGAACGTGATTGTAGGTGGAAGAGATTATATGTATGTTGTAAGAGGATATTTGGAGAAAGGAGAATAGTAGGAGGGAAAAGTGGGTAATAAGAGATACCAGTGGAAGAAGCGATCAACAAAGTGAACAAAGAATGAGGTGGGGGAGAAGTTCACGATGACAAGTTAAGCGTAGGGAGGACCCTAACATAAGATTGTCATGTGACGGAAGTGGTTAAGTAAGATTGCCAAGTGAGCGAAACTGGAGATGACAAGTGGTCAAGCGAGAAGTGGTGTTTGCGAGAATCAAAAAGGAGGTGAAAGGATGTGATAATGGGGAATGCTGAGAAAAAGTGAAGGGTGAAGGGTGTGTAGTGATGGGGAAAGGCAAGGAGACAGATCATCCTTAAGAGGGACTCTTAAGTGAGATCGCCATGTCGGGTGAGTGGTTAAGTAAGATTGCCAAGCAGAGGAGGGTGATAGTGGTGGTAAAAAGATGTGATGATGGGGAATGAAGAGGAAAGATGGATGGTGAGATTTTAGAGTGATGGGTGAGTGTAAGATGACATGTCATGCTTAAGAGAATCTCTTAAGTAAGATCGTCATGTTACTGGAGAGGTTTCGTAGGATCACCTAATCGACAGGGATGATATGCAAGGAGAAAGACAAGATGATATTGGGGACATGGGTGGAATGGTAGGTTGAAGAAGATGATCGCGATGAGAGGCGGGAGAAATAAGATGGGGGAAATATGATGGGATGGGGAAGGCCATAGGGCAGATCAACCTTAAGTGGAAGTCTTAAGTAAGATTGCCATGCGGCCAAAATGGTTAAGTAAGATCGCCAAGCTGAAGAAGAAGAAGGATGATGATAGAGTTGGTGGGAATAGGGTATGACAAAATGGACTAAAGGGGAACCCTCAAGTGAATTTTCCATACTACGAGAGCGTGTAAGTAGGATGACCAGGCATAAGATGGATTTGGGGAAGGATGAGAAAAGACCGAGTGAGGTATGCACCGAGTGGTATATGATATGAGATGAGGTGATAACAAGAAAGAAAGGAAACAAAGGAGTGTAACATGAATGGATGAAGGAATATATGTAGTGGAGGGTGGAGAGTGTGAGGGGAATCCTTAATTGGGATGCTGCGTGGTGAGAGTAATGATGCGAGAATGAGAAGCAAAAGAGGTGGAATGGGAAGATGTGTTTGGTGGTGATTGTTGTTTGATGAGAGGGGAGGTGGTGAAGAAGCTTCTACAATGGGAAGATCTTAGGGAGAGAGTAAACCTCCACCGAGGATCCCATATAGAAGGGGTTATTAAGTAAGATTGTCAAGCGGGAAGCAGAAGGGGGAAAGGAAAGAATACAAATGGGTGAGAGGGGACAGGAATGGTGAGAAGGGTAATATGGGGATAAGTGGCAGAGGAGTAAAAATGAGGAGCGATGATGAATGGATAAAATACATGGTGATCATGGTCGGGGAGAATGAGCTGCTGGATAGTGAATGCTACTTGAGAAAGATCGTCAAGTAGGATTCGCAAACTGCAACGGTGATCAAGTAGGATTCCCAAACTGGGAATGTATTAGTATGGGTGAATGGATGGGGTGCAAAGTAAGATGTTGATCATGCAGGAAGATACTCACGTGACGAAAAGCATCTTAATTTTAATATAGCACATAACAGGATGCATCATGATATAAAAGATCATGATGACTAGACTGTAATATGCGTGATAGAATAGACAGGGGCCATCAAAAAGTTTTGATGCCCCAATACGATATGCAAATGGAAGAGAGCATAGACAAAGGCCATCAAGAAAGTATGATACCCCATCATTTACATGTAATCAGATAACATAAGAATATTAGAGAGAACACCAGGATACATAAAATCAAGATGCCCCCTGTAATATATCAAGATACAAGAAAGTAATTAATAATTTATAACTAATAATGCAACACAAGAACCAATTCCAAAGGTGAGGATTGATCGGATGTGCCCCCAAACAATGCATGCGAGGACACATAAGAAATATTGGGTCATTGTCCTCAAACAAGGAAGCAATGAAAGCTGGATTTACCCCAAGCAAGGATTCACGCGAGGAGAAGTGGTTTATATTTGGTAGTCATAAGGTGATTGGATCATTCGTTGGGGATAATAGTTCAAAGGTTGAATTGTGTTGGTTATTTTAGAGTTTTTGCGATTTTGTGGAGTTTACAATATTTTTATTTTGGTTTATTATATATATTTAGATTTTCTAATGTTTTTTGGATTTTGACGATTTTCAAATGTTTTTAGATTTTTGACGATTCTTGCTAATGTTTTTAGATTTTTGACGATTTTTGCTCATGTTTTTAGATTTTTGACGATTTTCAAATGTTTTTAGATTTTTGACGAGTGTTTCTAATGTTTTTAGATTTTTGACGATTTTTGGAGTTGTTTTTAGATTTTTACACTATTATTGGCAATTTATGGACTAGAGTGCAGACTTATTTTGAGAGGCGATAAACCTAGATATTATCCATATGTACCGTGTTTCCGTGGTAACTTATGCTCTGAATAACACAAATTATCTTTCCATTGGCAGATATGGTGGTAATGATATGATGAAAAGAAGTCCAACTCCATTCTTGACTCCACACAACTAGTAAGATGCGTGGGCTCATCATCGAGAATCAAAAAGGACGTAGGAGGTAGATAATGAATATAGAGACAAATGCTAACAACAATCCCTTTGGGAAATTGTGACTCCATTCTTCATAACGGTACTAAACCAGTTTCAAAAATGGCTTTCACTTTATGAGTCATGTGTTAGGCTTAGATGAGCTTATGTAGCCTAGCTCATTGATTGGTAAGATATGAGGTGAAGGGATAGTTCTCTCTTCACTTAGGCATCTAAATTACTTCTTTGGGGATTCTATAATTTGCAAGCACTGTAAGATTTTATATTTTTGAAATGACTCCCTATGCCTTGCCCCATGCTACTAGTGAGAAGCAATGGCTCATCACCAAAGGCAAAATATAAGCGAGTGAATTCCTTTTTGTCTTTTTTTTTTGTTTTGTTTTGTTTTGTTTTTTTAATATTTTACAATGTTTTTATGTTTTTATGAGAATGACCCTCTACGCTTTTCCCCATGCCACTTGTAAGAGGCAAGGGTTTATCACCAAAGAGAAGACGTAGACAAGTAAGGGCACCTTCCTCCATTCCCAGTCTCACACTACCAGTAAGAAGTGTGAGCTCAACACCAAAGACTATGAAAGGTCCGAAAGATGTGAAAATGAATTACTCATAAGTTATTAAATTGATGGATTTTTGTATGATAGTGCTTTGTATTTGGGAAGGAACGTCTGCCCCCAATCTCAGCCCCACATGACTAGTAGGACGTGAGGGTTCAACACCGAAGACTGAGATGGACAACCAAACGAATGGTAAAGAAGTTTAGAGCTTTGTTATGAAAGAGAGAATATTTTGAAGGGAATATATTACCATCAGTAAGCTTTTAGGTATGACCATAGATGAAAGCGACTGAAAATGGAAGATATGATAAGAAGTATGACGCTCACAAACTTAATAGGATTTATATTAGCACTTGTCTCGTGATGATAAATATGAAGATGTGATTTTGATAATGAAAATGTATACGAATGGAAATAAATAAATTTATTCAGAGATAAGCAATACAGAAGGAACAATATACACTTTGTTGTTTCCCATAATAGAGAGTGCTTTCAAGAATAGAATTTCTTTGAATGGAATGCATTCATGGGTTTTTCAAGGACTTGGCTTGTGTCAATGGCCAATTTATAAGCTCCAAACCTAAAATTATCTATGATTTCGTTGGGCTCAAATTTGTCTTGTTTGTCTCGTTCTTTGGGTGTGTTCTTTCGATTTTCTTTGAGAATGAAATCATTGACCTTAAATTTTCTAGGTTTGAATTTTTTATGGTAGTTATGCCGTAGCCGATTTTGATATACTTGAAGATGATCTAGGGCATTAAGTCATTTTTCATCAAGAAGCTCAAGTTCATTAAGGTGAGTGTCGATAATAATCTTTATTGATTACATCTTCAAAGGATATTATGAAGGATGGAAGTTCAATCTTGACATCTAAAATGACTTCCCAACCATAAACAAAGGAGAAGGGAGTGGCTTCGGTAGGTGTGTGATAAGATGTGTGGTTAGCCCAAAGAGTGGGATAGATTTGGTTAAGCCAATAACTTCCATGTGTGTTGACAATGATGGTTTATGTTTTTGATTTGTTGCTTTTATTTGTCCATTAATTGATTTTTTTAGGATAGATTCACGATTAAAGATGGAAAGGGTTGTGTAAATATATTCCTGGGTATAAGTACCTCGTAGAATGTATGCACGTAGAAGTCTTGACAGGTGAGAATAATTAGTGATGAGATGCCTGCAAGATCGATAATTGAAAGCATGATGGACACGATAGGTTGCATTCTCGCAAGTGTCCAAAATCAATGTGGTTGTGTTTCGACAACAAGGCTAGAGATGTTAGGCATAAGAGTAATTATCGGAATAATAGAATCAAACTTAATGGTACTGTTGATAGAACCTCTTCAGAATAGTGTCTATAGTAATATCAAGGTTTTGAAGGGAGTCTTGAAATGAGATAAAGGTCTCATTAGATGTTGGAAGAATGTTGTTGTGCAAAATAGGTTCAATGTATGTTTAGGTTGAAAGAGAGTCTTGAAATAAGTTCAAGCACTCAAGAGATGTTGGAAAATGTTGTTGCTCAAAACAAGTTCAATGTCCTGTTTGGATTGAAAGAGAGACTTGAAATAAGTTCAAGTGCTCGAGTAGATGTTGGAAGAATGTTGTCCAAAACAAGTTCAATGCATTTTTGGGTTGAAAGAGAGTCTTGAAATAAGTTTAAGTGCTCAAGAGATGTTGGAAGAATGTTGTTGTCCAAAACAGGTTCAATGTATGTTTGAACTAATGGAAGGAAATTTGAAGAAGATATGGATTGGTTTGGAATTAGAGAGTCTTGATTATTGTCATCATGATCTCGTGGAATTTTAGTATATATAGGAGTTTCGAAAGTAGTCATCTCTTCATGGAAAGTTGTGGTATTGGATGTGTCGTTGGTTGTAAGAGCGTTGTCATCAAGTTCTACAGAGATGACATCATCGTCAATTAAGTCTTGGACGTAATTCTTAAATCGCACACATTTATCTGTGTGATGACCATCAATGCGATGAAATTCACAATATGTGTTAGGTTTGTACCAACATGGCTTAGCTTCCCCTTCGGCAAAGGGTTTTGTAATTGGATATCTTATCAGTTTAGCCTCTTTTAGTTGATGAAAAACACTAGAGAGACTTTCTCCAAGGGGGCAAATTGGCGTTGGACTTTACACGAAGTTACGTCTTCATTAGGTTGTATGATCAGATTTTTGGGTGATCGTTCACTGATTTGGGTAGCCATATGAGAGAGTTGTGTTGTCAACTTATTAATTTTTTCTAATAGCTCATTGCGTGATGTTTTTCATGAATTCATCATGTTTGAAAGAGAGGGACAACAAAGAAAGGTGCGATGAAGAACTCAACCTATTGATTGTGATATTTATTTTGCCTCAATCGAGTTTTAACAAGGCTATAAGGAGCAAGCTTAAACAAGTTACTCAGGATAAATATGTAATAACTTAAATAAGCTATAATGAAAATGGTTGAGATTTGGCTTAAACAAGCTCTAGATTGTTGATGGGGAGAGTAACCCAAACAGGTTAATCGTGATATGGTTGTGATATAACTCAAAATGAGTTATGAAAGGATTTGTGTTGGCTATGATTTGGATAAACGCGATGGTGGACAAAATAATGAGTGAACTCAAACAAGTCACCCAATATTAGTTTGATATAGTTGGAAACAAGCTATGAAGGATGTTTTGACAATTGATAATATGGGAGTGAATGCTAGTCACTCAATATTAGTTGGATATAGCCGAAGACAAGCTATGACAAATGTATTATTGGCTGAAGCGAGCTAATGAAATTGGTGTGATGTTTTGGTCTGCGTAGTTGGATTGTTTGGATGTTTTCACTTGGTATTGAATTGGTCGAGAACTGATTTTTTTGTGGAACACAACTAGGGTCTGAAATTTTACAATGAACACATTGATATCAGCCAAGTTTTATGATAAAACAATGCTAAACTATTTTGTTTTCAAACAAAGAAGCAATCATGTGGATTCAATTGTTTTGGCTTATGAGGTAAATTCTTCAGGAATGATCATTGTTTCATGCAATCATATAAGTATGTTGTGAAATGGTGGATGCAGACTCTTATTACTCCAAGAAGATGCGTCCTTCGATATACCCTAGTCCTGATATACCTAATTTTGTACGGGGACATAATTGGTATGGGGAACCCTTAGAGCACTGGAGGAGGCTCACCAATTCTTACTTGCCTATTTCAGAGTGAATCACCACGTCCAAAACAAGTTTTGTGAAAAGGTGGAAGGTGATGGGGGAATGAATGTGTATGGTGTCCTTATAACTCCTCGAAGATTTACAGGGACGATGCCCAGGCTTCATTGTTATAGCTATTTAGGCGTGACTCGCATGCGCCGCACAACAACATTACCTGTAAGTGAAGAGCAGGGGCTGAGGTAAATACCGAATGTTGTGATGAGACTAGGTCTCAAAGTGCAATCTGGATGATGCAAATGTTGTGGGTGCATGGTAGTCAAGTCCATGTCACCAGCAGTAGCTTTGGTGGTGATGAAATCCACCTCGTCTATGTGCAAAAACAAAATGATAAAGTGATTAAATGCAGGGTTCTTTCCAACTTAAAATAAATCACTAGCAGAAAATAATTACGTACCTGAGCGTACTTTTTTAGTTTCAACAATTTTCTTTGAATGGTGGTATTTTTGCGGGATTTTTTGTTTTTGTGTGTTTTTTTACAATATTCCAAAGAATGCGGTCCTACATAAAACAAATTAGTAGTTATCCTGCAAACGAAATGTTAAAAAAATGATCGTAGGCTTTTTTTATTTTCCGAGATCGCTCAAAGGCGCGAGAAAAGAGCATACACAACCAACGACCAAACAAATATTAATAATATGACAAAGGAAAATAATGATTGAAATGATAGAACTTGGAAACCAAAGCTAGAGGATCCTGCAATATTAGAACAAGAAACTAAAAAAATATGACCGTTTCGATTTTCTAGATCGCTCGAAGATGCAAAAAAGAGCATATGCGGATACAATTGAATAGATTTTTTTTTTTTTTTAAATGTTAATAATTATTGCATTAATCATAATTACGAAATAACGATAATGATTATTTTCACAAAAAGAAAAACGCAGAAAAGAAGAGTGTGAGAACGTTACCTAGAAGTGTTGTCGTGGAAAATTGAAATGTAAGGTAAAAAATTAAAAAAATTAAAAAAATTGTTTTGCGGCAGAACTCGGTGGCCTCACGTTTCTGATTTCCAAGATCACTTTTGAAGTGTGAGGAAAGAGCATACGTGTGAGGTTGTTACGTGAAATAATTTTTTTTTTTTTAAAAAAACTATAATTTTGTTGTTTTTTGTTAAAAAGACAGGTGTTAGAAGAAATGAAATTAAAATTTTTCTGTAAGTTTAAATCAAAAAATTATTTTTTCATTACATAGATCTTTTTGATACCTTTCCATTAAAAAAAATTGAATTCCTTCCGAGTTTGGGAGCAAACGCGTTATGGCTTCCTAAGATGGGCTACGAGCACTCTAAATGAAAATTTTGAACGTGAGAAAACGTCTCAGGAGTTAGTTTTTTTTTATTTTCTCGACTTCTTCATACTTCACGAGAAGCTAAAATTTTGACAAAGAAGGTTAAAAAAGAACAATAAACAGAAAGAAAGAGTTATATCACAAAATAATTGACTAAAATAAAAGAAAAAAATGATTAACTTCTTACAAAGTAGTTATTTTAGCAAAAGTAAATAAATAAATGTATTTTCCTGGATTGGTTGTCCCATGATAGTAAGATGATAAACTAATGACTAGTTCATGTGTTTCTATAGATTACGAGTGAATAGCAAAATCAGAACTAGGAACTAAACACCAAGCACCGAGGAGATCAAAGACAGGATGAGCATCATAGTTTCATTGTTGTTATAACTGCTATAACCTGCAGACACACCACAAGACTACCTAAAGCATGAAAGTTAACTAAAGAAGGCCATAAGGAATAGAAAATGAAATAATAACGAGCAATAATAAACAAAGAATGAGATAAAACCACTAATTGAGAAATTAATGGTAACATATCAAAGTAACCTGCCAAAGCAAATGTAAGCTAGGAAAAATACAAGACTAACAACTTGGAAGTAAAATACCAATAATCATACCTCCTCCTTCACCTTTCGTAACAAACCTCGGAATGGGCTAGAAAACTTGGATTGAGCCCTGATTGTGTGATATGTAGGTGTTTTTCTTCAAGACGGAGCAAGACCTTCCTGCAACAACGATCCTCTTACTTTGCACCAGATGGGAAAAAGGATTATGAGGCTATTTGCGCATTAGGATGACGCAAAAGGATGTTCTTTGCTCAAAGGATGCAAGAACTTAGATATGGCATTCAAGCTTATTCTCCGTGTCCTTAGAGGGGGGGGTAAGGTTGTATTTATAGCCTGGAGGAGTGATTAACTTAGAGTAATTTAAGTAATCATGGTTTGAAAATGTGGGCAAGATTAAGTGAGTGGTTTGAAAATGTGGGCAAGATTAGGTGAGTGGTTTGAAAATGTGGGCAAGATTAGATGAGTGGGGGCCACGAAAAATGGGTGAGAATTTAAATTATATTTTTAATTCATAAGTGGAGGATTTTAGGTGAGTGGGGATCACGAAAGGTGGGTGAGGATTTGAATTTGAATTTTTAATTCATAGTAGAAAAATATGGAGAATAATGACATGTGGTGAGGATTGGGTTATTTTTTAGATTTTGAAATAGATAATTAATCAAATTATATTTGATTAATTCGAAGTGTATTTTTGTGGGAAATGAGGAAGGGGAATTAATTGATTTAGGACATATGTGAAATTAGGGTGTCTACACTCACTGGGGGATTTTGGGTGCTAATATTAATTATATAACAAGATCCCTAGTATTAACGTACACAAACTATAAAAGAAATGTGCAACACTTGATATATATAATCAAATTCTAAATATAAACAATTTATATGCATAAAGAAAAATATGTAAAGTAGAAAGCATAAAGAAAAGCCTAAAATTCATAAATTAGACCTAAAATCATACCCCAAGGTCAGAAACCTAATCCACGATGGAGAAGGAAAACATACATACAGATTTCCTATTCGATTATTAGTGCTCGATCTCATGATTTCCTTTGCAAAAACATTTCACTTTTCAACTCAAGCTTCACTTTACAAAATTTTCAAGTGTCCATTCAACTATCACTTTTTAGCCTTCAAGTGTCGATTCAAGTGTTTCACTATCTCATCATCATGACAATCGAAGCTCAAACTATCCAAGACCCACCGAAGATTCAATACATGAACTTAATTTGTTTCCCACAAATTAATGTAGTCTTGCAATTGAATGAAACTTACAAGGAATGGGTACAGGCCAGGGGTTGGCTTGTGGGTTCAAGGACTAGTAAACATGTCACAGTTAGAGATAGATGTCACCATTATGAACTACCTCCTCTCATCATTTAATCCAATGGATTTAAAATTCACTGTGATTTTTCCAGATGGATGTACATTCATATTCAACATTAAATCTATGGATATTCATCGATTGATAGGCTTTCCTTTCAAATATTGCAGCCTTGTTACTATGAAAGCCACTTTGACAGAAGATGATAAGATTTTCCTTGAATCCTATTACAATTTCCATGTTGATGGTACATGTTTTAATTTTTCTAAATTTTAATTTTATTTAACATTTTAATTTTGATATAAATTATGCTTAATTCTTATTTAATGACTTTTTGCAGCAAATATCAACAAATCAAGACGAGGAGTTGATGTGCAAGGAGTTTCACACATTTTTCTTTCTACCATGATATTCCCCATCAAGGCTATTGCACTACATTCTTACAACAATCTGAAAGAAAAAAATTGATTGGTGCACATACTTGTCAAATAAGATAAGGGTAAGTGCAAAGTGAAGTTGGGGGACCAAAAAGGGGTCATAGGTGGACATCATATTGCAAAAAAAAATCTCAACTTGTAGGGATTATTAGCAATACGCGCACTCAAAATTGGAAAAAGTTATATGAATATGAATCATAACATCCGGAATCTAGTTTCTAAACTACTAAAAAATTAAAAAGGACAAGTTTAGCTATATTAAACACTCCAAATTCTATGACTTGGTTTTTTTAAACACCTATAAGATTGTAGTCTGTTTGCTTGCGATTTGGATGACCAAAACTTGATTTTTTTTCCTTTGGTGAAAAGTTAGATACCGCTATCTATCTTGGGATGGATTTTATTTTGTATTTTTTTAGCAAATTTTTTTAATGATTTTTTCAATGAAAGTGGTCTGAATTTTTTTAGAAAACGGAGCACTTTCCATTTGTTCGCCATAACTACATCAAAAGATATCGAAATCAAATACTTTTTTTTAACGTGTATAGAATTTTGCCACGCTTGGGATGGTATAGGTTTTATCACATTCTGACAAGCGAAACAAAAGTTGCGATCTTAAACGTAGACATGAACATTCATGGGAAAAAGTGTCTTAAAGACCTATTGTTAGTAAAAATTATAAAATGATATTTATCTTATTTTATTCACTTTAAAATCAATATTTATACGAAGCTAACCATCTCCTCTATGCGATGGTACCATTTTTGTGACATTTTTTTTTAATTTATCAACATGGTTCAAGTCCGCGGAAGAGCAAATTTGAAGTTTTTGGCCTTTCACACGCCATAATGACCTCCCAAAGCTCTGGTTCGGGAAAAACAGAGATTTCCCGAGCCTTGAGGGTCAGATTTGATGATACAGTAAGAACCGCAATCGTGGTTCTAAAATGGTGGGAAAAATGAGGGTCGCGGTTGTTTTTGGTATCAGAGAACCGCGATCGTGCTTTGTAAAGTGCGATTGCGGTTTTTATAAAGCGCGAGCACGGTTTACAAAGTGTGAGTGCGCTTTACAAAGCACGAATGTGGTTTATAAAGCGCGATCGTGCTTTTAGGTTCAAAATTTCCCAAGTCTGGCAAAACAGACCGCGATCACAATTTTTAATACCGTGATCATGGTTTATAAACCGCGATCATGATTTGTAAAATTTAGGATTTGATGTCCACTTTTTGGTCCCCCAACTTATTGCACTTACCCATAAAATTTGATATTTCTAATATTGGATTTGTTGAAAAACCAACTGTTTGTACTAAAAACTATATCCTTTCTCTTTATTTTGAGGCATATTATAATTTAAAAGATGAACCCACTCCTACTTGCATGAATGACTAGATGAAGCAATTGTCCATTTCAATTGAAGAACAACATGTTAATAAATTATATTTTGATGTTAGTAAGATTATTCACTTCTAGTTACAAATTACATTTGGATGTTAGTAAGATTATTCACTTTTGTTTGCTTCTTTACCTTATGTAGAAAAAAATTGGGCACCATTCCACGAAAAAAACAACATCAAGAGGAAGAGGCCAACAACATGTTGAGGCATCAGGAGATTCACAATCCGACATGGATGCTCACTCATCACCTCAACCTCAAGTGTTTCAATTAGTAAAACGACCGAGACGTAATACCCCTAACATTCAATATTTGTTTTTTTACATTTTACCATTTACCATTTAACATTTTACAGGACTTTGGACTACCCTCCACATTTACCACTACAATCATCACCCACTCAATCAGTTTAGTCGCATGCATATATTCAATCACAACAAGTGCAACCTCTTGCTCCACCACTCTAATCACCCACATGTCCCACACCCACGTGACCGGTACAAAATCCCTTTCAACAAGGTATAAAATTGTTGTTTTTTTGTAATTTTTACAAATTTTTATATAAGTTAGTAATTATTTTGTTCTTGATAGTGTGCATTCCAATTCATCATGCCATCTATTCAAACGATGCCACCTCCTCCACCAATATCACCATTCCAACTCAAAGTTCCAATAAGAGGAACAAAGACCATTGTAAATGCATCACACTTCCAGCCCCCAATGGGACACTAAACATTCCTTCCGAATTTCCCAATCTCTCTTTCGGTGGCATGCCCAATACAACGAGTAAATTAGTTTTAAATCAAATTAATTTGGATGAAGATTATTTGGGCATTGATAAAAATGACCCAACATGTTTTTTTGGTTTGTCCCCTTTAAATGTAATTCTAAGTCACGTGAATTATGCGTTCGGGATCTAGACGATATAGTGAAATACAATGTCCTTACCCTCCCTCAAACCCCTTTTCAATCGCCCCTCATCCTCTCTCTTTTTTCGCTTTCACGATTTTCAATTCTTCACTCCATCTCCTTCGGCATTTCCATCGTACACTCCACGCGATTACTAGTTTGAAATTTAATGTAAAAAATTTATATACAAAAGTACCTCACTAAAACATTTACCATTTGAAAGCGATAGCATTCATGATATGATTTTGTCGCTCAAGGTATTTAAAGGTCAAATTCCATTATTTTAATTTATTGAAAATGGTAACTATTTTTAAAGGATTTGGTGACCGAATATGATCTTATCTAACTCCATGGTGACTCTAAAAATTAAAATTATTTGGGCTAAAGTCAATAACTGTGCCCGGTTATGTGACATACTTACTTTCTCTACTAATTCGAGGTTATGCAAAGTTTGTTGGTCTTGTTTGGTCAGGGTTGCTGATTTGGAATTGGTAATGCCAGAGAGGACTTGATAGGAGGAGAGGATGGAGGGCGAATTTTGAGTGGTGGTTACTTAACAAGATGAGGAGATGGAGGACGTATTTTGAGAGGAGGTTTCTTAGTTTGAATAGGTAAAGCTATAGAAGACTTGCGAGGATGGGATGGACTAATTTTTAGAGGAGGTTGTTTAGTTGGCATGGGTTAGATAAGAGGTTATTGATGACGAAGAAGAAACATTAGTGATTATGGAATGATGCTCATTAAACATAGATGGTTTAGATTTGGGAGCCCGTTGAGATTTAACAATTGAAGATGAGAAAATAGCATAATGTTGTGCCGTGAATGAGATAAAACCCTAATGCTCAAGGTGTTTAATTCTTCATCGTAAAGCATAACAATCATTGTCAATATGTCCATTAATTATATGATAATAAAGCAAATGGGAGACCTTGGTATTTGGCAAGTCAATAAGGAGGGTAGTAATGAGTAGTTGGAAAATTGATCAATTGATGATTAAGGAGCTCAGGAAGAATATCATATTGCTTAGTATTTTGATCAAACTTGAGAGGTGTCGGTAGATAATTCTTGGGGTTTACTTATATGAGCACATGTAGAAGACATAGAAGTAGGATGATATGTAAAAGAAGAAATAGCATAAAATTGAGAAACATCCTTGAGATGTTGGATTTCAACTTTAAGAGATGTAATCGTTGTTTCCATAGCTTGAATTTTGTCTTGAAATAAACAATGTAAAGCTTGAATTGACTCTAAGATGGGTTGATTGGATGGAGGATTAGGACCGATAGAGTCATCGATAGATGATCGAAAATGGCACTTACTTGAGTGGGTGGCATATTGCGAGGGAGATACATAGTGTCTAGGGATTTTGGAGAATAGATTTGTAAGGTGGATGCATTTGAAGTAAGTCATGCAAAGAGATTTGAGGAATTTTAGGAGCCATGAAAGAAGATTGGATAGAATAAGCAAAATGAGGATCCAAGTGTATGATCACAAGTGGGGTTCACCAAATGATTTAATAAAAATAAAATTATTAATTAAATCTTATTACATAGTAATCGATGTAAAACAATGATTTAAAAATGCTAAAGTACAAGTATGACATAAGCAAATAAGCATGTAAAATGTACAACATTAAGCACAAGAGATGGATAAAGAGACTAAGTTGAACATGATGCAAACAATGTCGTAATCGATCTTGTAAATTTTATAAGGTCACGAACAATGTTGGAAAAGGGCACCCGTAGTAGGACAGGGCGTCTGGCGCCGATGACTGGATTTGGGTTCCCGTGAATACATGAAATCTCATAATCTGATTTCTGATATGTTGCAAATGTGTTGTAGTTGTCTCTTGTTGATCCCCCGATATTCTCACTATGATCATTGATGATACCTATAACCCGTAAAGAGAAGTTTACTGCACAAACCCAAAAATGCATCAAACTCCGAAAAAGGAAAATGTGGAATGGAGAATCGGAATGACCTCGGCGGTCACCCGAAGAGTGAACTTACAACCAAGCGTTGCACTACATCTTAGACTCCATGTAGTTCTTTTGAGTGTGTGTAGAAATTGTGCTCTAGGATGCCCTTGTGCAAGATGCACTAGATAATGGGCTAGATTTGCTAAAATATGCAAATGTGTGGATGGAATAAAATGAACTTCCCCTTCATATGTTGTGTATGCAGAGTATGCAATCCTTGTCCTTGAATGGATGTTAGATGGATGCTTTGAAGTGTTTTAGGTGCCTTTTGAATGCAAGCTTAGGTGGTAATAGTAATGTTTAGAGTTTGGTCCCTCATTTTGAACACATAACTATGTATTTATATGATTCCTTTGTTTGAATTTCATAATTGACAGCTGGAAGGCTAACCCATAAGTGAAAAAGATGCCCAAAAAATAAAAGAGACCCAAAAGGAGCAAGTAAGATAAGAAAGGGCGAGGGTGCCTGTAAGGGACAGAGTGCCTGGCATTGCTTTAGGATCAAGCTTGGTGCTGGTGTCTGAAGCCATAAAAGATAAACAAGTAAAGTTTTGACTGGGTTTAGGGTGTGCAAGACAAAATAGAAAGCAAAAGACATAGAAAAGAGGTCAAAGATAGCTGTCAACCACTAGGTTTCTTACTTAGGAATCATGTAAATGCTAGCATGCTTTTAGGACCTAGAAATGTATTCAAGTGTGTGATTTTGTGTCTACATAAATGTGTCATCATTAATTATAGGAGCTAAAATACGAAGTAAAATTGAATCCACGTGAGAAGGTGTTGTATTATCGGGAATGTTGTTTCTTGCACTAGTTTTGTGAGAATATCTTTGCATGTTCGATGATGTTGAAGTAAATCATATAAAGAAACTTGAGAATTTGTAACATGGGCCATAAGGGAAGAAAAATGAGATAAGAAACTCCAATTAGGTAATAAATAATAAGAATCAGCACATGGAGGGCCAACAATGGAAAGATCATAGGAGAGAAGACCCAAAAGTGATGTTGGAAAAAATGATTGTCATCAAATTAATGAAACGACCATATATGAAAATAGAAAATGAATTTGATGAAACTAGAGAGAGGTGTTTTTGAATTTGGTTATGTGGAAGAAAATCGTCCAAGGAATTTTCCCAAAAGTTTATTTTTTTATCATGCCCTCGTTACAAAATAAGTAATTTTGTGTTTCAAAATAAGATAAAATTATAGCAAACAAAAAGAGGAAAATTATGGCAAACAAAAAGAGGTTTTCATTAAATATATAAAAATTAATAATAATCTCAAAGGAATTTGAAAATAAATGCGTTATGCATGAGATATGAAACAAAAGGTGATTTGGAAATTAGGAGCCCCTAAAAAGAGACCTAAAGGGTAGAATCAAACATAAAACCCTATGGAAAATTGTGGAAACTAAAGTTAGGGAAGATGACAGAGAAAAATCAGTGTAGATGTGAAGATACGATGAAGATATGAAACCCTAGGGCAATTAGGGTTTGAGCTAATATGTTTGATGCAGAAGTCGGGTTCACCAAAATGTTTGCACCCTTATTATATTATAAGAAATCTAGATTAGTGAACTAAGTACACTAAAGGATGTAAGAGGTTCTACACGAGGTTATTATCATTAACTAGCATCCAACATTAATTATCCAATATCATAACAATGTATTAATACTTACAACTAATGTATGAAACAAGATATGAACTTGAAAACATAAGAGGATGAATGCACTTAGCAGATTACAAATAGATCTAGGAAGTTATGGGAGTGTAGACTACTAGAACTAAGAGATTTGAACATGTTGATGCTTCATTCTAGGAATTGTGATTGGAAACTAACATGGTGTTAGACCATACAACTCTATCAAGACCATTCATACGGTCTTGACCCTATTGTACGGTCTTCTACCTACTTGGATTATAGTTCCGTAACTTTCTCGGGAGTGTAATCTACATGGAAATGTTTGTCATTGTCAAACCCTAGTTGTCAATCATGTTATGATCCCTCTTAACATTGTAAACAAGATCTCAATCCCTAATCATGGATGGGAACCCCTTCAAAACAAACATTAGTTGGGTTGTGGGCACCCTCGTGCACCGTTGATCTTGGCACTAATATGAAAAGGCCTCAAATCTCACGTCGTTCTCCACCTAGCATGTGTTATGTGAATGAATGCAACTATATTTAACAACTTCTTTTACAATACTTGAGTTGAGTTTAGCTCTTGTTAAAATACTTGGAGAATGGAGGTTTGAGTGCTTGTAGATGAGATAGATTGATTCCTTGACATGGGAAGAAGCTTCATACATGTTGTGATTGTTGCCCTAATGATCAGTACATGATATTTTGTGAGATTTAGGACCCTTGGGGGCCTTTTGCAAGAGTAGGAAGTAAGTGTATCAATGTAATGTTATATGATTTCCAAGTTAGTAAATGAGGTAGTCTTAACTTTGTTTATATATGGTTTCAAAGGTGAATTATCAAAGAAAGGCCAACCCAAAGGGATTAAAGGACCCATCGAAGAATGTGGAACTAAAAGTAAAGATGGAGGATATATCGATGCAAAACCGCACAAATAGGTCAGGACCGAATATAAATTCTTGACCAAATTGTATGGCCTTGACCAGGGATGGAAGACATGATAAATGAGATTCGTATTATGTTAGGTCGACTTAGTATACGATTTTATGCATCAACTCTCAAGATCTATCGGCATATCAGTGTGTAAGGATAAACAAGCTAGACAAGAGACCTCGAAATGTACTAAGCAGGAATAGAAAAATTGTGTTCATTGAATAAGAGTGCATTGTCAAAACCGCAATGTCAAAGAGTAAATTGCCAAATTTGAGTGTCTACACATAATGTGTGGATCTTACCCCATATTCTTATGTTCTCTACAAGCACCAAGCAAACACATCCAGCAACCACCAAAGGTTTAATTTGCATTTGATGATAAATTTAAGGCTTACTCGAGATAAACATAATGCCCAAGAATATCAAATATGTAGACATAATAATCAATTGTAAGTGTAATGTTATGAAAGGCACTCATAATGTTGAAGTATTTACAACCCTCGTTCAATAAACTTGCATGGTTACATTCCAATAAAACAAAAATGATAGAATTTGAGAGCCTACTTGCAAAATACATTTTGTATGTGTCTTATGATCATGTCATTAAATGAGACCACATCTCTTTGAGGCATTTTTTCAAATAGTTTAAGTGTCTTGTGTTTGCTTCCACGTTTTGTATACATGTCTAATAGGGCATTTTCAACTAAAACATTTGGCAAAATCCACTTTCTTTTATGTTTTGATAGATTTCCATACCCTATCCTAAATCTCCTATTTTGGTACAAGGTCGAAGGATGTTGGCAAATGTTTTGGAGCTTTGGATTTACACATGCCGACTACATTTGCTTGGAAGTTTCATGGTCTTTTCAACAAACTCATTTTGTGTATATCATATAGTCATTATAGTCCATGAGACCAACATCTCTTTGAGGCATTTTGTCGAGCAATGCAAATGCAAGCAATCGAATATTAGGGCAATCCTTTACACAACCTAGAGCACACCAAACACCTCTACCCATGAAACACAAAAAAATAGAAATTTGGGCACAAGCAAAATAACTAATGTAGGTTAAAGAACATGCAAAGACCTTAGGAGAAGTGAATAGTGGACTCCATTTAATATGTTTTCCATGATCTCATGAATTGGATTCATCATCAAAAGAAATGTGAAGAATAAATTAATACACAAAGCCAACTACACCAATTCAGTCACCAAATTATTCCCCAAATTCAGCATAATGATGTCTCATGTCCATGTTTCAAATGCAAATTATCCCACACCACAAAGTTTTCATAGATGAGCATAATTAGAAAAATATCAACATCTGAAATGAATAAATGGTATTTTAAGAATTTAGAGTCGTAGAAGCAATTCCAAGACGCATTGGATTATTTTGTAAGTCCTCTCACATTTCCTTTTGGTCAACCATCTTTCCATTTCATCAAAAATCATACCACCAGTGTTTGTTTTTCCTTTTCTCCAACTTATCATCCCAGACATGCACAAATTTCCTGATAACAATTAACTTCAGGACACCTCCACGATATTATAAATATAGGTAGCGATACACATTGCAGATTATACATCTGATTTTATGAAGTCAACATCATGCTCTAGATATCTAAATGCTTAAGAGTTATTTTCAAAAACTGAAAATAAAACATGGTCCCTTCTTTATCGTTGCAGGTTTGACACGGTGCTTCATTACTTCAAAGAGTTCGAGAGCATCCTTGCAAAAACCATTTTGTACATATCCTGCAATCATGGCATTAGATGAAACCACCTCTTTGAGTCATTTTATCAAATTGTTCGAGTACCTTGTGTTTGCTTCCACCAATTGTATACATATCTGCCGGGAATAGGCAACTTAAACGTTTTGACAAAACTCCACTTCCTTTATGCTTTCAGAGATGTCCATACCCTGTTCTAAAGCTCCCATTTTGGTACAGGTTGGGAATATGCTGAAGAAGGTTGTGGACTCTTTACATTTGCCAGCTGCATTTATTTGGAAGTTTCGAAAGGCCTTTTCCACAAGCCTGGTGGGTGTATATCCTGCATTCATTGCAGTTCATGAGACCATATCTCTTTGACGCATTTTGTCGAACAATTCACATGCAAACAGCTGAATCTTAGGGAAAGCGATTCTAAAGAAACAAAGTAAAAGATAGCTCGAAATACAAAACCTAGAGCACAACCAGCACTCCTACCCACCAAAGACCAAAAAATATGTGAAATTGGTTGCAAGCAAAGCAAATAATGCTGGAAAAAGCATATAGAAGTTAATACTGGCATACATTGAAACGCACAAGCTCATGATACAGAAAGTCACAATGCGGGATTGAGTTTTGTGAAATCTGTGCAAGAGATGTTGAAGTCTGTGAAGCCCGAGCTGGGAGGACTAAAGCTAAACTCGAACCTGAAACAGAGGTGGTAAGATCAAACGCCACGCCGAGTTTGAAATGAGTTTGTAGATTGATCCCGAAAAGTTGAGGCATTTTATCGCCTTTCTCTAGGCAACGGAATGGCTTATGTCAGATGTAGTTGTGACAGTTCATGCAAAAATGTAGAAGCATGCATGCATCTGAACTGTTCGACAAAATGCGTCAGTGGTATAGGTACAGCCACGCAACTGTTGGCTGATAAAATCTCCATTTTGGCAGAGGATGCTAACCAATGTTGTGGAGTCTGGTTTTAAACCTGCCGATTGCATTTGCGGGAAGGCCTTTTCAGCAGATAGACATTGTGACACCTTGACAAAAAAAAAACGCAACAATATAAAATAGACTTCTTGAAACGCCCCTGTATGGTTTAAATTATATCCACGAAACCCAACAACCTATGTCTGGTATGGTTTTAATCATAGTTATCATGTTCGAAAAGTTCATATGGTTGGAAAGGAGGAAAAGTTCGGATGTTTTGAGATTTTTCAAAAAATTCGGCTCTGTTCAATTTTTAAAATTTACAAATATAGGCCGTCTTTGGTAGCCTCTTGGACTGTTAAAATTCTTTTTCTTTTTTTTTTATATAAAGTAAATATTATTTGATGGAATTTGAAAAGAAAACTAATTGCACATAATAATTCGCTGGTAGGTGTTTATTTTGAAGATGCCCTTGTTGGAAAGTGTCAAATTTCGTGGCTCCAAATTATTTACTGTTTTGCCGGATTTTAGATATTTTAAAGGTTGCGGATTTTAGATATTTTTCTATAGTCTTAGATATTTACTATCCTAGATATTTGATTTTGATTTTATTCTTCATAAAGTAAATTCTATAGTTTACTATTTGGAAAATAATATTGGTCATATATCTTGTTCAAAGTTTTTGAGATTCAAAAGTTTTCTGATTTTGATTTTATTCTTCATAAAGTAAATTCTATAGTTTACTTTTTGGAAAATAATATTGGTCATATATCTTGTTCAAAGTTTTTGAGATTCGAAAGATTTAATAGATAAATGTTTGGTGTTTGACCAAATGATGAAACGTGATTTAGTTTGGCGACTATCATAATTGTGTCTTACAAAAATATGGACAATAGCAAAATAAAAGCTTTGCAACAACATATAGACATCCATGCAATATCAACCCGAAATACAACTCAAATAAACTAAATATTGCTACTATCTCCGGCATAATTTGCAACTCATTTGCAATTGCTAGTATATAAATATATTATCTTAGGTATTAGTGTGTTTTGTTTTTGTTTTTTCTAAGAAACCCGATGACTTGGTAAGTCATAGGCCTCCATATCCCATGGTTGACGTATGTAGGGAGGGTTTTTCAACTAAGCGACCAAAGACTCAAGGATTTTTATTCCGCCAAATTCACCCGGCCAAGGACTCGGGGGTTTCCATTCCGCCAAATTCACCCAACCTCATCCCTTATTACGATATCTCCTAACTTTGAATATTAAACCTTAATGAGCTCTTTAAGAACCAAACATCTTTCACCATTATAGATACAATATTCAACTGAATTCGTATTGAATAAAATTTTCATGAACTTCACAAGAACATGTTCAATATGGTTTCAATTAATATCTATTGATACAATAAAACCAATTGCCCATCGTTTGAATGGCAGTCTAGAAATCGCCCATAATGTCCTCATTTCTTAAGTATATTACTTTGGTTTTAGGTTTGTGGGGCTCTGACCCGGAGGAGAGCCCTTCAAAAATTCTCGATGGCCCACCCGTAAGGAAGGCCAAAGAGGGGGTTTGGAAATAGTTTTCAACCAGCAATTGACGCGCCTCGGTTATTACCTCACTAGCTGCGTCATTGCCCCAAGCGCAAAGATAGTTTCTATACCCTTCCTTCCCTCTTTATATACTAATGTCTAACCATCATTATTTCTTTCCTCACCAATGTGGTACTAATATCATTTTATTTTCAAAGAATAATACTAACCGGCCTTTTATTTTCAGAGAAAATACCAAACGGCTTTGTATTTTCAACAGTTCTCCGTGTTCTTCAATTTTAAAAAAGAAAAAAAAACAGTTCTACGTGTGCATCCGGACTGACGAGATTTTCCTTGTGTTTTCAGATAATTACATAGCCACTTTCATGGACTCTTTGGAAGTGGGTATGTCACATAAGCAGGCACACAGTTATTGACTTTAGCCCAAATCATTTTTAATTTTTGAAGTCCATTATTATAAGTTCAAGGTATTTAGAAGAAGCTTTCTATGTCACCGAATCCTTTAAAAATAGTTACCACTTACCATTTTAAACATATTTTCTGGTTGACTTCTTTCTTATTAAAAATGGTTTAGGAAGAAGCTTGCCATGTGCCTGCAATTTTTAATAGCTTTCAACGTTTGAATTTGTAATAGCTCTTGTTTCTCAATTTCAATGATTTAGAAGAGTTTTATAACGCTTGGTGGTGGCAATTAACAATTGATTTGGTGTTTATTTGATCGTCATAAAGTAATTTCAACATTACATTCGGTTATTTAGAAGTTTTTTCTTTTGCTTGCAATAAATTTGAGCCATATGTCATATCTTTTTGGCGGAAGAACGTAAAACTTTCAACATTAGTATACAATAGAATGCATTGGGAGGACATGGTTTGAGTACTTTCATAAGATAAATTGAACACTTGCATGCACTGGCTCACCTTGATTAGTGTTTTAATTTGTTCCGAGTAGCTTTTCATCATTCAATTTAAGTTCATATACTCCTAACGTACATTATCACACCCTCCTTTTAAAATCCAATTAAGAAAAATTGGTTGCATTTTAAACCGTACGTTGTTCAATTCTATCGTTTTGGTTTCTCCTCAGAAATCATTTATTGGTTAATAGATCTAAAGCAAAGATCTCGTGAATCTAAGTGTCCTTATTTTTCTAACTTCCACATAAACTCTTCATGTGTTGAGAATAAAACAATATAATTTTGTGTATATAGATACGAATAAATCGAACTTAATTTATTAACTAGGTATAACTTTTTTTTTTTGGTTTATAATTTTTTTCCAAATGTTTTGGATTTTTACTTCAAAGGTGTTTCTCTATGAGATCGCTTTCATTGATTCTCGACAGACGCCGAATATGGAGGGACCAGATTGCAACTAGACGTTTGCATTGAAATCTTAACACAGGAAGTGATCCACGCCTTCTAATAAGATTTGTGTACTCCCAACTTGTGCTTGTATCATGTAAAGATGTCCATCGACGCACCTGGATCGAGGGGAGTCATTGATTTCTTTGTGTGCGCTGGGGAGGAAGCCCGAAAGGGGATGTCACGGCTTTCTTAGAGATCAATCTCGCGTGTGCCACATCATTCTTGAGTGTCGAGCAGGAGGACTAAGCCCAACTTGTTTGGTTGTTGCGGAATGGTACGACAAAGGTTATAGTGCACGAAGGATAGGTGTTCGAAGCGGATGAAGCAAAATCATTACAAAATTAGACATTACAACCGAATGAAATGCCTCCTAATCCTCGATCTTCTTCTTCCTCTTTTGCATATAGCAAACAAAACAACAACAGTAGTTGATCCCACTTCGATACGTATACATATCCAGTTGATCAATTTGTATATAGTAAAATGAGGAGATATTAGGGTTACAACTTTATCTCCGTGTGCGAGTCTAATTTAGCCCATAATGGTTCTCATTTTAGGACAAAATTTATTAGCGAGAGCTCTATTTAGCACAGATTACATGTAACGCTCGTTTATTTATTTATTTTATTTCTTGTTGCAAGCCCGCATCTATCCAATTACTACTAAATTTACAACGTTAGCTTGGGTTTCATGTGGTTAACGCCTCTGAATCTGGATTTCAAATAAATTACTTGTATTATTATGAAAAGGAAAATGACAGTGTCAAAAAGATGTTTAGGATGTGTTGCTCTCTCGTATTCCACTTTGCGTTTTAAAGAGGGCTTAACCCGGTTGGTGGGTTTGTTTGACATGGGTCTATTTTTCCCATTCAACATTTATTTTGTTGTTAAATACATGGAGAAACAAATATTTTTGAAGGTATACGTTTAACTGGTATCTTTTCACTTTAAGGAAAATGACGGGTCCGAAAGGTCGTTTAGGATGTGTCAAGCTTCTCCATATTTTGCTTAACCCGATCAAGGCGGGTTTGTTTGACATGGGTCTATTTTTCCCATTCAACTTTTATTTTGTTATTAAAGACATGGAGAAACAATTTTTTTAAAGGTATACTAGAATCTTTTCACTTTAAGGAATATGTATATCAAATGCCCTTAAAAAAAATCTAAAATGTGTCATGAACACCTTTAAATTTCACTTTAAGGAAAATGACAGGTCTGAAAGGCCGTTTAGGATGTGTCGTTCTCCATATTCCACTCTACGTTTTAAAGAGGGTTTAACCCGATTGGTGGGTTTGTTTGACACGGGTCTATTTTTCCCATTCAACTTTTATTTTGTTGTTAAATACATGGAGAAACAAATATTTTTGAAGGTATACGTTCAACTGGAATCTTTTCACTTTAAGGAATATGTATATCGAATGCCCTTAAAAAACTAAAATGTGTCATGACCATAAATGTAAAATATCTATATCTATAACATGAAAACCCTAAAATTTCATTGTTAGACTTGTCATATCAAGGAAATATTGAGAAAAAGGCATACAAGGTGGCACTTTTTCTTGTTCTTTATTTTATATCTTTGTAATTTGTTTTTATCGCTGTTAGTTTTTGTCCTCTCAGCTGACTAAGGTTCCAAGACGTAAATAAACACGTAGCCCACAATCTACGTGTCTCGCTTCAAATGCATGTCACGCCTTGCTGTAATGGGCATCCCCTCTTTTCCTAACAAAACCTTAGTAGAACATTTTTATGTTGGTTGTCAGTATCTCCATTCTAAATGACATGTTTACAATATCTTTCATCCAATGAAAGAGACCAAGTGAATGTTAGAATATTTCTTCTGATCTATTAACACACATCTTCACCATTTCCTTCGATGTAAGCTTTTATCGCACTTTTCCATGTAGTATTGAGGCCTTTCATATATGTCAATGTTGTTTTTCGAATTTGAATTTGTATAGCTTTCAATTAAAATTGTTCAATTTTATAGTCGATATATTTAAATCTGTTCCCATCATTTTCATTTCGGATGTTGGTCACATGTGATCGCTATTTTGAATTCCCACCCATTGTTTACATTTTTTATCGTTTGGTCCGACGACGAAATTATTATTGTTTGCTTTCATAAATGTGAAGGTTAAAATTATATTTATTTATGTCAAAGGGATGTCGAGATGGTTTGGGAAGGGGGATGGTCCTGACAGTGACTCAACGACCCACTGCTCAAAGTACGTCAAAATCTTCCATGGAACCATCCGAGACCGTTGACCTACATGTGTTGATCTTCGCCTCGAAATTGACAATGCCCATTCAATCCTTTCATAAGTGTACAAGAGTACGATTGATTGAATTTAATGAATCTAATTTACTCTACTTTAAACGTTGATGTCCTTCGTGGGCCCATGATTAAGTGCGTAGACAAAATGAAGATAGAGCTTTTCTTGGTGGTGGGATGAAACAGAAGATAGATTACACAACATTAAAAATTCGAGTAGTTATTGACGTCTTATTATGCCAATGACATTTTCAGCAAGGGAAAGACTTAGCTGGCAGCTAACATGTGCCAGACATTCAAGGGCAGAGATAGCTTATGTTGTTGCTATCCCTAGAATGTGTTTCCATGACACCACGCACGCGTCATATCCCACTTCTATATCAAACAATTAACAAAACGTACACATGATATATATCTTCCTAAAAAAATAGCCTCTACAAAATGGTACCCTCGCCCCAACATTAACCTCTCCCAATTCCTTCTCCTCCCTCTAACCCCCTCTTCTACAACCCTTCCTCATTTTATGTTTTGGTCCCTCAAAATCAACCTCTTCCTACACTTCCCCTTTTGCGTTCACATTGCACATTTCACATGTGATTGCTAGTTGTATAAATCTTCTATAAATCTAAATAATCTTAAAATTATTTGTATGAGAGTCTTGGGGTTGGCTCACTTGGCCTCAACCATTGTTTTAGGTGGCTTAGGTTGTGGGTTCAAACCCCGTGATTCACCCACATCGTTGGACATTCACTGATTTGTCTAGATTATATATTTACCCATATTATGTGTTGAGGGAGTTGCAGCTTGAAGCTCCATATCATTAAATTACCAATAAAAAGTTTTGTGTATGAATATGAAAAAGAATTGATCTCCCATAATCTATATTCATCTCTTTTATCTCTTTGCTTTGTTTTTCTTTTAATCATGTTAGAATGTGTATATTAAATAATTACTATTTTACACACAAAGTTTCATGTTGAAGTGAATAATAATAAAACAACAACAATAATAATAATTGACTTTATAGTCTATGATATTAGATAGTGTGTTTAAGTCTATAGGTGGCTTATAAGATATTGGGCTACCTCATACTCTTAAGATGTAGAAGACACCTAACATGATGACCGTAAGTAGTACGCACAAATTTATCGATTGCTTACCTATTGTCGAGATTTTGGAGAAAAATGTTTTGTTTCCTTTGTGTGATTTGACCCCACACTTATTGCTTTCAATTATGTTGTCCACTTTATACACAAACCTCATGTTGAGGTGAATAATAATAATAATAATAATATAAGGTTGCCATATCTATATGCATGAATCTTAATGTCTGGTGCCCCAATTCTGCATCCACCCGTCAATCAAAATGATTTCTTTGTCTAGTGCTGCGAGGCAATCGTAAGGCCGCATCAGCTCCGGTGCTATAGTCTATGATGTTGGGACCTACTTTTGGGACTATATGTGGCTTATAACATATTGGGTTACTTCATACTCCTCATATGTACGAGACACCAAACGAAATGACTGTTAATTATCCGCATAAATCAAGTCGTTGACTTCTTGTCTCGTAGTCGAAAACATTAGATTAAAGAAAGTTGTGTTTTATTTACATGATTCAACCTCACATTTCTTGCTTTTGACTACATCGCCGCAAGTCCACTTATGTGATTGATGTCATTTTTATTTAAAATATCACACATCAATTTTTGTCATTTCTAGTTACGCAACTCCATGCAATGTTTGTGGTGTGCTACTTAAGTCTTTCTCACCTAACGAGACATACATACCTTCTCCGATGCCGAGTCAAACTTATGATCTCTCTTTTAAGAATACAAATTCTTCACTATTAAACAACTCAAATAAAACAAAAATTACACCCATATAAAAAGTTAGAGTGCCATACACATTACCAAAACTAAATGAGCTTCGTCAACTAAACTTCAAAGAAAACTCGAAAGACTAAGAATCATAAGCACTATACCAACCCAAATAAAGAAACCTCTTTTAAATTTTGGTGATGTCATGGACATTCTATTTTATGGATTTGAATGGTATGCCCTTAAAAATACTATTTGGCATTTTTATTATTAAAAAAGTATTATTTGATCAATAATATTGAAAACAAATCCAAAAGTTCTTACAAAATATAAAATGATTTTTTTAACTTTAAAATTTCATTAAACAAAGTTAAAATATTAAAATTTTAATGTTTATTATATTTTATATTAATACTCTCTCGTTCCTTTTTTTTTTCCTTCAACATCATTGAAAACTAAGTTTATCATGGTAAAAGGTGAGGGTCCATCGCTCCCAAATCGACGCACAACATGATGAATAAGAGTCAAGTTCCATCTCACCGAGGAGATTAATGATCGGGAATGTTATAAAGAGTATTTCTCACGTATTGTAAGTGTCAACAAATTATTTATTCTAAAAATAATATTAATCAAGTCATTTTTTTATCGAATCAAATTTATATAAATTTGGCATACATTTTTTTAAAAATTGAATATGAAGGTCAGATACATTAGGTGTATAAAATTTTTAGGCTTTGTTGTGAAGGATTGAAAAGTTTTCATTCTCGTTAAATTTTTTGGGCATACTCCTAAAGATCATCCCTTATTACTTGATATTCCCTAAAATTTGTACCTTGATGGATGATTAGGCAACATCGCTTACACTATCATATTCACCATCAACTAAAACTAAAATATTTAATCTCAATCAAACTAAATGTTAAGAAAGTAAAATATTAAACTCCAATCAAATAATAAAACTTTATTTCATTAATACTAATATTATGGTACAATGCTTATTGATATACTTATCTCTTTATGCAGGGCTAATAGTATCACTCACCTTTACACGCTTTCGGTATGAAAAGGTATTGTTAAGAAGCGCTTTTGGGGAGAAGCATCATGTATTGGGAAATAAAGAAACAACGACAAAATGGGTGGAGCTCCATGCCAAACCGAACCCACCTACGATCTATCTTGGAAGGATGATGTGACCCTATGGACTTATCTGCAAATGGGTGGGGTCTCTAACCTCATTGAAAAAATACAGGGTCACGATCAAGACATTTCTCTTCAATTTGTGGCTAGGTGGAAGCAAAGAATGATAGAATATGGGGAGATCAACATTAAAATCACTCAAGAGCTTATTGTTGATGTCACAAGGCCGAGCTTAGAAGGTGCTAGTTTCTTCAAGAAGAGGGTAGACAAGAAAATCAAGCCAAGAAATTCCTAAGAAATGGAGAAAATGTCGAGTTTGTTACGACAGCATAAAAGTGACCTCCATTCCAGAGCCCTTCGATGAAATTGCAAGGATGATTGTCAGGTATGTCACTTTGGAAGGCAGATATGTGACGGTTCCTCTCAAACATTTGGTTTTCCTAAATCATTTTAGAAGGAATTTACATGTTAGCTTTCCGCATTACCTTTTAAACTCCTGGAACACTTTGTTCTTGAGTTTCAAAACCACACTCGTGCCACCCCTTTGTTGGTTCATTGTCATTGCCTTTCCCAACATCGTTCTATTCCCATTGCCCGCCCCCTTACCTTCGACTCCACCGCTCCCATCACCGCTTTTGGTCGAAGGAAAATCAGAACCAAAACCCGCTTTACCCCCTTAATCATCCCCTCCCCTCCCAAAGAATCCTTCATAACAACAAAGAAATTGAGTTTGCTAAAAATATGCTTCACATTAGCAATCCAACTGGTGCTTACATACTATGGAAAGGGAGGAAGTCCTTCTCAATAGAATTGTCAAACTAGAAAAGGAGGTTGGGGCTTTGAAAGAAGAGCTCAAATAGGTCTGTAAGAGAGAAGGAAAAAGGAAGATGCACAATGACCCTGAGCAGGATAATGATCAGATTCTTGAAATTTACAAGAAGCTTAACTCACTAGATAATAGACTGGGAAATGCAAAAGGAAGACATGACTACACCATTTATGTGCTTAAGGCTATCTACAACTTTATGGAGCAGCATGTCAAAAGTGTATGTGTGCTCAACAACATTCCTGCTGCCATTTGGGAGTCGGGACCAGTACAAGACTTGATTCTCTCACAGCTGGATAAGAAGGATCCCTCCCATGTCACTGCTCTGACACTCTTCACCTCTCTGCAGAAGGTAAGGACAAAGATTGACAAAGTAGACAAGTGAAGAGGACTATCCTTACTTCGGGTTTTTTGTTTTGATGTTGTCAGGATGTTGCTTTCATGTTGCTTTGTTGCAGTTTTGTCACTGTTTTGATCCTTTTGTATAGTTTCTCAGATAACTATAGTTGGATGTTCATGTATATTCTGGATGTTCATCTAAACTTGACGTATTTACTGCATTATCTGGCTATGGATCCTTTTTTGTAATAGGGTATAGTCCCTTCAAAACTATGGATTGTTTTTTTGCTCTATCTGGCTTTTGAGCACTTTTTGTAACAGGTATAATCCCTTCAAAACTATTTACCCCTAATAAAAAAAGTTATAGTCAAAATAATATTGGCTTATGTGTTTACCTCGCTTCCTCATTTGTATTGTTGTGTGAGTCATATGTTTTGTGTATGAATACGACTACATTGAATATATTATAATAATTTGATTCTTTTCGCATAATTCTAAAATTATTTGTCATATAATTAGTAAAATTTGGATTTGATTACCAAATCATATTAGAACGCATAAATACTTACATGGTTTATTATTTAAATTATACATGCTTTTATCAACACATATTTCATATCTACAAGAAAAATCAAATCCCTTCCATCGTACTTTGCATTTTATGTGTGTGCTTACAATTGTTTTTATGACTATATAATTGTTTTTATTATAGTCGCAATAAAATGGCTTCTAGACATGTATTAGTAGTAAAATTACATATTTTTTGGTTGTTTATGAATTTGTCAAGTATTCATTCAAAATATACATTAATTGACTTTTTGCCAACTTTTAATGCTTTCTTACTCTTCTTTTGATCCCATATGTCTATCATATCCCCTCCCTTGTTTTCCACCTTTTAAGCCCCCGTATGAAAGATATTTCAGACTAATGTTCAAAATAGTATAGAATGTATGTGTATGGCCCTAGAAAACTTTTACTCTCTCATGTGGCTAGAGTGCACTTATTTTTTCCCATATCTTTTTCACATTATGACCAACACATAGGAGTGCATTGGTTTGCACATCGATGATCATTGAGGTTTGTTGTTTTTGATATTATTATTTTCTAGGGCTATGATAAAAATAAAAATAGCTTGACTATTCTCCACTTTAACACAAACCTCAAACGCATGTATTATTTTCCTTAAGTACACAATCATATGAGGACTTAAATTTCCACTATTGCCCATGCCCCACAACCATTATTATTCCTCACTTTTCGAATAGCTAGAATACATTATTAATGAAAATCTCTAAATTCTTGATAACATTAATATAGGAATATATAATTGGCAAAGTGTGTTATTGGTTTGAAATACACAACCCTATTTTACATGCAAAGTGAGCATTCATCATATTTACAAAGGTAACCAAATACACATTTTCATGTGTTGCAATATATACACCCAATAGACCATGATCCTTATGTCAAGGGGATGATGCCCTCTTATTAATATAAGGGTTGATTAGTTATATGATGAGTATGTTTACTTTCTTGAGCTTCTCCTCTTCTCCTTTATTATCATGCCAATTGGGGTGACACCACATTAGAAGTGGCCCTCCTATTAATATATTTGTTAAGTAGTTAGGAACATGTATGTTTGTTTGCTTGACTTTCCTCTCGTCTCCTTTTGTGGTTTTATAGTCTTAAAACCTCTCTCATTCAAATTACTCTAAATACACGCCTCACTACCCCAAGATAGATATGAGTCTTCAATGCATCTTATAATTTATCGAAGTGAACACTTCTACTAACATATTTATTGATTGGTTGGAGAATGCATACATTTGCTTGCTTGGCCTTCCTCTCCCCTCTTATGTGACTTTAAAATCCAGCTTTAAAAACACCAATTCAAATGTGTCTAAATACATGCCTAAGTATCCCAAAATGGATATGCATCTTTATTGATCTTGAATTATTAAATATGACTCAAATTCACATTCATTTGAGAAATTAATCTCACATCGATGTTCAACGTAAATTCTTCAACTACATATTCAAACATTCAAAATCTTATTGAAAAATTAATCTCACATCAATGCTCAACATAAATGCATCAACTACATATTCAACCCTTTAATTTTTTATAGAATCAAATGAAGTCCATATAAACAAGGCCATGAAATGGAAAATACTCTTTTGAAGGTGATGTTTTGTGGGATGTGGAGAAGAAGTATATGCAAAATTTTGAAACAAATGCGAAAACAATGTTGTTAGAATTTTGATCTGTTTGTGAAGTGAATATCTTACATACACTAAAGTGTCATGGAGACAAGTTAGAAGTTTTGACAAATGTAGTCATGTGTGATCAAGTAGATATTTATGCAAAGTGCAGAAGCACGCAATTGGAATGTAAACTATTTGAGTATGTGTTACAACAATGGGCATTAGTATCAACATTCTTTTTGTAATTGCAAAATGTAGATATCCAAACTCATGTCATTTCTAGAAATTAATTGTATAATATTGTTTGATTCAGACATACACAAATTCAATAATGTGATCAAACTACATTTTTGCTACAAATTAAGAAGTGAGTAAAAAATCATACACCATCATTTATGCTTTTTACAATTTTAGTCACATAAGATGGGTGACATGTTCAGGAAATAGTAAACAATTATAGGCTAGAGAAACACAAAAACCCTAAGAATCCATCGACAATAGTTCAAATTATTGTCCACAAAATGAAATAAAAAGTTCTACATAAACCTAACATATTTCAAACCATTTCTTTTGATTATTCAGAAATATCTCCAAGCCAACTTAAAATTAAAAATTAAACAATGATAAAGTACATGCCCAAGGGATTTTACGAAATTCCAATGAAAAAGAATCTTAGAATTTAATCAAATACAACTCAAAACACACTTAACAGAATGCAACATGAAGATGAACATAAAATGCTTCGATCAAAAATTTAAAAATGATTTTTATGTGAAGTAGCTCAAACCTAACCAAAAAAATTAATAATGTAACTAAATATAAATGTTCTAAAAATTTTTAATGCTAAATGACATAAAATTGAATAATTTGAGCCCAAGATAGATAGTTATTTATAAACCAGAAGTAGTAAGCAGAGGTAGTCAGACTATTGAATTTCCTTTAACTACATTGTTGATAATTGTAAATGAAATTGAAATAGATGCCAATTTACATAGATAATGTACAAATTTTGGAGAAAACACTTTTAAATACTCTTAACAAAATGTAAAGAGGAGTGCATTAACAAAGATTACTTCAATATGTCGAGAAGTGACTTCTAAAAGCAATTGCTTCCATTTTCTTATAGATTACTTCAAAACTACAAAGTGCAAAATTAAAAAATTCCAAGATTTAATGTGAAAGTACAATAAAATTATTTCAAATAATTAAAAAAAGATATCAAACACATATTGAAGAAGATGAAAGAACCTGTTGAGGTTACGAGTCACAAAACTTAATTGAAAGGGTGGAAAGGAGATCACAAGGAAGATGACATGGATTGATCCCATCCTTGACAAACCTACATGGAGATGTTAAGCTAATCAAACTCGAGTTAGAGGTGAAGATAATGCAATTGAAGTTTATGTCAAAGTAATGACTCGATAATGACATGGACGAGGATAAATAGACTTTAATAAACCCAAGTGGATGTAATTTAATGCAATAAGATGACAATCAATGAAGATTTGTAATGCCTACAAAGAAAACTTGTGTTTTACATTATATAAAGATCCCCTTCTCAAACTAGTGAAAATAATTACGAGTTCTCGCAATTAAGTTTGTAAATTTCATGAAAAAAATTGTCGCATAGGTGACATGTAACTAACTAAAGAACCAAGTTTTAGTTATCTATTCTTAAAGCCAAGTGAAGTCGATAGCCTTATTAAAGATAGAAGACATTGGAAAGAGAAATAACAACTAACAAAGCTTGACATGTTCGTGTTGCCACATACACATCTCATGCATCGCTACCATGGCTACTTTCTCATGAAGTTGGCCGTAGCATAAAATATGCTACATCTAACAACCTTTTTATGCTACCGACCGACGACATACATAATATATGTTTTCACTTAACATAAACTATGCTACCGGTGGTAGCATATAAAAAAGCTACCATCTGGTAGCATTTAATAGTGATGTCGTGATGTCTTCATATATGAGGATAAACCTCTTCTAAATTTGTCCCAATTGGTGGATTGGGAACCACAAAACACTCTCTCAACTCTATGAATTTGTTGGTAGTAAAATAGAGGTTGGGATCACAATGCACAATCTTCTCTTCATCTACATCATTAAATAAATAATGCAACACATAGTTGTTCATTATATAAAAGTTTTAACTTCCCAACTACACACCCACCTACTTGTCACATCTGTAATAGTTAAGCTTATGTGGCATTGTGCTGGAGTCAGGGTAGAGATTTGATGAGCATTAACATAAAACTTGAGTGGAAACATGTCTATAACATTAAGTACAATATACAAACAATATCTTAAATGCATAAGTATCAATGTTGCTATGTGTAAATCAAACTAGCTAAGTTGTGAATTGCAACAAGTTTGTCACTGTTTTTTAAAGAAATAATTAATCAAAATACTTTTCCTTTTGCAATGGACTGCTTTAGTGTGGAGTGGGAAGAGATTGACAAAGAAAGCGAGTTTGGAATAAATGACAACTACTACTTTACACCTAAACATGCCCCTTTCATGCCCATGCCCAAAAAAAGTATAGAGAAAACACATTATTTTTTTGGCGGCCAAGTAAGAAAGCTTTGCATAATGTCTTGCATGATGTACCCATCACAGTATGAACTTTAGCAAGCAGTTGTGATGATGAGAAGGACCCACTACAAAATCCAGAAGTGCTTGAAAAGAGAATTTTATGGTGGTATGGATGGATACCCACTCCAAATTCAGAAAAAATTGAATGCAAGTTCAGGTTGGTATGCACAGAAGGAATGATAACTAAATTTTAGTGCAAGTTTGGGTTGGGAACCTGCTTAAAATTCAAAAAGTTTAGAATGCAAAAATTGTTTAAGATGGTACACACATAAGGAGTGATACCCAATACAATTTTTTACAAGGATTCTGATTTAACTTTAGGTTGGTATACACAGAAGGAATGATACACAATATCAAGGGACCATGTTTTGAATGGAGACATTAAGAGTGGTTTTCACATGATTGATACCCAATACAAAAGTTCAGAAGACTTTGATTAGAGAAGTATCCAAAACAAAAGTCCGAAACAAAAGTACTAATATCCATACAATTTTTCAAAAGATCTTGATTACAAAACTTCTGCATTCATGACAGCTAATCCTAGAACAACATGTTATTCAAAAGGTTATCAAGTTTTGTTATTTCTTTTTCGCATGTAATCATTCCACATGTTGAAAAATCACCTAGCCCTATCTAAGCGCCTTTCGAATATACCCTTACGTAGCCAATTCCTTCACTCCAATACTGGAGATCAATTCATGCTTTATAAGCCACCATATACAAACCCAAAGCCATTTGTAAAAAACACTAATCGAACATTCAAATATTTTTCTATGAAACTAGCAGTTCATACCCATTGTTTATATTTTAAAGATAAAGTTAGGGAAGGGATATGAAATCACCTTGTATGCTTTAGTATGAGTGGTAGTTAGAATTCTATTGTGACATTCTAGAGGTGTCCTTTAATGGGTTGTTGCAACATGAGAGTTACAAGGCCGGATGCAGGATCAAACGAGAAATCTGTCACCAAAGACTCCACCAGCACTCTTTTGGCCTTGTTGAAGAATAGGCACCAAATTCGACCACATCTATGAATTCTCATCTTGGTTATTCTTATTTGCACCCTAATGTCCCGATAGCTCCTCCAACATTGAATATGTCAATAAGGCCCAATGGAGAAAAACAAATATTTGCCCCTAAATTCTACACAACACAAACATCAACGCCGACAAGATCCATCATATTTGCAGAGAATGTAAGCTCAGATGTAGTTGTGCATGGATGTCACCAAATTAAATTAATGGGCATGACGCGTAGTAGAGGGGTCATCAATCAAATTAAATATTTCGGATATAGCCGCTTTAAGCTACGACCGTCCCTTGTCGAATTATCAAAATTGTCGTGTAAAGGGAAAAGTTGTGCACAATGCAGAATAAAGGGGGTAACAAATAGAATTAACAAATAATAAAAATGTATTCTAAAACTTTGGTTAGATGTGGTTTAAATACACATGGCATTGTTTGATTGGATTTGATCAAAATAAGTATTTGTTGGTGTGAAGACTATATAATTGCCTTTGGCATGTATAATAAAATACTTACAATTTCCCAAAAATAGATGAAACATATTTACTACATTCTAATGGATTAGATGGGCTTCATCAGGGGTTAAATTTGACGGCCACCTATGCCTGTCAAACATATTTTCGGTGACGGTCATTTTTTAATACCGCCCTTCAAATATACAAAATAATGTCAATTATAGTATTTATTTTATATTTATTTAGTTATTTTAAAGATATATTTGAATATATTTTTTATAATTTATGTATACATATATATAAAAAATGACGGTCAAATTTTAAATATGCAAGTTACGTGTGACGGTTATTACAAATATTTGCAAGTATTTTACGGTTAAAATAGCAAAAAACGTCTAAACGGGCGTCAAATTTAACCCTTGGGCTTCATAAACCCTAAAATACTTCTTATAAATAACAATTTTTGTGAAATATTCCTCAAATCAACAAAAAGCATGAATGTTTCTCTATCATGTTTTTTTGGTGACTTGCACTAACTACCCCACAAAAAAATCAACCTTACCATAATTCATACCCCTCATATTCCTCAAATGAAATAACACAAATTATGAATGTTCTCTACATTTGTTGATGATGTATACAAACTACCCCAACATAAAACCCTTAACCATACTTCACCATCTAAATTATTAAATAAATAATAATAATACTTACATTAACCAATAATTTAAAAATAGATAACATATCAAATTAAAAAAATTCTCTCAAAATACGAGAAAACAAAGGACCTCAAACTCTACGATATGATGTAAAAGGAGTTTTTAGTTTTTAATCATAATCATGCAATTTCAAGTGATCAAATTTGAAAGGCTCCTTATATTTTAATTTGAAGGGTTAGGTTAAGCTTGACCCTTCGTAAGTGACAAATTAAACAATATGTTGCTCTTCAATTGAAAAAAATCTTAATTACCTTTCAATATATATATGATTATTTTATATAAAATAAATATGAAAAATAAAAATGATTAAATATTGAAAAATCAACTAAAAATATTGAAATGTAGTTAAATTAAATAATCAAGATTAAAAAAGTAATTACATGTTCAATTTGCATCACTCAAAGGAAGAGGTCTATGAGATTTCATTCTTTTCCATTCCTCATATACCTCATTCCAATCTATTATATCCAACTTTTGAGGTGCAGAAAGAGATAAAAACATTAATGTGTCTAATGTATCCAAGCAAAGTATAGACCTCTCAATAGTTTGAATGCAATTTAACTTAGAAAATCTTCGCTCACACGTTGATGTACTTGTTGGAAGTGTGAGAACTATTTTCCATAGTTTCATTAAATTAGGGAATGAATCTTTCCACATTTCATCTTCACCACATTAATCTCATGCCTTGAACATAGTCTTCTTCAAATGTGCTTTATGTAGATTCACAACAAAACTTATATTTTACTTCTCATATATTTTCCAATCTTAATTTTTTTAGGGCTATAAATAAAATGTCCTTTGGCATTTAATGCCAAATTGTTGGTATAACAAATATAAGATTCCAAAAAGAAACAAACTCTTTGTTATTCATGAATAAGATTTGTTAGACAATTTAGAGCGATCAAAGAAATTGTAATTTTCTAAAGCCTATTAAGGCTGTAATAATAATCACAAGATATTTATTACATACAAAACAAATGTAAAACATATGAATTTTTCAGACCTCAAAAACTAAATGTGGTTTAATATTACATACCTTAATCTATCTTGAATATAAGAGTAATTTAGAGCATGGAGGAATCCTTAAATAATCCAACTATCCATTGATTACACAATATTGAAGTTGTTAACTTAGAGGCATAACAATTAGCATTATTATCTTAACAACAATATGAATACAAAATTCAAAGAAACAACTAATAATTAAGAAAAGGCAAAAACCTACCATTGCGCTTTTTTTTATGAAAATAGAAACACTCAACTAATTGCTTATTTAGTGGTGATTCATCTTCTCCCTAGATTTTGTGCATGATTTGTGTAAAGTGAAAGTAGATTTATTTTAACAAGAAAAAAGAAAGTAAGTATGAGTTATGCACTGCTACAATTATTCATTTAATAATTAATTTATTAAAATGAATCCAATATTTATAAAAATTAACATAGCATTTAATATTTGTATGAAAAGTGATTTTTAGTTGGCCCTTCTAATGAAAAATTAACATAAGTGACCTCATTTCAATATTGACATGTAATTTTAAATTTTAAATTTCTTTTGAAGTATAAAATTTTAAACACCCCTATGACAAGTTGAAATACATTTGAAGGGCATTGACAACTTCAAATTTGATCCCTCCATACAAACCTAAAATTTATAGTCAAAATTACCTTATAACACTCAGATAGATACTAAATTACGAAATCTTAAATGATCACACCAACATATTCTACCCCTTAGTGTCACCAATTAAGAACACCAACCATTCCAAAAATACCATGAGCCAAGAGTTATGCTTTCCTACTCTTCCCTTACTAGGTGGACTTTTTTCCTTCACATGAATAAAGCAAAACCCAACGAGTTATGCTTTCTCACTCTTCCTCGACCAGCTGGCTTTCTTTCCTTGGCAAGAATTAAAGCAAAATTGACCCCTACCTGGAATATGGCCAGAAGAGGTCGGAAAAATGGCAGAAAAATTCTCCGAGCTTTACCAAACCTTTTATGGGATTAGGTGACGACAATGACCATCCTAAATGCCATGACCAGTGGGAAGTGCCGGAGCATTTTCTCTAGTTTTCCACGATAAAATCCACGACAAGATTTTTCAATGGCCCACAATAATAATTGGTTTGTTTTTTTTTGTTTTTGTGAAAATCAAAACGCGGTTACTTCCAAGAAACGCCTCAACAGTCTCCGCAAATCGACCTGTCGGGAAAACACACTTTGGGAGGCGGTTCCTTAGTAAATACAAAGCGTGGCCCCTTTTTCGTGAAAGTTTGGGGAATATTTATGAACTCACACCAGGTTAAATGTGCCGACTACAGTTCAGTTCTGCACAAATCTTCGTCAGTATTTCTGCAAAATGTGCTCTGCTTTTGAGGTAAAATTTGGCTTATTAACAGTTTTTTTGAGAAAGTTTTAGCGGGTGGAAAAATATACAGTACCTACTGTTTGTTTTGAGAGTCTAGTCACTCTTGGAAAAAAATCCGTCAATTCGCCAGTTTAATTTTTGAAAATTTTGCTGAACTTTAAACAGTTGACGAAAAATAGCCGATTCTGCAAAATATGCTCTGCTGTTCAACTTTGAGGTAAAATTTGGCTTATTAACAGTTTTTAGGAGAAAGTTTTTGCAGATGGAAAAATATACAGTGCCTACTGTTTATTTTGAGTCTAGTAACTCTTGGAAAAAATTCGACAATTCACCAGTTAAATTTTTGAAAATTTTGCTGAACTTTAACCAGTTGACGAAAAATAGCCGGTAAAATAATACTCTAATTTTGAGTGTGTGTAAAACTTTATTCAGAAATCGAACATTACAGGAGATTATTCATGTTCACTAGGTGGATGGCTTCTAAGGTTTCTCTTTAGTTTGACGCATTGGTATGTAGGATCTATTATAGTGGATTTGGTGGTTTAATTTTTTTTTTTTTAACGCTGGAGGAGTTTTTACAACAATTTTAGGGAATTATGGTTTTTTCTTATTGTAAACCCCATTGAGTGTTTTGTGTTTTGGATCCCTCTGCTGAATCCATACCCAGAGAAATAAGGACGGCAGGCGTGGAAGTCTTTACATTTATAATTAATTGTGTAGTATTTAATATTTTAGTCATTCCATTTGAATGTTATAATGATAATGATAGAAAATCTCGCACACAGTTCTATTCAAAAACTTTATCTGATCTCATGGACTGTGAGACATAAAATCTCTGATGATTATGTTTTTTTTATAGTTAAGGCGGGTTGAAGGGACCCGTTCCCTATTTACAAAGGAGGCTATACCTCAAGTATGTCCAGAAACATCCATAATAAAAAATGTGGCATACTAACAAAAACCACAGTTATTCTATAAACTATACCTAAGCCCTGATTACACTACAGGGCCGGGTCGACCGAAATATTAAGCCCCACACTGGGCTGATCTTGATCCGAACAGGGCTCACCATCAGACTCACCATCAGCTGAGTTCCCATTGAGCCAACCGCGCCAGAGATAAGCAAAAGCATCCCCCACAGAGGAACGCGTCGCCAACCACCAACTCGGGACCGGTTCCAGAGGCGATCCCAGTGCTTTGACGTTTGGGAGCTGAATGCGAGCTTGACCCGCCTTTTTGTCTTTCGCGTAGGACACGAGGGATTCAGCGAAATCTCTGATGATTATGTTAATAATTAAAGGCACTTAAGAGTTTTACAGAAAAAATAACTCCCAGTCATATATTAATCAGAAATACTCATGTACAAATCTACCCATGCCAAGCATGGAAGCTATTAGCCATATCAGTAGCGAGTTTTACAGAATTATTGAATAGTTCTCTTAACTATAGAGTTTTATTTTTTTTCATTTTTGAGGAATTAAACCAGTTCAGAACTTTAGATTATTATCCCATTGATAAATCTCACAATCTATTCACTAAAAACTTCTGGACTCATTTTTAAGCAATTGATTTAACACTTTCAAACTCCTTTTTTAAAACAATTGTAATTTCATCAAGTATTCATTAAGTAGTTTTCTTAATCATAAACTTTTTCACACTCAAACCAATTTGACTTGCTACCCCACTTATAATCTTTCCAATCTTTTCATTTGAAACTTCCTTTCTCATTCATTTTTAAGAAATTGCAGTTTTAGCAACCAGTTATATGTCTATTTAAGTAGAAAATGTATTTAGTCCCTTTACTACTTCGTAATAAGAAACTCTTTTGTTTTAATTGAAGTATAATCACCCTTTTGGGGTGTACGGATAATTGACCTCAAGGGATAAACATACTTCTCAGTCCTTGAAATTTGTTTTTAGAAGGCATCTTTGGATGGGTCCATCTACCAATACTTTACAACTAGTGGGTTGTGACATTTGCAATAATGATTTTCTTTTGTGAGATGCAACTTCAGTGAATTGGATTTTTCAGATTGACCATAATGCTAAACACATCGTTAGTTGAGAGTCCGATGAATCAAAAGCTAGTTGTTTAATTTGTTTGTCAATTTTCACTGAATTCTGTTATGTTAGTGTAGATTTTTGTATTTAAATTTGGGACATTACTTCAAGTCCTTCGATTTGTTAGTAAGTGTTAAAGTCAACTCGTAATGAAGATTTTGACAAACTTACTATGGCCTGGTTCAAGTTTATGTCAGCTCTGTGAAGGCCATTCCTAGCAACATTTATACTTACTAACAATAGAACTCTTAGTTAAATGTGGTTTGGTAGGACAGTAGGGTATTGATCTTGTTAAGGCATACAATTCTTAGTTAAATGTGGTTTGTTCTAATTTCTGTTTTTATAGTATGCTTTTGAAAAAAAAAAAAGCTGTTAAAGTTAGAAGATATATAGGTCCTTTAATTACATTGTCATCATTGTTATTGTCTTCAGCAGGAGTGATGGTCTGATAATGTACTTGAAACAGATATTATAATTTTTGGCCAACCTGTCTGTCTGTGATCATAATGTCAAGAGGAGACATCCTGAATAATCTTCAAGTGTTGGTCAGCTGCTGCCTGTAAAAGCACATGGCAAGCATAGACGCAGGAAACTCAATATCTCTGCAGCATAACAGCAGAGATGCACATACGATTGCCATTTTCGTTGGTGTCCTTGTACCTGTGCTTTTTTTTCTCTTCACAAACATGAAAAATAGGAGACAGCGTGGTGTGCGTGTAGAAGTTGGTGGAGAAACTGGTTTAGCTTTTCGCAACAGTCAATATCCTACTCTGTTAGAAATACCTTTTGAAGGAGCTTCAACAATTGCAGCTCTGTTTGAGCAATCATGTAAACATCATGAACATGCACGGTTGTTAGGTACAAGAAAACTCATTAATCGACAACAAGAAGTTGGTGAAGATGGGAAGCCTTGTGAAAGGTTACATCTCGGCAATTATGAGTGGATAACCTATGGTGGAGCATTTAAGCGCGTGAGCAACTTTGCATCAGGATTAATGCAACTAGGCCATAAAACAGGGCAGCGGACTGCTATTTTTGCTGAAACCCGAGCAGAGTGGCTAATTGCCTTGCAGGTGAGTTTAATCATCCACGGTTCTTATCTTTTATGTTGAAAATCAGAGTTAATTTGTCTTTGAATGTAAGAGAAGATATAGACTTTCTTATATTGCTTTGTATTTTAGAACATTATGCCAAAAGAATATGATATTGAATCTTGCACGAGATCAGGTCTTATCTTGGTCTATCCCGGTTTTAAGAGAGAGATTTAATTTACTGTTGAAATGTATCTTGGGTATTGTCTTTATGGAGAAACTATGAAATGAATCCTTTTATCATCAAGCATGAAAGAAATAAAAAACATCACAGAAAGGAAATGGGGCATCCTCTTTTTATAGGTTTTTAAGGAGGACCTTATTTTGTGTTTCTGTTATATTTTTGAAGAAGGGATATATTTTTTTACTTTATGCTATATTTCCATTGACATTCGATAATTTGGAATAATGCATGGATTTGGTACAGGCGTGCTTCCGATGCAATATCACAGTGGTTAGTATCTATCCCTCGCTGGGAGGTGAAGCTCTTGCTCTCTCACTGAATGAGGTTTGTATCACGACAACCATTTCTTTCTTTGTTTATGTTGCATAATATGTTGGTTACATTCCTAAATTAGGTTTGCTTTAGGTTATATGTGACTAGTTTTAAACCTTTCTCTTAGAGCTACATCCCTGAAATTTTGCATGTTTCAAAGGATGACTGATTGATTATTCTTTCCATTGAATATTGATAGGAAATAAACTACCACTGTTTAGTTAGGTGGATCAAAATTAGAACATTTAAAGATGGAAGACTGGCACTATTTCTTTAGTCTGAGTCGTTATGATTAGAAAGCCTTGAATTTCTTTTTCTTTTACAAGAAATATAGCACTGCAAACATTGCTTTTGAAATTGAAAGCAACACATAAGTGGCTTGATGGCATAGGTGATTTATCTGGTTCTCGTCACTATTTTCTATGGTGGTAGTTTGTCCAATGAGAATCTGTATGAACATTTTTAGTAAAATTTGGTTGAAAAGATAACTTTTCTTTAGATTTTTTCTAAGTGTATCAGTGATGCATCTAAAACATCCTTGAAACCTGAAGGCAAAGGTAACACTTCCAATCACAAGCATTTCTAGATTGTAAGTGTTTTGCAATATACAAATTTTTAAATCCCAAAATATTTATCGGCTAAACATTACTCATGATGATGCACTTGCGGGCTTCATCATTGAAAGCACTTGTATTAACTGCAAATGAACTCGAGGCAAGAGCCTTGCAATCAATCAATGGTGAAAAGTAGCTCACCAATGTTGTTACATATTAACACTCCATTCATCATAATACTGCCTACAAGAAAATAAGGTAAAAACTATTAGTTGTCCATGTCTGAACTGGATTATAAATCAAATGTAAACTAAAAATAGCATCAACGAAGAGGAAGCTAGTCGAATTCAAAGAACATACAATAAAACCATAAATGTCTTACTAAGTTGTATTTAGCTATATTGACATTTCCACTTGGTTTTGGGTCACCAATAAATTGGCATTCTAAACAATTTTTTTCTTGTCCTAGGTCAGACAGAAGTGTCAACAGTCATATGTGAGCAGAAGCAGATGCAAAAGCTTATTGACATAAGTCAGCGTTTGGATACCGTAAAGCGCATTGTCTACATGGAAGATAAAGGAATTACGACTGAATCTTCTGTATCAAGGACTAGCAGCCATTGGACTGTTTCTTCTTTCTCTGAAGTTGAGAGTTTTGGACGACAAAATCCAGCTAAACCAAATTTACCTGTACCAGCCGACATTGCAGTTATTATGTATACAAGTGGTAGCACAGGGATACCTAAGGTTAGTAAATTGAGTCTCATAGTTTAATAATTCAAATATGTATGATCACTGGTCTTAACCTTTTTCTTTACTTTCCCAATTTGTGTCATTCTTTTCCAGTGTCTTCTTTTGTTCTTGACATGTCATTTTTAACAAATTTTAAAAGCATTAGGAATTCTTAAACTTTGAAATCAAGTAAAGTATGATTTTCTAGATGTAATCACTTATCCTATGGTATGAGTTGAGATTACTCCAGCCTATACTTATATGGGGTTTCAGGTCCCCGCATTTCTTGTTTACATGTTACTTTCAACAGATTTCAATACATTGAGGAACTCTGCAACTTTGGAAGCAATTAAAGTGTGGTTTCATAGTTTTAAATACTTCTCTCCAGGGAAGGAGTTGAGATGACTTCAGCCTACACTTTGTTTAGTTTATAGTTATACCCAGTCTCTCAGTCTATGTCTACAAGGGATATGCATCTTTAGCCATGACATATCGCCAGAGATTTTAGCCCCATTTCTAGGAGATCTATCCTATAAATAAGCACATTATTCCAAAACAAAGCATTTCTTTAAAAGCTAGAGCACTTCAATGATTCCATGATTCCCAACTTTCTTTATGTAGGAAAGCAACTATAAAAGATTTTGAAGAGATGTTCTGAATTCTACAATTTCAATGTGAAGGAAACAAATGCAAAATATCTGAACAGAAATCCAGGAAACATGCATCCACATGAAAGACACAAATATTTTATGTGGAGAAACCCTCTTGGAGTAGAAAACTGCACCATGAAAAATCTGTAGCTTCTTTTATAGTATTTGCAACATTGGTCTTAGTTTCCTTGAATACTCTCCTCCTCCTCCAGAAATAGCTTTTGAGGATGATTTAATGCTCATTTTTCCTCAGGTACCTGTTCTGCTAAGGGAAGCGGACCATTTCTGCCAATTAGGAAAAACCCGTCTTCACCTATTGTCAAGGCATTGATGGGGTGTTCCAACTGGTGCATTTGGCTACCTCTAGTTTTTGGCTCAATTGTGTTAGGAAATATAAAATATAGTGCTCACATTATTATTGTTGTGAGAGTTAAATTAATATTGTAATGGGTAGATTATAATTGTAAATGTAATTATCTATTGTCAATAAGTTGTTTAAACAACTTACGTAGATAATTTGTTGTGCGAGTTGGAGAGAATTCTGGGGTGAATTGTTATAAACAGATCCTTGATTATAGGAAAGGAATTTCCTATATATTTGTAAGCTGTCCCGGATGGAATATGGAAGAGAAGTTTATACTGTTTTTTTCTCTGCTGCATCTAACCAAATATTGCATTTGGTATCAGAGTGTAATGGATCCTTGAGAGTGTAGGGGCAGCTTTATTGTCATTAAAGTTTCTCTAATGAGTGGAAGATCTTGATGTTGCAGTGTTGGTTAACATTCCCCCGTACAACATCTGTGCCCATCTACCATCGATTCTGCGTCTAGCATCCATTCATGGCTTTGTCTGCAGTCCATTATAGAATCCTCCTGAGTAGCTCAATGTTGACCCCTTCATTTTAAATTTGATCTTTTATATTGTGTTTGGTTCTGCATAAGTTTTGGACCTTGCATCGAATTGGGTTGGAGCCCTCTTTTCCAATTGATATGTTGAGCTCTCCCCCTGGAGATCCATACTTTCACTTGCCACATTGGATATCTACATTACAACCCCCTCGTAATTGTTATCTGGTATTCTATCACATGATACATTGCAGACCTGAGTGGAGAAATTACCGGGAGAATTCTGCACTCATTTCCTCGTGCATGCACTCTCAAGATGAGCCATACACGAGCATTACAGCTGTGGAAGTTCTGATCATTCAATGTCTCTGCTAGCATTTCATTTGACCTGTTTGTGGACCTATACTACATCCCTGCTGACCGTTGAGATTTCATATGCAGTTTTATTCTCTAGATCCAAACGCTCCAGCTATGTCCTTTTTTGATGAATTTGTGCATATTATTGGCATTCATCTCCATTGTGCCTTGTTTGCAAACAATGACTCAGGCGACACTTCAACAATTTATTAGCTCATCGATAGCAATCTGTTGATACAAAGAAGATATTTCAATCCAAGTGCTGCTCCCTTTGGCATACGTGTTGGAAAGGCATCCTCTATATAGCAGTGCCCACATCCCAGCCATGCCAAGTTTGCCCACATCTCAGCCATGCCAAGTTTGCCCACATCCCAGCTGTGTGCCAGTTTGGCCACGTCTGAGCGTCAACATTGGATTTGCAATAAAATTAAATGACGGTATGAAAAATTGAGAAGAGATCCATCAGATTGGCGCAGCGAAATTATGGACTGGTTTAACATGTCGTGGTTCTCTCTGGATTAACAAAGCTATGAAAATATGCACAGTGGCGATTCCTCCAAAATAGACGTGCCAGCAAACAAGACGCATGCCATCCCCACGTAGACCAAGGTCAGATTTAGATTTATGTAAAGTTTATAGTTTTTTTTTAAGTCACTTTTTAGTCTATAAGACAAGTGTTGTTTTAAATCTTTTAATGGAGGACCATTTATCCAAGTAGAGTTGTAAAAGGTCTCCAAAATTGTGTTATCATGGGAGTATAAAAATCTTGGTCATATGTGTATAAGTCTTTTGCTGTAAGTGTTTTATCGTCTCAAAGTAATGTGTCCTTCCATCTTCTTCTAAACACTAAAAGTCATCATTTTGTCATTGAAATTTTCATTCTTGTGAGTACCCATTTTGTTGTATAATTGTCAAAAGAGTCAATCTTCTTATATCGTCAAAGTAATAGAAAAGAGTCATTTGTACATAAGTTTGGTTGTCGTCAATTGTCACCATCATGTCATTTGTTAAAAGTTGTGTCATGTCTAGTAATGGTAACCCCTCTAGAAAAGTTTAATGGTTTCAATTTCCACACTTGGAAAGTGAAAATCCAAATGCAGTTAATGAACAAGAATCTATGGAGGATTGTGAATGGACAAGAAAAAAACATCAAATCCAGCTAAATTATCAGAATGGCAAAGTAGGGATGATAAAGCTAAAGCTATTATTGGCTTGGCTCTTTTAGATTCAAAATTACATTATGTAGATCTTGAGAAACCATCTAATGAAATGTGGGAAAACTTAAACAAGTTATTTGGAGCAAAAGCAGTTAATGCCAAGTTTTCTTTAAAACTCCAGTTTATATTCAAAATGAATGACGAGGTTACCATGTCTAGTCATATTAATGATTTTAGATTTCTCACTAGACAATTAACAAGCTCCGGTTGATGATGGAGATGCAAAAGCCATATTGTTAAACAACTTGCCTTCCAAAAATAGCAATGTTGTTTTCACTCTTGGACAGATGCCTTCACAGTCAATGGAAGATATGATATCAACTTTTCTAGCTAAAGAAAAAAGGACTAAAGAAGATGTAGAAGAAGAAACAACATTGTACTTAAAAAAGAAGTACAAGAATTTCTCCAAAAACAAGGAGGATATTGAATGTTTCTACTTGCAAGAAAAAGGGACATTCTTCTTCATATTGTAGAATTCGAGCTAAAGATTTGCTCAATGGAAAACTCAAAGCAAATGAGGCCAATATAATCACTGAAGAAGAATCGAGAATGAGGATGAACAAATGAATGAGGACAATGGTTTTGAAGATTTCTGTCTTGAGTGAGATTTCACCGGAGGATGGAGGCAAACGAAGGTTGGAGGTTGATCAACGACCTCTCATTAGTTGCCAACAATGGGGCCGCATAAAGGTTTGGTGGCATTTTTTCGCTTTGTTTTCTTTCGCTTGAGTGTAATGTGATTCATGTGTAGTGTTCTTGATTGTTTGGTTTGTTGAATAAGTGGAAATTTCACATTGAGTGTTGGAACATAATACCAATGTTCCATTTCCATTGTACCAACTTTTCCTGTGTTTGTATGAGCAACAAAATTTCCTATATTATTCCTTGTAGTGAGATGTAGATGAGAGTTGATGAGAGTACTGCACATCATGATGTGGTTGTTGGTAACCCCATCATTTGTGGTTTGTGGTAAACCACTTGTAAAACCACCACTTTGTGGTTTGTTTGGTAAACCACTTGTAAACCACCTTTTTGGTTTTTGGTTAGCCATTTATAAAACCATCACCGAGGTTTGTTGTTTTCCTTTTGAAAATCACCTAATCATGAGCAGTGCGGATACAAGATAGGTTTTGCCCATGTTCGCACTAAGGGGGAATGTTAGGCAATATAAAATATAGTGCTCACATTATTATTGTTGTGAGAACTAACTTAATATTGTAATTGGTAGATTATAATTGTAAATGTAATTATCAATTGTCACGTAAGTTGTCTTAATAACTTACGTAGATAATTTGTTGTGTGAGTTGGAGAGAATTCAGGGTGAATTGTTATAAACAGATCCTTGATTATAGGAAAGGAATTTCGGATATATTTGTAAGTTGTCCCGTGATGGAATATAGAAGAGAAGTTTATAATGTTTTTTTCTCTCTATCGTATTTGAACCAAATATTGCATTAGTCATCACCACCAAAAACCAAATAATGGACTTAGACTTTTTAAACCTTTAGAAATATCATTTTCCATGACTTGTGTCCACACAAAACCAAACCATATTTTAACTTTTTTTCGATGCAAATATTTATAATCTTTGGTTTGTGATGCACGAAAGAGACCTTTGTGTTGAACTTCCACCTTGATTAACTCTGCTCCCTTTGTCCCCATTGGACACCCTTTTTCCACAATTGATTTGGAGTTTGGACCAAAGATATATCTATAAGCCCATTATGAAGTCCATCGATCGTCATGGTTTGGAGGTTTGGTGGCTTGGTCTTGGATAGGTTGATTGGATGTTTGTAGTAAGTTAAGATAACTATACTCTATTTATGATTGGTGGGAGATGTATTGTTAAAACCATAAACTTAATGATTAACGTGTGAATACTTAGTCTAATCTTGTTCTTCACCGAAAGAAGACAATTGTCATGTGTGAAACTATTATGCCCAAGACATCAAGTGGCAATAGTTATGCCATGACGTGATCAATCAGTTGAAGAATATGCCAATAATTTCAATAGGAAGTCTACAATGTTGGGCATATGAGATACAGAGAGAAACAATACCTTGAAGCATAACTGGCTTGCTCCCATACCTTTAGATTGATGTGGATTTTCCACATATTTCAACCTTATGCGAGTCACTTATGGGTATGCAAATCAAAATTGTCTTTTTTTAAAGATAAGGCTAATAAGGATACTTATAAGTCACATGGTAAGGAGGATAAACCTTTATACTAATTCTGATAGAAATCACTAGAGAAGATGCCCTCAATGTCAGCCTCGGATGGTTAACACAACATCAAACAACAAAAAATTGTCAAATGGTATAGTTTCCACAAAGTCGAGTAATCATTTAGGTGAAGACTTGTCCTAAAAAGCTCTATTGACACAGATGCGACAACACCACTAGGAACCAATCACATGATAAAGTAAATTGATTGTGGAATCAAAACCTAGCACCACAATCGTAACTACTTAGGTAACATTATGAGAATCTGACCCTAAAGGAGGATTTATCTTATATTACTAGTTGTGGGTTCATAGACAACCTTTACATTTAGTTGTTGATAATGGTTGTCGAAAAAGTTTAATATCACTAGATGTTTTTAAGAGGCTCAAACCATCGACGACACCTCACCCTCACCATAAAATATTTAATGGTTGAGTCAAGGAGAGAGAAACATGTCACCTAGTAGTGGCACTTCTTATATGTAATCAATCCATTTTGTGATTTCCTACTTGAATCCTCTTCATGTGGAAATGTCTTGCTATTTGCAAATCAAGATCCAAAAGCATCATCATTGATGTTGGAGACGAACACTATAGGATTTCAAAGGTACTTCTTGCTACTTTGAAAAGTTTTATTTGTTATTAACAAATAAATCAAAAATTGATCACCCATTGTAGGAAGTTTATTTTATTGATTAATACACCAAGAGAAAATTAAACTTCCTTAGCGAACTCAAAATTGTATACCTGCTCGGTTAGCACATTAGAAGTGGATGAACCGAGTCATGAAAGAATATAATGACATTTTAGTCACTGATTAAAGCTCTACGTCATTGCTAGATGAAGCATTCATAGGCCTTGTTCCACAATTTCCTTTGCCCAATGCTCACATTGCATTGTTGTTCTCTTTGGAAAATGATAAGGGCAACCACTCAATCCAAGAGATGATACAAAAATGGCACACTAGGCCTAGCACTTTACATTATAGCTACCAAATCATGTTGGCACCAATGAATGATGAGACATGGCAACTCTGTATTAATGCGGGAAAGTGGTTAGTATGAAAAATATGTATACAATTCCCCATATTGAAGATGTGTTGCATCAACTTTGAGGTTTTATTTGTTTCACCAAGGTAGATCTCAAATTAGGCTATCGTCAAGTATTCAGACCTTTTTGATGTTTGGACAATTGCCAATGAGGTAAAAGATGGTTTGTTTGAATGACTACGCATGTCCTTTGGCTTGACCAATGGGTCTGCGAATACTCATGAGTATGATGAATGACATTATGCACTGTTCATAGATTCCTTAGTTGTTTATTTGGGAGATATGACGATCTTAACCAAGACATGGGAAGATACCAAAGCATGCTTAAGAAGTTCTCTAACCTTGCATCAACATAGCTTTATGCCAATTTGGAGAAATGTTATACAACTAATTAACTATGTAGGTTATATAGTTGATGAATACGGTGTTCATGTTGATAAAAAAAAGAATCCAAGTCATTTAGTAATAAGTAATGCTTAGGATCCTCGTTGAGCTTCTTCGTTTATTGGGCCAAGCTAGATTGCACTAGAGGTTTGTATTTAGATTTTCTTACATTGCATGGCCTTAACCAATAAACCACAGGTGGCACCAAGTCAACCTTTACATTACCCGATGTTTGTATGACATTTCATCACATACACGTGACTATAGGGAGATTGCCCTAATGGTCGAGGTTAGAACTTGGAGGAATGTAATATGCCGACACATGTGTCATCCCTAAGCATCACTTGCTCAAAATCAAAGTCAAATATGCGGTGGACGGGAACTGGTGCATAACTCATGGTGGTATTAGTGAGGATAACAAAGCATTTTGTGTGCCATGGTAGTGACATGTGGGCATCACTAGCTAGAGGGTGGCATTGCCCATTGATGCAATTGCGGTTAGGTGTCCCAATGAAGGGATGCCTTAGACCACGCAACCCTTGTTAAAGTAAACCTCATCAAGCAAGATCACAAGCACATCTCTTAACAAGAAATGTCAAAAGCTTCTTTTATTAATATAAGGAAAGATTATAGACTAAGTGCGCTACACAATGGTATTATACCCCAATGACAGTTTTATGACAAGATTGCAAGAATTTTTCTAAGAATTCCAATCCTAAGACCTATCCTAAGCTTGTAGACTCTGCGAAGCTTCTAGATAATTACACTTGATTCAAATTGGGAACTTCACACTAGAAACCCAACTCACATTCCTCGAATGGATGAATAGATGCGTTATATGCCCACAACTCCCATCTATTTATGGAATTCATAGAAGCTCTGGCGAGAGAACAAAGATGCCTTTGCAAGTAAAGACACCTTGCAAATATTCCTTAGAAAGCCTCAGTGCCATTGATCTTCTCCTAAAGTTTTTCCCCATTGGATCAAGCTCAATCAAATAATTGGTGGTCCCTAGCCATGAACACCCGGGATCAAAACCACATGTGCCTCCCTCTAACCGTATCAATGTTAACAAGAGATAACATTAGACGCAAATCTCATCATTGAAGCAAATGGGAGTGGTCCTATAGAAATGCAAGGTCCGTGGCATTGATAGTATTTGGGAACCTCAAGGGTGTATTACGGCATCTACTAGCCTTCGGTGTCTACACAAGTCTCTATGGCATCAATGCACAAGAATAATGTTCCTTAACAAGGAATGATGCATAAAGTTTTTGTGTAGCATTGTTAGGTGTGCACGGCTAAGTGTAGCTTTGTGTGGTTAAGGTTAATGTTGCGTGGCATAAGAAAACATGCACGATATGGGTAGTGTTTTGCAGATTCACAAGAAATGACTAAAGCATTGGTCGTTTGTGTGTCATGCTTAGGAGTGGTGTAGTCCGCGCAAGTCCTTATTCACTAACTCTCAATATTTTGGGTGATGCATGATTGCTTATAGATGCTTCGCATCACACACTTTGATTAGAAGAAACTTGAGCCCTTGCTCAGCGTGTTGTTGGAATGGAATGACCAAGTCTAACAATATGTGCTTCATTTAGCCAAGATGCATCTTCGACTTTTTGCCTCTCCATTTCACTAGATATTCTTTATGCTCCTTTTTGTGCGTTGTCTTTACTACGCGGTTGTCTAGAATGTATTCAATTTCTTTGCATCTCTGCTCTGGCAGTTGGTATCACCAATCTACTTTTGCATAGACTACTTCTCCACTCTTTTATCCCTCAAAATATGGGTATAGATCCGCTATGTTGAAGATACGTGAGATGTCTATCCCTTTGAATAGGTTTGACTCATACACCTTGTTTGCAAATTTCTTCAGGGCTCTACATGGTCCAATCTTTTCCACTTGAGTTTTAAATACGTTCTTCGTGGAGCCTTTCTTTGTGCGGTGTGCGAAGCACCAAACCTCTAACCTTAAACTCCAAGTGTCTCCTCAAGTCTCTGCACTCCTTGTATTGCACACTACTCTGCTCCAATTGTTTGTGCACTCTCTTCATGTATTGCGTGAAGTCTTTAGCTTCCACAATCTTTCCTTCTATTGGCAATTCTTGTAGCTTTCCAACTCTTTGTGGACTTGTCCATGCATAATCTGAAAAGGCGACTTCTTGATGCTTCTATTCATAGAGTTGTTATATGCAAACTACGCCTATGCATGAACTAAATCCCATGTACCTACCTTCTCTCGTACCAAACATCTCAACAAATTGCCGAGACTTTTGTTGACAACTTTGTTTGGCCATCCGTCTGTGGGTGATATGCGAAACTAAAATGCAAGTTTGTGTTTGGCTTCTTCCATTACATGCACCATAAGTGGCCTATAGCCTTAGTATCCTGTTAAACACAATGGCACATGTCAATCTATGCAATCTCACAACTTCCTTGAAAGTCAAGTTAGCAATATGCGTAGCATCATTGGTTTTCTTATAGGCGATAAAATGAACCATTTTTTAGAATCTATCCACAACAAACATAGAATCATGACCCCTTTGCATTATTGGGAATCCCAAAACAAAATCCATAATCGGATGCTCCCAATGTTTCCAGTGCACCGAAATGGTTGATATAACCTTGCGTTTTGACTCTTCCCCTTCGCCACTTGACATGCTCTACATATTTGCATGTATTTGTGGATGTCTGTAGTCATCTATGGTCAGAAATATCTCTCAATTGTGCCAATGTCTTATCTATCGTAAAGTGACCTAACAATCCTTTACAATGCTTCTCTTGGATCAAAGTCTCCCTCATTGATCCCTCGTGGCATGCACAATTGTGTGCCTTTGAACAACCCCCTTGCAACTAGTAGTCTAACCATGGTGTGCGGTCGATGCACACCGGTTCTGTGGATGCTCTCTAGACTTCTCTAAAATCTTTATCTTTTGTGTAGGGCTCCTTAATTTCCTTCCTAGGGTCTTCCTCAACCCTTCTTGAGATATTACAAATCCCAAGTACACCAGCTCTTTCGCGCTGAAAAACTTTATTTCTTCATATTCACCAATGACTTCTCTTCTCGTAAGCATTCTAACACTGAAAATCAGAATGTCATCCAAATAAACAATGACAAACTTACGTAAAAAGACTTCAACACTTTGTTCATCAATCTCATGAACATACTTGGCGCATTGATAACTTAAATGGTGACCAACCACTTGTATAAGCCATCCTCTATTTTGAAAGCAACCTTCCACTCATCTCCTTCCCTAATTTTGATATGGTGGTATCCATTCTTTAGCTCATTTTTTGTGAAGTACTTCACTCCACTCAAACAATCCATCAAATCATCCACACATGGCAATGGAAAGCTATACTCACTAGTAAATTTTTGATGGCTTTGAATCAATGCACATCCTCCACTCTCCTCCTTTCTTTGGTGCCAATCTGCGGTACTACGTACATGCTCATGTACCTCGTAATCAACGTATTCTCACTAAACTCTTGTACTTGATTCCTCATCTCCTCATTTTTCATAGGTGTCAACCTCTATGTGGCCTTGTTAGGTAAGATCTTGGTATCAAGTCCATTTGATGACTTGATATTGCATGTAGGTGGTAAACCATCCAAAATATTCTTCGACATGATATTTGCATATTCACCTAGCTTATCCTTCACCTCTCGTGGTACCTCCTTTGTTTGCATGATTCGTCTTCCCTTGATTTTTGCACGAGCCTTAGAATAAATGCAAAACATTCACCATTCTCTTTTACAACGCTCAGAACTTTTTTCTAGAAATCAACGGTATTTATGGACTCTTCTTCACCTCTACACTTGTCTCCTTCAAAGGATTCCAAGTGTACTTATGTTTGTTCTTCACCAAAGTGTAAGTATTTGTGTGGCCATCATGAACTACTTGTCTGCCATATTGCCAAGGTCTCCCTAACAACACATGGCATATGCCCATGGGTATTACATCGCACATGATTTCATCTTCATATGCACCAATCTTAATATGCACTTTGCATTGCTCATTCACAAGCAATTGATGCCCCTTCAACAACCACGACACCTTATATGGGTTCGTGAGCGCAACTCTTCGAGACCAAGCTTCTTAACTATCTCTTTAGAAACAAGATTATTAGTTCTACCACTATCAATGATGACCTTACAATACTTACCTCTAACTTTGCAAATGGTTTTGAATGGATTCTTTCTTTGCACGGGAACATTCTCTTCTTGAGTGGGCTTCAACACCACTTTCTTCATCATGAGAGCTTCTCCGTGTTCGGTTCTTCTGCGTTACACTTTGACGAATTGCTTTCCATGTGTGCATGCTTTGAGCAACATGATTGCTAGCATTGTTTCTCCTTTCGCCACTACTTTAAGCGGCTTGTGGACACTCAAATGCACGATGCCCAATCTCCACAACGAAAACATGTTCTGCCAAATCCTTTGAAAGAAGATCCACCTCCACCTCTCTGCGCATGACAATGTTCATGTGAGGAACTTGCTTCACCTTCATGTGCATGATTTTGTGCATCACTTTGCATGAACTTCCTCCGTGCAACAAATTGCTTTTCCCTTGCGTACTACTTTGTGCCTTTCTCTTCCGCCTTTGTTGCAAATTGATAGGATTCCTACATAGATCTTAATCTAATTATACTGATCTCATCTTGAATGGAAATACACAATCCATTAGACAAGACTTTGCAAGAATTCCTCTTAAGAATTTTAATTCTAAGACCCATCCTAAGCTTGTGGACTTTGCAAAGCTTCTACAAAACCACACTTAGTTCAAATTGGGAACTTCACACTAGAAGCCCAAATCACATTCCTCAAATGGATGGATAGATGCCTTACATGCCCACAACCCCCTTCTATTATAGAATTCATAAAAGCTTTGGTGGGAGAATAAAGATGCCTTTGCAAGTAAAAATACCTTGCAAATATTCCTTAGAATGCCTCAAGTCACCATTGATCTACTCATGAAGTTTTTCTTTATTGGATTGAGTTGAATTAGATGATTTGGTTGGTCCTTGGCCATGAAGGATGGGTTGCGAACCACATCTGCCTCCCTCTAACTATATCGATGTTGACAGGAGATTTGACAAAAATTTCATCATTGAAGCAAATGGGAGTGGTCATGCATAAATGCAAGGCTTCCCAACATTGATAGCATTCGGTGGCGTCGAGTGTGTATCGTGGCGTCTACTAGCCTTTGACAGTCTATGCAAATCTCCGTGGATTCAGTATACAAGAATAGTGTTCTGCAGCAAGGAATGAACACATAAAGGTTTTGTGTGGTTTTGGTAGGTGTGCATGGCTAAGTGCAGCTTTGCATGAGTAAATTTAATGTTGGGCGGCATAGGCAAGCTTTTACAACACAAATAGTATTGTACATATTTGCAAGAAATGACGAAGGCATTGGTTTTTGCATGGCACGGTTTGCACAAGTCCTCATTCACTAACTCTATATATTGTTGGGTGATGTAAGATTGCTTGTGAACTTGGACACTCATGCATCACTCATGGAAGCATTACAAAGATTTGTAGGATGGCATAACCTTGGTTACTAAAATTTTAAAGCAACTTTTGGTTCATTTATGAGACAAAGATAATTGCAAAAGAGGATGAATATTTGAGAGGGCTGAATGCAGATAGAAGGCTAGAACCTTATATTATTGTGGAGATAGGGGCTGAGTTGGCTGAGGTAGAAAAACATTTGAAGACGTTCCAAAAAGGAATGTTGACTTAGTTCAAGGAGGGTCTACCTACTGCGATGCATGAGCCTCTGGGTCTATGTGCAATCTTGCATTAACCAAAAACATGAGTTGGTGATTTTACGTACTTCTGACTTTTTGACATAGTTGCGTGTGTTGAAGATGATCATCACCGGTCTGAGAAACATCCCCAGAACTCCCAACACTCTAAGAACAAGTGTAGAAGGTTTAAGTAATCATCAGGGATCAAATTGACCCCTTCTTGGCAGATGATGAAACCACCAGTCTAAAGTAACCGGTGGTTACGAAACTGTGACTAGTTTATGGGAAGTGGCGATTTTGCCTGCATTGAAGGCGAAAGTAAAGTAATTGCCCAGAATGATGGAATGTCAGATGTTGAGCATTTTCAAGATGCATGGGAGTTTAAAGAGGCACTATAGATTGCTAGAGGTAGTTAGGAAAGACTTGGATTCCTCAGTTGGAAGGGCAAGAAAGGAGGACTTTCTAGGGAGAAGGTGCGTGTCCAAAATAGAGCAAAGTGTGTGTGTATCAAGTCTGGATGAGGGACTAGGTTGTATTGGTGTTTCTCATCTTCATGTGCGTGTTTCAATAAGCAAGACAAATAGAATACTTGTGTGAGTGTAATCTTCGCAATATTGTCATAAATGCAATAAACTCCGAGTTTTGATTCCAAGACTGAGAGTGTTGGGTCTGAGAGAGTGTTTCCACTTGAGTGTTGAGTTTAGGCTGTAGGGAAACACTACCATTCATTTGGTTCTGTCCTACTCATCCCGTATCATATTACAAGGCATTGGAGACAAACTACAATAAATAGGCTAAATTTTTCTTGATGGCATATGCAAAGATTACCGTGAAGTAGGGTATTAATATAGAGCATACTTTGGCATTGCTACATATTTCCCATCTTGTTGTATATTACAGAGTTGTCTCTACATGGTAATCAAGACATATCATTTCTTGGGGAGATGTTAGCAGGGCATGTCATTGCATATCTAGAGTTGACAGGAGCTGGTACTGAAGCAATAGTGGTACTGCTAAGGAGAACAAAGAATTTCGGGTGTGACCAGCTATAGGGCTGCACTGCCTAAGGAAGTGTTGCAATGACTTGTAGACACATTCTATGGATGTGCACCTTTGTATATATAGTGGATTGGGTATATATGTACTGCATGCATTAAAGTGGTAGAAAAGCTGTTATGTAAATTCCTGAAGGAGATTGCCTTGTTGAAAATTAAATGCAGATTTTCTTCTATCCATGCTGCAATTACTTTGAATTTCTCAAATGGCGGCGGTTTTAGAGTGTGTTAGAGTGGCAGAATGTGCATTAGAGTGAGTACAATATTTCCAAACCATGAACAATAAGAAAGAAATGGAAACAACATATGACACAAAATGTTTTAACTTGGAAACCCCAATGTGGGGAAAACCAGTTGGAAGTGGCAATTGCACATCTTCCTCTTCTTCCCTTCCATGAAATGAATCGATACATGAGCTCATAGAGCATGCAACTCACACTCTGCTATCTCCTATCTTCCCGATGTTATGATGGAGTAATTACAAGCAGCATAGAGTGGTTCAACCTTTACAATTGATTACTCACTGCTACTCTCTCCATTTGTTCACCAATTCACTCCTACACTCCCGTAGATCATTGATCCATGGTCACCGGTTCCCAATTCCTTTATTCATGACCCTTCTTATACATTTTTGGAGATTTGCCTTTGAAGATCCAAGCTTTTGAAATGCCTAGAATGAGAATATTGATTGTTTCATGTTCTTATCCTTTTTGTTCAACTGATGTGGGCAAAACCACAACTTTTTGCAGACCGGCGGTTACAAAACCGCCACTTAAGAGTTGCAAAACCGCCTTTTAGAAGAGGTCCTTGGATCATGACATCAGGACTTGCAACATGTTGTAGTCTAGATTAATTCATATTCTATTACGACATCAGGACTTGCAACATGTTGTAGTCTAGATTAATTCATATTCTATTCATTAAACAACACACATAAATAACAAGACTTATTTCTCAATTGCGCTATATAACTGTCTAGACATCATTCAAAGAAGAGAGAGAGAGTGATTGAGAAGGTGCATACAAAATAAACAGGAATACTTATTACTGAATCAAAACACAAACATGCTTTAGAATGGAACTTAAAGGAGTCAAGATGAAATTCTATTAGGATCAAATATCAACCTTCTGCGCATTGTGCTTACATAGTTTTATACAAAATAGGCCACTGTTGAGTTACAGTACCTTCTTCCTTTCGTATAGAAGAGGCTCTTTACATTCCCTATCTATCACAAGAGAGCACTTTCTTATCTAAACTATACATATACATTAGGATTGTGCAATCATACAAAATACATTCATGTTGGCTTTTTAATCCTTTTATACTCCCAACACTTTCCCGGACTTAAATAGTTGTCTCATCTCGAGACAAAAGTTGCTTTGATGATATGAGAAATGGTTTGTGCTTCTCTTTTGAGTTGTGTCGAATACTAATTGTCTGCGCATTATGATACCCTTCTTGCGTCGGCACATAGGACACCGTTTACCGGTTTTCATCCTCTGTGCTCTACTTAACCGCCCTTTCGGGTTTTCAATTAAGTAGGCTTTCCAATAGACCACCCTTTTAGTTTTTAATCCATGCAAACTCCCTCATGGACCACCCTCGCGGGTTTTCAATCTATGCGGGCCTGCTTACAGATACCAAACAAAATTATGCAATTATACTTCAATTTTTATTACCTACCACAAAATTGTGTTGCTCCTATTCCTTATGGTTGCTGCTCAGGCTGCTTGGATTGTGTTGACTGACTGACTAGAGTGAAAGGTGGAGGTGGCATTATCTGGGCTGCTATGAGTCTGCAGTAGAATATGTGGTCCGACATACCATGGGTTATTCTTCATTGTCTTCATAGTGGGTAGGAATGTATGCAAGTTTACCTTGTACACATTCCGGTCTGTGAGCGCTTCATTGACTCTACCAAAGTATATCTGCAGTTGTGATAATTCTTGCATGACTTCATACAAAACATCCTCTTTGGCATTGTACGCAATTTTCCCATGAAGAGTGATGGCATTTTGGATGTCTTGTTGCAACATTTCTAGCCGATCTCGTATTCTTTGTGCTTGAACTCTAGCAAAGGTATTGTGCGGTGTATTGCGCTTTGAATGTCATAATCACACTCACGACATTGTCTCGAACTCTTGTAGGGATGTTTACAATGTCTTCTCAACCTCTTGCTCATCAATTTTTGTGAGAATTTGAGCTTGGATTTTTTTCGCATGTGTTTGTATCTGTTTTCTTGTTGGCCATTGTATTTTGCAGCTGTGTGTTCCAATCCAAGAGCTCAAAAGTGAGTTGCTTCGCTTATGCGTCGGCTCTTGAAGCATCTTCGTGGACTCTTGTAAGAGGAGCTCTATGTCCTTCACTTCCTTCTTGGATTAGGCTACTGTGCTTTGAGTTTCTTTGCAGTCTCATTCTCCTTCCAATTGTCCACCAATTTGCCTACTAAAGTAGTTAATTGCATTTATTCACTCATTACTTGCTCACCTATGGTGTCGGTGACAAGTTGTGGACAATTGTCTTCGATTTGAGCTTTGAGATTACGTAGGGCTTCTCGAATATTGCTTTTTGCTATGCCATATGCATTTCGGCTGCTCGATATTTGCTTGGAATGTATGCACACCTTGATTTGCATCTGCAATGGCAATTTCTCCAAATCCACTTTGACAATGCTCTCCAACGCTAGAGTAGTGGTAGCTTGCGCACTCATTTGGGCAATTTGGGGGCTCTGATGTGGATGTGCGATGAAGGTAGGATCAACTTGCGCTTTCATGTTTGTGATGCCCACCAAAACGTTTGCGTGTCCTCTTCCATGGTTTTTTATGTGATGGCTATTTTGAACATGAGACTCCGACTTCTATGGCACTTACTAGAAGCAATTGTGTAGTAGTTTGCGTAGGGAGAGTTATTGTGGTATGTACACAGTGCCGATAGTCTATTTTCTTCTGCTTTGTCCGATGTCTTCTCTGTTTCGCATTGTCGATTGCGATGGTGTCTGCTTTGTGACCCTTTGAGCTTTTTCCTTCGCTCTGGAATTGCTTCTGCAGTGCATTTTGCATCCTAGGCCTTTTTCTCTTGCTCCTTGTCCTTTGCGGCCTTTTATGCTTCTATCTTCCTTTTCTCTTCTTTCTTTTTGTCTTCTTCCTTTTGCCTTGGCCTTTGCATTTGCTTCTTGTTTCTCTTTCTCCTCTTTTGCCTTCTCTGCTCTTCGTATTGGCTGTTCTTTTCCTTAATGGTTTTCGAGCTTTGACTTGAGAAGTCAGTTGTTTAAGTTGCTTAGCCTCCTGCTCCTTCCGCTTTCTCTCTTCTTCATCCTATTTTGTTTTTGCTGTCTCTTTGGCATCCTCTTCTTGCTTTTTGTGTTCTTCCTACTACTTGTTGTTGTCCAATGCTTTCTTATTGTGTAGGTGCTACATTTTGCTCTAGAAGTGGCTGCGCAGAATGTTCACTCTTCGTGCTCTGCTTTGGAAGAGTACTTAGAGGTCTTGTAGAGATGAGGTGAAAGTGTATTCACCATTTGTTGCGTGGCAGCTTTTGGGACTATCAATTTTATCCTTTTATGTGCCTTGGCTTTCTCCGTCTTTTGCGTACGATTTTCTCTTTCTTGTACAAGTTTTCTTTTTGCTTGCTACACGATGGCTTGTTGCGTGATCTCCTCTTATGTGTGAGTGAAGCCCTTTTGTGTGTCTTTGGCTCCCAACTTGGAAGTGTTGTCTCTCCTTATGACGGTGATTTGTGCACAAACTTGTATGGGCTGGTGTCTGCATTCTCCACTTCTTGAGAGGTTTCGGTGGGATTTCTTCATCCAGATCTTGCACTTCGGTCCCCTATAATAATGGTTCGACCTTAGGGTCGACTCCTGATTTTCATTAGTTGATCCTATGTGACATCCTCCCGGTTTATGTTGATTATGAGAGGGCACACGTCATTGAAAGTTTCACTAGGTCCGGAGGCTTTACTTTTGGATTTAGAGCTTGCGCTCTTTGCACTACTTTCCACGTGATCCAATCTCTCTCTTCAGGAGGTACATTGTGGTGCCCATGTCTTTAAGTGCCATCGTACGCACTTAGTTTCTTGTGACTTTCAACTTATCAAAATTAGGTTGGTGAACCAAACGAGCAATCTTGGGTTTGTTTCGAATGCCCCTTTCAGGCTCTAGCTGAAACAAAGAGAAATTGCACAAACCCCAATCAACAAGTAAAGTGAAAATTATGACAACCAACTGAAATTTATGACAGCAAGGTACAATAATCGTGATTTTTTTATAACAAGGAAAATGCAATATCTCTCCAAAAATGCATCTTTTACACAATCCAAAGCATGTAGGGAACTTTAGAAATATTTTAGAACAAATATAAACCAAGAAATGAGCCTTCAAACCCTAGCTGGAATTTATTTAATTAAATATAATAACAACGGACACCCTTACAAATATGGCTGGAAATGAAGGATTCCAAGCCCCAAATTGAAGTATAAATGTAGATTCCAGCTACTAAAAATAGGAGAAACACAATGATGGCTGAATTTGAAGTTGCCGTGCCCTAGAAGACCCCAAACACCACCTTAGGGCAAGTCGCCACCTTAGGAGAGGTAATGCCTTCAAAACTGAATACAACTCCTTATGAGATCACCTTGTTGCAAGCTTGAGGGGTTTCGTCCTCAAACCAGCCCACTATTGAGAGGTTTCGTTCTCAATAGGTTTTCCAAGAGGGTTTTCGTCCTCAATGGAAGAGAGAGAAAACAAACATGCTCCAACTCCAAGAGAAATAATTTCCAAAAGTATGCATAACCTCTTCCAAGCCAAACGACCCCTTTAAATAGCTAGAGGTGGCACCAAAAACCAATTAGAACCTTCTAAAGAAGACCGACCTCCTTGGGGACATAATAGTTCCTTTTTCTTCTATTTTTCATTTGGCTTTTCTCCTTTACCCAACCGACCTAACTATACTTAGAAAATTATTAAAAAGAATGCAAAGCTCACAAAAACAACTGAAAAACATGACATTAGCTTCCCTTGCTCATTCCCTTTTTGCCCACGGGAAGTGGAATGGGCTCAAGGTCTTCAAAGAGGACTAGTGTTGAGAAGGGGACATTACAATTTCAACCTACGGTTGAATCTTCACAACTTGTGTGGTTTCCACTTGCTTTCCTTTGGCTTGCCTTCGTGTTTGAGGTTCCATTTGTGTTGCGGGTTGAGCTTTGGCCTTTGGTTGCATGCCTCCTCGGCTTGTAGGCCTTCCGCAATTGGTTGTGTTGGCTTCTCATGTGCAATTGTTGTACATTAGTGGCAATCATGCCATTCTTTTGCTTAGCTTTGCTTGTGCTATCTCCACGTTGACGAAGAATGGGAGTGTTTTTGGGAGTGTTTTTGGGTGCTTGGAGTTGGCTCCTTTGGATCGTAGTATGACTTTGTTATTCAACAAAGTTAGCTTGGCATATGGGGTTGTGTATGCATGCACTTCCTTTGGTATGCGGGGTTTGTGTCGAGTGTCTCCCGGATTATGTTGAGCCGAGTCTCCCATCTTCTGCATGTCTTCATAAGTTGTGTATGGCTTGGCTGGAATGAATTGCACAAACCGCTCATGCGGGTAATACACATATCGACTTCAATTATGCCTCAGGGCATGCCAATGTGTAAAACGGAGTAGTATGATCAACCATTGATACATAAACACTTTTCTCGCAATTTAGTTACCTTTTGTTCATTGTTGAGTTCATGCGCTAGGAATGTGGTCAATTGAACTCATCTCCATCCTCCCACATTCTTGTAATGATATCCACTACGCTGAGGGATGCTTGCTTGCTTCCTTGCATAGCTTGCCAATATCTTTTGGCTACAATCTCTGCTAGGACTAGCACCACTTAGTTCACAATGGATCCCAAAGGGATTCCCCTACCCTTGCACAAATGACTATTTCACCAACGATCTAGTGCTTTTGTATGCGAGCATATATATGCCTTTGTTGGGCAATCCAATGGCTTGGCTACTATGGCTGCCTTGATGGGGATTGCATCTTGCACACTGAACCAAATGGTGCCATTATAATACCATTCATGATTGTTTGCATGAACTTGGGGTGATTTCCCATGTATGGTAGCACTTTGTGAGCCTATCAAAACCGAACCGTTCTCACACTAGATCCTTTTCTACTATCTACCCTTTTGTGGCTTTAGTTTGGATTGTGGGCCTCTTTGCACCCCAAGCTTGTTCTCTCTTCTTTACTAGGTCATGATGTGGTGGGTCACTCCACTTTATTTGCCTTAACATTGCAGAAATCCCCATGTCTTCCTTTTCAATTAATCGGAGGAAGGAATGCGATTCCTTTCTCTACCATCATGCCTTGGACCTTAGGTCCGATGGGTCGGGTGAATGGATCTGCCATTACTCTTCTAGTGCTTTCCTTCGCAAACATGTTCTTTGGCTTTCAAATTCCTACAAATCTAAACTTTTTCTAGCTTGGAAGCCGTGTTTTCTTGCTTTCATTTATCAAATGTGTATAATTTTTTCTCTGCTCTATCTACTGCTTATATCCTTTCCAAATGCAATGTGTCCGCTTTTGAGCCGGTTATCCTTTGATCTACCACTTGAATGTAATGTCCCCTTTTCCCATTTGAGAGCTACTAATTGGTCTTCTTGCCATTCCTTCTCCATGGGAAATAAGTGAATAAGATATAGGAGAATCTTGAGCCTCTATTTGCATTATTCTTCTAATATTTTATAATTTCTTTTAGAGTTTTCCCCTCTTAATGAGGTTGGCTGGGTTTAATGCCTTTAATAAGGCTTAATGAAAGATTATAATGGTTCATTAGAGGTCGGCCTTTTCTAATTGAGCATTGGTGCCAAAAAGGAAGATATAAAAGGAGATTAGAGGCATCATTTGCATCTAGTCTTGGCGCATTTTATTACACTTGGGCAAAGAGAGCTAGTTGCTCCTTGGTCATCCACTTGAGGACGAAAACCCTCTTGTGAGGCCTCATTGAAGGACAAAAACCCTTCATGTGGCTTAGGTGAAGGACGAAAACCCTTCATCATCATTTGGCATTGAAGAGAAGAGTTGATTTGAAGATCTTTTTGTCATTTCCAGCTGTTATTGTATTTATTTAGGGTGGAGCGACCTACCTTGGGTAGGGTTTGGGGACATTGAAGAAGAATTTGATAAATCTGATTTTGTAATCTGATTTGCACTATTTTTAAAGGCCGAATATGAAGTTATATGAATTTAGAGGGTTTCTAGACCCATATTTCATATTTATTTTGTGGCTGCAATTTCCAGTGCATATCTTATTTCTAGCAGTGTATTTTTCAGTGTTTCTTGGTTGATTTGGCTTCTAAAATTCAGTAAATCATATATAAAATATTGGCGAATTGATTGGTGTTGTTTTATGGTGATTTTGGTAATTTTTGGTGCAAGTATAAGTCACTGATTTTATTCTACAGTCTGCTGCAATTTTATTTTCAGATCTGCATTTTGTTTGAAACCCTCAAAAGGGTTATTACATTGAATAACTTTTCTCCATTGGAGATTTGGCTTGATGTCTTTTCAACTGGCCTCTTTAGTTCACTTACTACAAAATCTTGGTTGCTTGATGTGTCGACCTTATAGATTGGTGAGTTGCTAACTTTTCATTGTTTCAAATTTTCAAATTTGCTTTTTGTCTCATCTGTTTTCTTGTTTCTTGTGCGGGTTTCTGAACTCATTTGTTTTCTACGATTTCTCTTCGTTTTAGTTTCCCGCATTTTCATTTTTGGCCGTTTGATAGGTGATCTTTTAAACCTTAACTAATCTACACGCACTCGAACACGAATTGATCAAATATACAAACTTCTATCTACTAAACCTTTGAAAGGTCCTACTCTAACTCACGTGCTAAAGGCACTTATTGTCACTTTCTTGTCATTGTGCAATTATCCATTGTAGGCTTTTAGCCTACATCCGTTGATTCTGCCAGGTAACATGTTCCCTATAGATCCCACAATACAATTGTGCCTTGTTTTGTGATGTGATGAATGATATAGGGCATTTCCATTTGATGTGCAATTTTCGAGTGCGCTTTAAATATGATTTCATAAGTCAATACCATCTGTTCGGTTTGAAATTCTTTACAACGAAGATTGTGTTCATGCCATGCTTTGATTCTATTTGTGTGCCTCCTGATTCCATTGCATAGTTGCCCTATTTTCTTCCATTTTTGTCCAATCCAGTCTGTTTTTCTATGGGTTCTTTGTCTCCCAACCGTGTGATGATCACAATGCGTAGGCTTGGTACAATGTATTCCATTGGCATTATTACTTCAATTCCATAAACCAATTGAAATGGTGTTTGTCTTGTACTCCTCTTGTATTTTGTTCTATATGCCCAATGCGGGTATTCTATCTTCCCAATCATCTCTTTGAACATTGCAGATATTTGTTAGCACTCTTTCCAAAACTTTGTTAGTGGCCTCCGCTTGTCCATTTGCTTGTGGGTGATATGTTGTGCTTTGATGATGCGCAATCATAAATTGTTCTGCGAAGGATTTTGATTGGATTGTTTAGGAAGTGTGTTCCTTTGTCACCAACTAACTTCTATAGGCATTCGTACCTAGTTATGATGTTTTCATATAGAAACTTAGTCGTGTCCGTCTTTGCGCAATTTGGTATAGCTGTGGCTTCGACCAATTTCGTGAAATAATTAGTTGACATGATGATATACCTAGCTTTGAACCTTTTGGATGGTGGATGAATCGACCCAATGAAATCTATCCCCCATTGTTCAAAAGGTTGCATGGCTAAGACTGGATTGAGTGGCATTTCATCTTTTTGATTGGGTTTCCTAGTTCTTTGACAAATATTGTGATGCTTCACAATGTGGTGTGCATCTTAAAACAGGGTTGGCCACTAAATTCCAATTTACAAAATCTCCTTTGCAGTCAATTCACCTGTAAAATGCCCTTCTTCTATGCGTGCATGTGTCTCACACAATATTGATTCTCTTTCATGTAGCACCCCTATCGGTAAGCACTTCTTGGTGTTATCATCTGCTACCCCCTTTACTCCCCATCGCATGTCACATGTTAGCAAGTAATGCTCTGTATCAGCAGACCCCTCATATGGCTGCAAACTTGTATAGGAGTTAGGATAGTGAGCCATCTTTCCTCCCATCCCGAGCTGACATGTTAGATGACTTTGCGCATGTAGTATGACTCGGGCTATTAATTGGATTCAATTGGATTAGTGCTTGCACCGGTACTTACACTAGCCTTTACTGGATTCATTCATAGTCTATTTATTAAGTAGTACACAAAAGAACTAACAAGACTTATTTCACAATTGCGCAATAGCTACAATCTAGACATCATTCAAAGAAGAGAGAGACAGTGATTGGGAAGGTACATATAAAATATAAAGGAACAATTATTATTGAATTAAAACACATACATGCTTCAGAATGGAACTTAAAGGAATCAAGATGAAATTCTATTAGGATCAAAGATCAACTTCTATGCATTGTGCTTGCATATTTTTATACAAAAATAGGTGACTGTTGAGTTACCAATCTTCTTCTTCCTTTCATATTGAAGAGGCTCTTGAATTCTCTATCTATCCTAAGAGAGCACTCTATCTTCTATACTTTGTCTCATCTAAAATATATGTATACGAGTATGATTGCACAATCATACAAAATACATTCACGTCGGCTTTTTAATCCTTTTTATACTCCCAACATTGTCTTGGCAGTTTTTTCAATGCAAAAAGTCCCTTAACTACCGGAGGCCATAAAATTTGTACAAGAACTTGAAATCAGGTGTCGTTTTTATGAAAATGTATAACTTTTTGGGAGGAATCCAAATTGCAATCACATTTGAATTTTGATGAAGGATACTATTTGTTTCACCTTGATGAAGTAGACAAAATGTGTTTGTTAGGATTAGCAATACACAACCTTGCCACAACATTTCCTTATTTTGTTGATCCCGACACTTCTTTGGATTCAATTGGCGTTCTTGATGTATTTCATTGATCCTTGTGGATCATACCTCCCCATTTTGGGTGGCTGATGGATTTCGAAGCTGGAGAGTAAGGCTGGAAACCAACATTGTCTCATGCCTGTAGCAAAGCTTGGAGAAAAAGAACTGACAACACGAACATCCATCACCGTGAGATGGCCAATGCATGATCTGATATGCCCCCAAAAGAGAATATTGAGAAAGAATGCGAATGAGAGGTACTTGTTACCATATTTTTTCATGTAAGATTGAACAAAGTTATTTTGGGGAAATTGGCTATTTTTGGTGGAAAGACTATTTTTAGCACTCGCCAAAATTAAAGTGTTCTAGATGAGAATTGGTTGAATAGTGAAAATTGTTATTTTTAGCATTCGCTAAAAATAGCGAGTCTCTAAAAATAGTGTGCTAAAAATAGCATGCATGGATAAGGGAAAGAGCTGCTAAAAATAGCGAAAAGACAGTTGGAATTGGCGCTAGAAATAGGTGGAGAAGAGCATGAGTTTTATGCTAAAATTAGCTAAAACAGTTGGGTCTATTTTTAAATCATAAAGGCAGCAGTTAGCATGAGTTTTTATGCTAAAAATAAGAGTTGAAGTGGCTGTTTTAAACAGTTAAATTTGTGGCTAGAATACCCAAATTCCAACGCAGCCTTAGCAAAAGGTGGAGCACAAGATGCCAAAAACAGAAAAGGACAAAATTAGAAAAGACAAAAGCAGTTGTAAGCAGATTTATTTATTAAAAAGCAGCATTAGCCTATGCCAAAGGAGTGGAGCAGCAGCCTTAGAGTATTTTTAATTGCAGCAGCAGGCCTTAAAGTCCACGCAGCAGGGTTAAAGGACAAATTTTATTATTGTAACACACTTGCATGCTTCTAGGGCAGTAGGGGTGAATTAAATAATATTTTTATCCTTGCATGCACAGCAGGGGTCTAAAATAGATGGCAGCAGTCTTATAAGACTGATTTTTGCAAAAGAAAATACATACACACTCTTCTAGTTGTTTTGCTCTGCAATCCTAGCTTGTACTTGCATCTGTGAATAGAAAAGCTCCATTTTGCCTTCTCATATCGCTGGTTTTCTGAGTATTCATCGTGTTTATCAGGGTATTGTATTGCTTTGTTGTGGAATTTCTTCCCTATACTGCTGTCCCTTACCTAAACCTTTGAATTAATTTTGCAGATTAGCCTAGAGTTGTGCATGTGTGTGGATCTCTATATTTTCTGTATGCAGTAGTACGTGTGTGTGTCAAATCATTGGTGTATCACCTCAATTTACATTTTCCGTATTCCTTCTCCCTTTTCCTTGTCAATTTTTAGTTTTTAGGTGATTCACAGGGGAACCAACCCACTCTGGAGGTTCACCTCAGTTATAGGTTCCCACAACCTTGAGGTGTTCCAATTTTGTCAACAGAAGAGAGAGTGCTCATCATTCTCTAATCAGGGTGCACTTTTGGGTGACAACAATTTTTATTCAATTTATGTATTCAATGTCTAGTAGATTAGCAACCGTTATTAAAACACTTTGGACAATTTACACAATTCTTCATTGATGTTCTAGTAGTTCATGGGTAATGAAGTTGTCCGATGGTTGAAATTTGTTATATAAATACTCATCATGTAATACTTGCTTGAAAACATAATGGTGTGCTTCCATGCAAATGCATTATAATCTGAGAGGTCAAATCGGAAATAGAGACATGACAATGAGTGATGGCACCTTAGATAAAGCCATGTGGAGGACTGGTGTTGGTATCAACATGGTAATACACAGAAAGTTGGCATTGAAGACACTCTAACCTCTTTTATCACCTAACTACAAATGGCACTGTTTTCATGTTTTTCCAGGCACATGGTAAATATGTGTACTTTATTAAGATAGAGCCTCACGCATTGTCAGATTGATCCAGAATGAATTTATGTGTAAAAGGTAGAGTAAAAAAGTGCCCTTTGGGGAAATTGATATAGGTGGTAGTTCAAGAAGAGGCCCCTTTGGTGTATACTGGCCCCGAGCTAGACATCCTTCTTTTCCCTTGTTACCCTATAGGGTCAAGGTGTGATAACTGTCTGAGGGATCAAGGGGTGGTAACTATTTGTTAGGTCAAGGGGCAATGTCTTGTGTGGAGTTGAGGGTTAATGCCCCGACCCTCTCCAAAGATGAAGAAACAAGTGCCAACTTTGGAATTTCATTGGGAAATATGGTGAATTGTGCTTGGGTTTCGGTTGGATACTAGTTATGCAAATTAAAGTGAAAAGGAGTCCAGGTAAAAGAATATCAAAATCCATCAGCACAGGTTGGGAAGAAAAGAAGATTTTGTAAGTGACAAAAATGTTGTCTTCCCATCTCTAAGGATTTTAAATTCTTCTTTGAGGTGCGTAAGCTCTTGATATGCCTTTAGAGACTCCTGCTGGTGCTTTAATTGGAGCTTCTCTAGCTGCTGCTCTACCCTGTTGTCATGCCCAGTCAAAAACCTTGTGCTGATAAAACATGGTTTGTAAGGATCCAAAAACATTTTTCTAGGTTCTGTTGTATGTGAATTGCATGGAAATGGTGCTCCAGTTATAAGGGCTTGTCTTGCTATCTGAGTTCATAGTTGGACCTGGTACTTATTTAATTGTTGAGTAGCTCCTCTTATTCCCACACTCAAGCTTTTTATTGGGTTCACTTCAATGATTGATGTAGAGGAAAAACTCATATCAGGGCTATCTTCTAAAATCACACCAGTATGAGAGCTTCCTTCCAGGCACCGGGCCAGGGTTAATTTGAATTCCTCTTTTCAAGCTCCTTCTGAAGTATGAATTTGCAGTTTTCATGCTATCCAAAACATTTGCCAAATAATTTCTTGCCCCTTAGTGATTTCCATAATCTTAAGGTGGGTGGAAACCCGTCAGTTCTACCTCACCTATGTAACTTGGTATGGTTCATTTCTAGGCTGGTTGTTTGACTTGCCTTTGTGATCTAAGTAACATCATCTTGCAGGGCTGGACATATAGCCGCGCAAGCTCAGTTCGCACTCTTGTGCTGTTAATGGCATCTTTAACTTCTGCTCTAACACGATCAGCTTTGCAAGTGTAGGCCAATCCTCCAATGATAGAATTTATATGAGCCATCTCCCTGAGGGCTAGATGCTCTTCTTCGTCTGACCTACTGACTCATGAATATGTTTGCAAAATAAGCAATATAAAAACATTCATTGAACACATACATTCAATGACTTCTTCTCAGCCTAGGTCATTCATCAAATGACATTATTTGAGTTGACATTAGTGCTTATGCAGTGAACAATATTTTTATAGGCTCCCCCTTTGGTGTTTATGAGGACACGTGTTACAGCCCTAATTTTTAGCGTTAACAAGGAAAGCATAACTTCCACGAACCCATAGTTAATATGCCATGTTTTGGGGTAGTAAATCTGTGTGTGCGTGAGGAAGAAAGGCTGCCAAATCATCATAAGGCCTAAGGGCTTAAAATGGGGACTAATATGATAAATTGAATATAGATTCTTAAATTTATGAAGTGTGGCCAAATTAACAAAATAGGGTGCCATTTCTTTGGAGAAATTTGAAAAGCATGTGGGCCACTCGGGAGGCCAAAGGGAAGGATAGGTTTGCCTCTCTCTTTACAAGCCTAGAAGAGCCTTAAGAGCATAGTTACCAGATCCTGCTGCAACCAGATTTTTTTGGTTGTCCGGATAAATTCGGTCCAGGTTGGCCGTCTTTTTCTCAATTTTTTTGGCTATAAAAAGACATCCAACGCCCTTTTAATAACAAGTATGTTAACATTTTATATTATATTGTCAATAGTTTTTTCTGTATTTCTCATTTTTTCATATTTATAGATTATGCTCATATATAATATGTAAGCAGAGTAATTAGAGGCTCCAAGAACTATATTTTCATATATTAGACTTGTTTATCATATTGACAGCTTCATAATGCGAGCTGGCTATAACAGCACTAGTCTGGTAGTCTGAAAGAAGGGATAACCGAAAAATCTTTTCAGTCCATTCTCCACTCCATAGGAAGGATATCTTGCTTACACAAGGTGCAAATCTGCAGCAAAAAGCTCACTAAGGGGCTGAATTTTCTTAGGATAAACTGCAGTTATATTTCGCCTCATATATGTTTACATTCGTTTTTGTTTCTCTCTTCTTTTCGTATTTATGAATATCTATTCTTATTTGACTACACGGTCATAAGAGCATAAACGCTTTAGATGTGATTGTTTAGGTGGATGTAAGCTGACAGTTGCCTGTGAAAGGGGCTAAGAAGATGATAACAAGATTTTACAGGTCGTAAAGGGTAATACTTTGTTTGTGCTAGTTGCACAAGGAACAACTCTAGTTTGTTTTGTCCCTAGTATTTGTTCCTCCCATGACAGTATCAGAAACATGGTGCTTTATTGGATTAATTCAACATAGCTTTGCTAATTTGACTGGCTACGCATAGACTGGCAGGGGTGTTACGCTAAAAATTAAATACTAGGGCTTGCACACGTAATCACATTTGCTTGTTTTGGTTGTTAGTATGGATAGTGGTAAGTTATAGCTAAAGGTAGTAGGAATGATCCGTGTCTATTGGCAAGGAATCCCCTTTGCTGTCCCAGTGGCGTAGTGTTTTAAATGAGAGCTCTAATGGATGACAATGAACTTGAATGGTGCTGAGTTTGGAGGGGCATTTCCTTTGAATTTATTTCTGTGGTGGTGATAACTCTCTCTCTAATGGGGTCAGGCATGCCAATTGAAAGGTGGCTTTCCCTATAGGTCTGCCTTTAGGTTTGCGAGTTCATGCTGACATTATCTTTAACAGCTTATGTTTTGTTGTCATTTCAGGGTGGAAAACCTGTCCTATAATACATTTAGTTTGTTTCTCACCCCATATCCAGTTATCATTTGGCTATAGCACACTAGAGAGTGTACACTTATACCTATTGACTTCTAATCCTGTAATTTGTGCTGTTGCTTTGTTGTGGGAGATATATTTGACATTGCAGCTATTTTTGCTAGCTGTACTTTTGCATCCCATTGACCTACATTGCTCTCTCGTATATCATTTATTTCGTTTGTTTTTTTCTCTATAAGCTATATGTGTTTTTATCTTTTTATGTGCATATCTGATTCTCTTGTTGCATCTTTTAGCTTTTCCCTCTATGTGTTGTTCTAATATTTGGTTAAGGAGGAAATTGAAAGGGAAGAATAGGGATTTGTATTAAATTATTAATTTTTATACTATGCCATGTAGGGAGTCATGATGACTCATGGAAATGTGGTAGCAACAACTGCTGCAGTAACAACAATTGTACCAGAACTCAGCAGTGAAGACATTTACTTGGCATATCTACCACTAGGACATATCTTTGAATTAGCAGCGGAGGTATGAAAATATGGTTCTTCTGATTTCCAGAGTGATTGTGTATCAAACCATTTTTTGAGATCACGAGCTCACTCCAGACATACTATATTTTCCCCTAAATGTTTTGCAGTGCACAATGGTTGCTATGGGCTGTGCCATTGGTTATGGTTCACCATCAACATTAGTAGATTCATCAAACATGATCAAGAAGGGAACCAAAGGGGATGCTCCAATACTCCGGCCTACTTTAATGACTGCAGTACCAGCGATATTAGATCGTCTTCGAGATGGTGTGAGGAGAAAAGTATGTTGCCTGGATGCATTTTTATGTAAAGCATGTTGTTGATCATATTTGTGAAGTTGTTTTGAATATCTAACCAAGTAATCTTCTTTAAGGACTTTCAGTGTAAGGATTTTGAAAATTTCAGGTTGAAACAAAGAGAAACATATCCAGAAAACTCTTTGATATTTCTTACAGACGTAGCTTGGCAGCTATTGAAGGAAGTTGGAATAGCGGATGGGCTGTAGAGAAGCTCCTGTGGGATAAAATAGTGTTTAGAAAGATACGTGCGATTCTGGGAGGTCACGTTCGTGGTTTGCTCTCAGGTGGAGCTCCTCTATCTGAAGATACCCAGCGTTTTGTTAATATATGCATCGGGTATAATTTCATGTCCCTTATTCTTTTGTACTGTAAATGAGTGTCCTGCTTTGAACATTGTTTCTTGTCTTATGATTCAAATAAGTTAAGAGAGAGGTAAAAAGCTAAATAAGGAAAACCAATACCAAATTTAACATGGCAATCATGAATAGGTTGATACGAAGATAAGATAAGAGGCTATGGTCGTACCGAAACAATTATCCTCACGTCTCTATTTTGACACCTGCAATTAGTCAATAGGTATATGTTTTCCTTTCTATTTCTGAATCCATAGAAGCATGTGTCACTCTTACCCAAATATTTTCACATGCGTAAGTCTACCTGTTGTTGTCAAAGCTACAAAAGAACGAAGAAAGATAATTCTGCACTTTGGTTCCTTGTGTGTTCACCCAACTAGTTCCATTTTAAATGTTTGAGAGCCTGCTTTTGCCTGAAGAGCTTATAGATTGTGTTGATACTGGTGAAGTGTTCTTCGTGTTCAGCTATCGAGCAATTTTGAGCCTACCATTCTATTGATCTAGGAAAATGAGTGATCTATTGCTCTGCTATTTACAGGAACAATTCTTAAATGAAATGATACTTAGCCTCCCATTCTATTGATCTTCATAATATTTTTATGATGCATGTTTGTAATTTTCATTCAAATCATTACCAGAACCATTGTCCTTGTTTGTATTGTTAACCATATGAGCTTGTGCAGGACAAGTTTCTAAGCACTTGAGTGTTTTCTGAGCATTTCCATTCGCTACATGACACAGTTTTGTGAATATTGAATTTTATACTGCATTTATATCAGGATTCAGTAACTGAAGTAGAATTCAACTTCTGAAAATATGGATTGCTTGAAGGAACTTATACTACTTCCTTTGTTCTCCAGGGCACCAATTTTACAAGGATACGGTCTTACAGAGACATGCGCTGGAGCTACTTTCTCGAGTGGGATGATTCAACTGTTGGTCGCGTTGGTCCTCCACTTCCTAATTGTTATGTGAAGGTACAATGTTTTGGTTCATTTTGAGCCATATGTTTTGCAAGGAGAAAAGACTTTGATACCCACCCTCAATGCCAAAATCCTCCCAAAATACTTATTTTCCAAGAACATTGTTAAGTGGTAGAGACCCCAAGCTCATTGGGAAGCCAAGATCTTGGTTAATTTGGTCAGTCCAAATTTATTATCTTGTTCTCCATATTTTTAAAAGCTAAGATCTTGAGTTTTATGAATTAGGGAGATGTTTTACTATTTTTCCAAGCTTGTTGAAGTTCGCTGGTTGAGGGTTTCCAAAATTAATTATTTTCAAGCTCAATTCTGATTTCTAACAGCTGATTGTGTTTGCTGAGGGTTTCTTAATAATTTTGGCATAAGAATTGAAGGGTGTTAGCAAGGTTTAACCCACCTTTGAGGGGTTTAACTTCTCCAAGGAAGTCACTGCCCTAGGAAGGGCCTAATTTGCAGATTGCAGGGTTGATATCAGCCATCTACAACAGCTCCCTAATCTGATTTTTAAGTTTACATCTCAACTTTTGGTCATTTCCCGAGTCCCCCTAAAAAGGGACATTACAACATGTCACAACACAACTTGCATGTAATGTAATGTCCCCAAATGGGACTCTTTAACCTCAAGTTGGACTTTCAACCAATCCCAATACCAAACACAGATTTAACAAGGTGAAAGTAATTAAATGCAATGCAGATCAGAATTATTTAGGAGAAATGCGACTAGGGTTATATGGTAAACCCATATAAATCAGTCATTAAAACTTAACCTTTCCTACTCAAGACTGAAATACAGATTTTTCCAGGCCACAATCTGAAGAAATATGCAGATTTAAGTTGCAAAGCATAACTGAAAATGATTTAATAATTATGCAGAAATAAAGTACCAGATATGAGCTGTATAATCTGATTTTATTCAATAAAAACTCTGCAAAATCCAGCCTGCAAGTACAGTTGAAGGAGAGGGTTTGGAACCTCTGAAACACACTCCAAACTGTGTCTAAAGATGACTAGAATCCAGCTCTAACAGCAGCAAACAAAAACTGAATTTTATGCCCTTCCAATATACCAAAATCTGCCAATAGCTGGGTCACTCCAGCTGGTATAAATGATCCAAAAATCTGATTTTATCTTTGAGACTTCAACGTACAAAGATGAGTCTAGAGGAGAGTTTTCGTTCTCCCTTAACTCTATTTTCTGAGGGTTTTCGTCCCCAGAATTTTATAGCAGCAAGCACTAAGCTTCCAAGCCAAAATTAGAAAATAGAATGATCATAGCATGAGTCCTAAGCAAGTTGACTTCTCCTTTTAAGGAAGAAGAGACCCAAAATGACCTTCCTCTCAACCAATCAGCTTCTTTCCCTCCGTTTCACTTCTCTAGGCCAAGTCGCATTTTTTAGAAGGGATACATAGGACTCTTTTACATTCTTTTCTATTTTAATTTCCCTAGGCCAGTCGCACTTTTCCCTTTAAAATAAAGTGCTTTCTTACTTTTCTATTTCCACTTTATAGTTAAGTCAAATAAATTAATATAAGTGCTCTATTATTTTCCCTTTGCTACGGGCACTTTATAATAAATTATTGTGATTTGAATCACCCTTGTGTTCACCCCTTTGGCCGTCGGGTAGACAAAATAGGCCAAAGGTCTTTGATAACATTATTCTAGAAAGAGGTACATTTCATGTAAGCTGGAAACAAGTCATAACAACCATTCACTTGGAATTCCATCCAAATCAGCACTAGGATGGCTGGGAGGATTGTTTCATGACTGAAAATATTAAGACAATATAGAAATGATATAAATATGACAAACCCATGCAAAATTCAGTAATGTGATCGATGTAGAAGTGGTAGGTAGCCATACAAGGACTGAAAACTCTCCATTAGTCATCATCAACTGGAAAATATTCTTTCCCATGACTGGAAACCCTGCAAAATCACTTGTGTGAGTGCCCATGAAGTGGTGCGATGGCTGATAATTATGATGACAACAACATTAGTGTTGGAAATTAGGTCCATAGTTGTCTTGGGTATGCTTCCGCTGTCATATGATGATATCATCTCATCATTGTTTCCATATTTGTCACCATGTGCTTCTAATGCTTGGAGAAGCATCTCTTCCATCCCATCATCACCAGCTGCAACCTCATACTCTTCCTCATTTACTTGAGCCGATAACAAACTCAGCTGCTCTATCACATCCTTGTCTTCTTTCTCCTTCATACTCTCTACCTCCCTTCTAGGCTGTTTACACTTTTCTTTTTCTCCATTCTTGGACCTGCACATAGAACAAACACATTAAAGAAAACAAGAGTTCCCATTATCACTTCATCATGCCTTATAGACATGATGGCCAACTCTCTCTCATTGCTTGCAACCATCTCATAACCTCCTCAAGTTATGGATGTCCGAAAACTCAATCACGTTGTCCCAAACACAATTGTAACCTTGCATTTCCTTCTCCAAAATCAGAGTGATAGTGGCTGGAAACTCTTCTACGGTTGTCAACAAAGTGAGAAGGGGGCTGGAAATGTTGTGTGCAACAGGTGAAAGGATGGTACAGTAGCTGTCCCACTGAAAACCGTTCATGAAATTCCGCAATGACAATGTTATGGGGGCTGGAAACATCCCATTATTGATTGAAAATTCTCCCAACGACTGAAAATTATTCCATTTCATGACTGTCCCCATTTGTGTGGCAGCAAACAAAGTGTTGGGCAAACTGAAAATGTTGATAACAGCAGTACAATTTTTTATGACAGCATGTCTTAAAACCCATAAAACATGACTTCTACTACTTACAATCATACCACCAATTTCCAGCTGGGTTACAATGCTTGGGCAATAAGATAACATCCATCTTGCTCACTTCCAAATATAAAATTCATGAACTCAACATCCACTTTTATTGGAAGACTTCTTCTAAGAGCATGTGCATGGATTAGGAGCTGAAAACCTCTATGATATAACTGCTGTTCTAAAAATGAAAATGTGGGATTTACCTTGTGTCCACCCCAAAGCATTGAAAAGTTGTTGTGTCTCCATGGTGTAAGGAATGATGAAGCCCCTTTGTAGTGACTCATCCTTCATCATGTTGTTAGAATACACAAGAAACTTTACATGACTCTTCCCAATTCTTCTTACATGCCAAGTGCAAGAGATGGAGAACTCAATAGTGACATTTACCTTGATCCTCACAAAACCATCATGGATCCCATAGGCACAAACAATTTTGAATTTGAGCAAAAGATCTATGTGCTCTATATTACAAGTTGTCCCCTTTATCTTATCATCCTTTTTAGCATGTTGTTCATGATGACAAAAATATTGCAGCGACATAGGAGGAAGCAACAAATCTGAAATATCATACCTTGGGCTGTCAACAAGGAGCTCACCCTCCTTTGCTGAATTGGGATTTGTGGAGACACCTCCAACCCTTCTATCCTTGTGACTCCCAATATTCTCTTCAAACAAATCCCTTCAAATGCCATGTAAAAAATCAGTCAATGACTCATCCTTAGGAAGGTACATGTACCTCTATTTGAATTCAATCTAGTATTGCCCTTTTTGTTTCGATTTCTTCACTATTTTGCTGCCACATGCAATCATTGGAAATCAATAAAATATCATCTATTGTCAAAGAATATTTACCTTCAAGCTGCATATTGGGCTTCTTTTGTTCTTGTTTTATGATTTCTTCCTCTTTCCTCATCACAAAGGGAGAATTCTTTTCATCTTGGGCTGGAACATCTTTTCCACTTTCCTTTGGCATGGTAGATTCCTCCATGGGCTGTTCTCTCTCCATTACTTGCAGCCCTATTTTTTTCATGCTCCACCATTGCAATTTGGAAATTCTTTTTCTCTTCCTTTCTCAAGCATGTCAAGATCCTTTTGTGGTGCTTGAGACCTAGGCTCGGGCCTTGATCTACCCTTGCTCACTCCTATGAACTCTGCAAGTGATATGGCATCACGAATCTCATCTAGAAGTGCCCTATACTCCTCATAGCTGGCAGCAATGTTGTGGCCCACAAATGTCATGTTTCAACCTTTGGAATGGCTTCTTCCCTAGGGAGGAAGGTAGGCTGAAAAGGCCTAGCAGCAGATCTTGAAAATTGACCTTTGGGATGCCTATTGTTATGAACCCTTGAAGAGTTGCCCTCACCATTGGGTTGTCTTGACCCATGAAGTTTTTGTAAAGTTAGGGCTAGTGAATCCATAGTGTTTGCCAATCTCTTTTGCCCTTCAACAAGTCGATTCAACTTGGCTTCTTCTGAATTTTTGTTAGCCATTTTGGAACCCTCTGATTGTTGTCTTGAAATCTTCTTCTCCCTTCTTTGATAAAAGAGGAATTCCTTATCACCGCCTTGCATGTTTACCCAACAAGTTGGGAGGATTATGCTCTGATACCACTGTAATGCCCCTTTTTGGGTGAAACTGAAAAGGAGGGAAAATGGCACCAACCCAAATCACAAGTAAACTGAAATTTATAACAACAAGCTACAACAGTCTGAATTCTTATGACAAAAAGAAAGAAATTGCAATTATTCACTTCCAACACCACTTTTACACCATCCAAAGTAGGGAACAATAATAATTATTTAGAGCAAGTACAAACCAAGAAATGAATTTTTAGAACCCTAGCTGAAGTATAATAATTAATTTTATGACAACAACAAACCACTTACAAAAATGGCCGGAAATAATGATTCCAAGGCCCAAAGTTCAATCCGGGAAATGAAATCAGCCTTATAAATTAGGAACAATCCAAATATCAACAAAGAAAGAAGTGTCGTGCCCTAGATATCACCAAAACCCTCCACCATGCAAGTCACCACCCTAGGAGAGGGTTTACAATGGGCTGGAAATGGCGTGTTCCAAGGAAAATCTGAATGTAATCACCAAGTGTGACCTCCGTGTGAGACCACCAATGAAGGAATGAGGGTTTTGTCCTCAAACCAAGTGCAAAGAGGGTTTCCGTCCTCAATTGCAAGAGAGAGAAAGTGGTTTTGTGCTCCAACTCCAAGAGAATAAATTCCAAAGCAAGCATACCCTTTTTCCATCCAAGCGACCCCTTTAAATAGCTAGAGATGAACTATCTTGGAGAAGGGGACATTACATCAGTAAACTCTGATATTTAACTGTTGGAAATTAGAAAATTATGATTAATTGTTTTGTATATGAAAGAAATCTCTCTTAATTGGAGTAAAAGAAGCCAATATGAGAGATCCTATAGTCATTGGATTTTGACCCCAAAATGATATAGTAAATGCTTCTCAAAAGTTTAAACAATTAAAAACACGCACTTAATGGCAACATAAAAGTAAACAGTGTGCAAATCGAAAACATAATTGTTTGGCACCTGAACTACCAATAAGAAATGAAATACTCAACTGTGGTCTGAAGCTCTACGTTTGCGAACCTATTGTCAAAATTGAGAATCAAAAAATCAAGCCAAGACTGTCTATAGCAATTAGCAATGAGACTAGAAGCTGTAAATAGAACCAGAATCCTTAAACCAATAGTAGAAAAGACTCAAATCATAGGACCGGCCAAGGAATTTAAACCACCACACTTCTTTCAATAGGGATAATCACCAAAATAGGAAAACAAAACCAATACAAGAGGCTACAAACTACTTGCGGAAAATTCCACCGTAGGAAAAGCTGTTAGGAAATCAAAGGATGAAATACGAGGACTGAAAACCAGCACTACTGTCACCATCATAGGTAGAAACAAGTGAGGATAAATTATAGTTAACAAACATTGGAAAGACTTACAACGCATTTGATTAGTAAGAATCCATTTGAAAGTTTTGAACCAACCAAACTCAGCATTTTTAGAAGAAAAGTGAATGGCTGAAAGGTCTTCATCTTGGCAGAATCCATATTTTCACATGCTGTTTCTGAAAAAATCAATCGTCAAACAGAATCACCACACTATTCCTATGAGGTAGAACTACAGGAGCAAGCAAGGCATATAACATTAAAACACTTCTGAATCCACCATTAAAATGTAAAAACAACAATGCAAAAATCACTTTACTTTTGACAGAATCAAATTAGGAAGATGTGATGCAATATTAGGATAAATATAGATATATGAATATGGCATTATCCTACACAGAGTTGCATGCATATAGATATCAAATTTTGAAGACCTCTGATACGGAGACACCATTTATAAAAACACACATATTTATTGTTGTTTTTATATTTTATTTTATAACAGTTGTTACTTGTATTCTTTTATGATTAATTTTTATATCTACTAGCTTAGAACAAAAGTATTGTTTTAATGTTCCATTTTTAGCAGTTTTACAATGTTTTTATAATCCTAAATTGGACACAGTTCTGTATTATGTGGTGCCATATTCAGAAGTATTATGTCCAAATCCGTATCTGATATGTGGATATATGTATGTGATGAGGGAAGGAAGTATCCGGCAACTATAATCATGTGGTACAAAGATCCCATGTATTAAAACCTAAAGAGCGAAAAAGATAAAAAATATATGATAAAAATTATCACCTACATGTACCCATCATGAGCACGTACCCAAGTAAGAAGATTTGCAAGGAAATAAAATTGATGGCATGCATTATTTATCAAAGAAGTGCTAGAAGAAAAATCTAAATTCAAAGTAGATATCAAATTTGAATGATTTCCAACAAATTTAACGATGTTTTCTCTTATGAACTTCCCTAGATTAACCTCTTCACCCAAATTGAACTAGAGTATAATAGTCATTTATCCTTCCAACTTCCTTACACACTTAAGCTGCCCCGAAAGGAAAGAGGTCAGAAGACAAGTCTAAGGATTTTCATGAACAAGGTTACATTTAGCCTTCCAAATTCCCATTAGGTGTGTCAAAGCTCTTAGTAAAACTAGTCGACAAAGCAATGAGAATGTACATAGAATTTAGGCCGATCAACAAAATTATTATAATGAACAAATACCCTTACAAAGAATGGATGACCTATTGGATTCCCAAAAGGGAATTTTCTCCAAAATAGACTTTACATGGAGGTGAGAGTGTGATTTGCTCTTTTACTTCAGACTTTCACATTGGCTTTCCTCAATTTAAGAAGGAAACCACACAAACCCAAGTGAAGTAAAATCTGATTTTATAACAGCAGCTGTAATATTCTTTAAACCAAATGCACCATAAAACCATGCACAATAACTTGAAATTACTTCTAAATAATTACTTCAATTACGACAACCAATATCCATCCAATTTGCAACAAATAAATGGAGAAAATCAGCGAAGATACAACTGCTGTAATTAAATTTGTGACAGCAGCAGGGCAGCCACAAACAAGGGCTGAAAACAATAGATAAACCTCTCCAAAAATAGCCAAATTATGGATTCTGGCCTTATAAATTATGGAGAATCAGAATATAAAATAATATATGAATTATGTGCCCTAGAAGGCACCGAACCAACACCAAACCCTAGTTGCTCCCTAGGAAGAGCTCCAAAAATCATGCAAAGCTTTTGTAATCTTCTTCTTGATGTCTTGATCCAAATCAGCAAGCAAGTCTTCAAGAGATGTCTTCAATGAACCACCATGGAGAGTTTTCATTCTCCACCAAGCCACAAGGAAGGTTTCCGTCCTCCTTGGATGCCACACAAGAGGGTTTTCGTCCTCAAGTGGAATGGTATTGAGCAACTAGCCCAACAAACCAAATGTAGATGTAAAATGTGCCAAAGATGATTTGCAAATGAAGTCATACAACCCCTTTTATACTCCTTGCTTGGCGCCAAAGGCCAATTAGATGAGGACCGACCTCTTAAGCTTCACTTTATCTTTTAATTTTCCTTTTTAATTCCTCCAACCCAAGTCGACCTGCCTCATAAAGGAAAAACACTAAAAGAAAACATTAAAACTAATAAAAGAAAACTGAAATGAAGTGCAATTCCTTCCCTTGTTCACTTATTCTTCTTCGCCACGGGAAGGAGTGGCAAGAAGTCTTCATTTGGCCTCAATTCAAAAAGGGGACATTACAGTCCTCCCTTCCCGAAATTGCTTGCCCTCAAGCAATTGCAAACTCATATGCCCAAGCATCATCATATCAAGGTAAAGGAACATGTTGTAGTGCTCCCATAATCTTGGATCTTGTGCTGTTAAATGAAGGAGCTTCAACCCAAACAAACTCAAACCTCTACTGCTCCTTTCTTCATTGAAGTCTTCTTCATCTTCTACTTCAAAAACAACAGTGACATCTACTTTCTTTGCATACTCAGCTGTACCAAAATCCCTGCAAACTGATGTAGTTTCCATCATAAAGCAAGAAATGGACGAATAATCAGCTTGACTAGCTATCTCTCTTATTACAAGATGCAAATCAGATTGTGGAGGGGCTGAAAACAATTCACCACAGTCATAATTCACATGGAATCTTATCCAATTTGGGGCTATCAAATCTGATTTGCTTCTTCCTTTCAGCTGTAACCTTCTTCCCACATCAACCCATGATGGAATTCCCTTCGAAAATGCAAGTTCACCGCTGTTCATGACTGCTAATGGCAGTCCCAAATCTGATTTTTGCACATTCAGCCCTATAGCCATGGCATAACAACTACCAAACTGAAATCTTATGGAAAAAGCAATTTCATGAGTAATGTAGGGACTGAAAATTGTCTTACATAAGCTGAAAAATTAAGAACAGGTCTACAATTGAAATCAGCAGACATATTGGCCCTTAACTCAAGAGGGTCAAACACCACAAATCTTCCCATCCTCATGATTACATCTCCATACCTCCCACTTTGGTGGAGGATTCCAATAATATCCCAAACACAATTGTAGCTATGTATTTCCCCCTCATAATTGAACCAATGATGACTGAAATGAATTTCAAGAGAGTTGGGCATACCTCTTTAGGAAATTGGGGTGAGTGTCTACCATCCTAACCATTGGAATCTCACTTTCAGCTGTTGCAAAAATGAGTGGAGGGCTGAAAGTGTAGTATGCAAGAGACACATAAATGTTGGAGTTGCTTCCTTTTCGGGATTTCTTCTTGAAGGACAACCTTCTATTGTTTGTGAGTAAGCATATATTAATTGAGAAGATTCCCATAATAGCCCTGCATAATCTAATCTCCATTTTATACCTCCTCATGATGTTGCTTGCCAAATTCCTCCTTGCATTCTTAACTATGATCAGTCCTTTCCTTACTGCTGGTAAGGAAATAAAATCAGCCTTCCCTTGCTTAACATGCCTACCTTTTCCCTTCCTGATTTCATGAATTCTGACTTCTTCATTTTGTAAGTGGAACTTCAACCCCTTCTTGTGAATTTTGAGGGTAAATTCCCCTAAAGTTTGGAGCTCTTGACCCCAAGAACAATATGTGCCTCAGCTGAACTTAAAACAAAGAAGTCAAAACAAAATTCATACCTTTTCATGGGACCATGGGTTAACCACATATGAAACTGAAAATTAGAATCACCATCATTTCCCTCCATAATGATTTTGAAATCAGGTATTCCTCCCTTTGTAAATCTCAACATAACACCTATATGCCACGTGCGGAAACACCTCTTGAAATTGAGCCCAAGTATCTATATGCTCTTTACTACAAAAATTACTTCTTACCTCATTACCCCATGAAGTAGGATGTGCATGATGATATCCAATCAGCGGTGACAACACACATGAAATATGATTATTCTTCCTAACCAGCTGTCCATGGTGACAACAAATCTGAAATGGCATATTGGCAAAAATTGAGATATCCTCATACCGTGGGCTGCCCATGACACTCTTATGACTCAGAATTTCTGAGTTTAAATCAGCACTCTTTCTTGGCATGGTTTCCTCACCGGATGGGATCTTTTCTTTCTTGCATTTGTTCCAAAGTTGTCGGTGGTGCTTGTCTTGGGTAACCTTTGGCTTCTTGTTAAGGCTGAGTATTCCATCAAATGACCTCCTTTTGACTGCTGTTAGGAACAGTCCAGCCACCTCATCAAGGAACAGTCCAACCACCTCATCAAGTGCTTTATGGAGAGATTCTTCCAATCTTCTTGACCTTATAAGACTTGTTGAGATACCATCAACACAACCATCATTGTGACCCCAAATTCTTCCCTCAAACACAAGTATATCAAATGGATTACAAACCAAACGGAAAGAGGAAGTAGTTACCTTTGCATGCATACCGTGGGCCTTGGGAAGAGGGTTACCTCTTATCACTCCAATCTCAGTCCTTGTGCATAAAGTGACCTTTGTCTTGATGCATGCATAACTTGGGGGCTTGCCTAAAAAGGTGTAAGTACCCCTTACTACTCAATGTGCTCCTCATTTTGCCCACATTTGTATCAAACTGATTATGATGATTAGCTCCATGTGATGGTGAACTAGGGAGCAATAAATCTGAGATATATTTGTTCCTTGGACTTTCAACAAGATTTTCATCTCCTTTTGCCTTTGCTTCTTCGATAATTGGTGCTTTCCCCTTTTGCACAACCTCCATACCTTGTTCACATGTGCTTGGGATGTCTTTGTGGCTCTTACCCAAGTCTAATTCTTCATCTTTTAGCTCTTTATTGACTGCTGTTATAAACAGACCAACAAGCTGACTGTTATCATGTCTCTTTGAGAAATGGGTTCCAACCATCCCTTTCACTTCCCCTTCTTGCTCATCACCCTTCTTTTCAACCCTGGATTCATCACATGCTGAAATATTATCAATATTAACCAAACAATGATCAATAATTACCTCATAATGTTGACTCTTCGGAACAATGATGGGAGTAAGGGCCAATTCTTCATCCTTCATGGCTCCATTTCTTTCAAAATGCAGATCTGATTTTTCACCAGCATGTGTGTGACTATTGAGCTCAAAAATTTGTCATGGGGACTTAAGAAACCTCTACCTTCAAGCCCTTCTTTATGTACAATGTCCACACCCTTGAGTGTGGGGTCCTTATGGAGTGTTGACCCCTTCCTTGTTGCTTGGGGTTTTGACCTTGTGCCAATTCCAACTCTTTTTGTCTCCAACTTCACGAACTCTGCAAAAGGTAGGGCATCCTAACCTTCTCCGGAAGAGCTCTATACTCCTCATACCATGTAGCATGTTGTTCACTTTGGATGGTTGAGAATTAATGACTTCCTTTGAAGAGCTCCTTCCACCATTTGGACCTTGAATGGTATGGATCAGCCAAGCCATTGTGTTGGCCAATCTTTCTTGCCCTAGGGCAAGCTTTTCGAGCCTAGCATCACTAAAAATTCTATCCACCATTTTGATCTTCTAGCAAGGAAACCCTTTTGGGATGGAAACTCAAGCTCGATACCACTATAATATCCCTTTCAAGGGCTGAAACTGAAAAAGAAGGAAACCACACAAACCCAAGTGAAGTAAAATCTGATTTTTATAACAGCAGCTGTAATATTCTTTAAAACCCTAGCAACAAACTGTATAGGGACTCAAATGCACCATAAAACCATGCACAATAGCTTGAAATTACTTCTAAATAATTACTTCAATTACGGAAACCAATATCCATCCAATTTGCAACAAATAAATGGAGAAAACCAGCGATGATACACTTTGTTGTAATTAAATTTGTGACAGCAGCAGGGCAAGCTTCACAAAATTATAAAACAATAGAGATTTCTCAAAAAAATAAATATAAAATAACATAACAATATTTATGGAGTGTTGACCCCTTGTTGCTTGGGGTTTTGACCTTGTGCCAATTCAACTCTCTCTGCTCCAACTTTACAAACTCATGCAAAAGGAAGGGTTTCCAAACCTTCTTCTGAAGAGCGCTATGTTCATCATACCATGTGTCTTGATGTTATTCACTTTGGATGCTGAGAATTAAGGACTTCCTTTCAAGAGCTCCTTTTTTCACCATTTGGACCTCTTTATGCTATGGATCAGCTCCATGTGTTGGTTTAGACAACTCTCTCTTGCCCTAGGGACATATCTTTTCCCTAGACATCAACAAAATTTTATCTCACCATTTTGATCTTCTAGCTTCTAAAATTAGGATGGGTGATTTCAAGCTTTGAAAACCAATGTAATATCCCTTTCAAATGGGCTGAAATGTCTTTGAAAAACCCAAGGAAACCATCAAACCCAAGTGAAGAAAAATTTGATTTTATAAACAGACCAACAAGGTGACTGTAATCATTACTTTGAAAACCATCCCTTGCAACAAATTGTATAGGAACTCAAATGCACCAAAACCATGCATAATAATTACTTCATAAATGTGCTTCTAAATAATTACTTCAATTACTTAAAACCAATATCCATCCAATTTGCATGGCAAATAAATGGAGAAAATCAGCGAAGGTACATGTTGTAATTAAATTTGTGACCCTTTGCAGCAGGGCAGCCACAAATAAGGGCTGAAATTTGTCAATAGATAAATTAAGAAAAATAGCCAAATTATGGATGAGAACCGGCTTTATAAATTATGAAGAATTAGAATATAAAATAATATACAGATTTATGGAGTGTTGACCCTTCTTGTTGCTTGGGGTTTTGACCTTGTGCCAATTCCAACTCTCTCTTTGTCTCCAACTTCACGAACTCGCAAAAGGGAGGGCATTTCGACCTTCTCCGAAGAGCTATATTCCTCATACCATGTAGCGATGTTGTTCACTTTGGATGGCTGAGAATTAATGACTTCCTTTGAAGAGCTCCTTCCACCATTTGAACCTTGAATGCTATGGATCAGCCGAGCCATTGTGTTGACCAATCTTTCTTGCCCTAGGGCAAGCTTTTCGAGCCTAGCATCACTGAAATTTCTATCCACCATTTTGATCTTCTAGCAAGGAAACCCTTAGGATGGGAAGACCAAGCTTTGATACCACTGTAATATCCCTTTCAAGGGCTGAAACTGAAAAAGAAGGAAACCACACAAACCCAAGTGAAGTAAAATTTGATTTTATAACAGCAGCTGTAATATACTTTAAAAACCTAGCAACAAATTGTATAGGGACTCAAATGCACCCTAAAACCATGCACAATAACTTGAAATTACTTCTAAATAATTACTTCAATTACAAAAACCAATATCCATCCAATTTGCAACAAATAAATGGAGAAAATCAGCGAAGATACATGTTGTAATTAAATTTGTGACAGCAACAGGGCAGCCACAAACAAGGGCTGAAATCAATAGATAAACCTCTCCAAAAATAGCCAAATTATGGATTCCGGCCTTAATTCTTTGGTGATTCAAACCCTATTGCAGATCTGATTTTTCGTTTCGCTTTCAAGAGAAACCCCTTCGGGTTTGGCTCTTTGGCTCTTTTGTACTTTCTTGTGGTCTATTATGAAGATTAGAATATAAAATAATATGGATTTATGGAGTGTTAAAGACCCTTTGTTGCTTGGGGTTTTGACCTTGTGCCAATTCCAACTCTCTCTGTCTCCAACTTCACGAACTCTGCAAAAGGGAGGGCATCCCGAACCTTCTTTGGAAGAGCGCTATATTCCTCATACCATGTAGCGATGTTATTCACTTTGGATGGCTGAGAATTAAGGACTTCCTTTGAAGAGCTCCTTCCACCATTTGGACCTCAAATGCTATGGATCAGCCGAGCCATTGTGTTGGCCAATCTTTCTTGCCCTAGGGCAAGCTTTTCGAGCCTAGCATCACTGAAAATTCTATCCACCATTTTGATCTTCTAGCAAGGAAACCCTTAGGCTGGGAAGACCGAAGCTTTGATACCACTGTAATATCCTTTTCAAGGGCTGAAACTGAAAAAGAAGGAAACCACGCAAACCCAAGTGAAGAAAAATTTGATTTTATAACAGCAGCTGTAATATACTTTAAAACCCTAGCAACAAATTGTATAGGGACTCAAATGCACCCTAAAACCATGCATAATAACTTGAAATTGCTTCTAAATAATTACTTCAATTACGAAAACCAATATCCATCCAATTTGCAACAAATAAATGGAGAAAATCAGCGAAGATACACTGTTGTAATTAAATTTGTGACAGCAGTAGGGCAGCCACAAATAAGGGCTGAAATCAATAGATAAACGTCTCCAAAATAGCCAAATTATGGATTCCGGCCTTATAAACTATGAAGAATCAAAATATAAAATAATATATGGATTATGTGCCCTAGAAGGCACCGAACCAACACCAAACCCTAGTCGCTCCCCTAGGGAAGAGCTCCAAAAATCATGCAAAGCTTTTGTAATCCTTCTTCTTGATGTCTCTGATCCAAATCAACAAGCAAGTCTTCAAGAGATGTCTTCAATGAACCACCATGGAGAGTTTTCGTTCTCCACCAAACTACAAGGAAGGTTTCCATCCTCCTTGGATGCCACACAAGAGGGTTTTTGTCTTCAAGTGGAATGGTATTGAGCAACTAGCCCAACAAACCAAATGTAGATGTAAAATGTGCCAAAGATGGATTGCAAATGAAGTCCTTCAATCCCTTTTATACTCCTTGCTTGGTGCCAAAGGCCAATTAGAAGAGGACTGACCTCTTAAGCTTCACTTTATCTTTTAATTTGTCTTTTAATTCCTCCAACACATTTGACTTGCCTCTAAAGGAAAACACTCAAGAAAACATTAAAAATAATAAAAGAAAACTGAAATGAAGTGCAATTCCTTCCCTTGTTCACTTATTCTTCTTCACCACAAGAAGAGAGTGGCAAGAAGTCTTCATTTGGTATTAATTCAAAAAAGGGGACATAACACTAAACTTGTTATCATCCTTGATGACTGCTAGTGAAAGGTTGGTCGATGACTAAATCATAGGTATAGCTATCTCAAGTGGCAAGGTCACATTGGGAGTGTAAGAAAAAGTGGTTGGTATTTAATGATTGAACTTTCATCAATAATGTTGTCATTGATAACCCAATCGACACCCTCATTGTCGGTGATGCTCTTAGAGTTTGAAGTGGAGAAGTGGTAGAGGGTGATGGCAAAGATGAGAGTTAACCCTTTGTTCCAATTCCCCATCATTGTTGTCTTCTTCTTTATCTTTAGCAATAACCTAATTGCATGCTTTTGAACTTGACTATTACTCAACTTCCTCTTGAAAGGTCTACATTTTGCTTCGTTGTTCTTCATTTTGGTCACCTTCACTTTGTTCTTCATGACCTTGTTAGATAAAGCCTCGTATTTTTCCTTTTATTCTTTTCCCTGTGGTCTCAAGATTTGCCACTTGTGTATCTTTCAACTTCAATTTTATTTTTTCCTTCGTTAACTTTATGTTCATTTGTTCTACTTTCACATTCAAATAATGAGTTTTGTTTTCTTCTTGTATTTGGAGCATGCATGTCATTTAAGCTCTGTAAATGTTTTTGACATGCATATTTTTTTATTTCTTTCATTAACATTAGCCATCATGAAGCGCCACTGTACATGTTTGTTAGTGTAGGCCAACTCATTAATGAATTTTTGATGTATCATCATGTGTGTGTTCATGAAGGAATCTTCCACTGATTAATGAATAATGTATTACAATGCACTAAGATCCAATGTTATTAAGATAATCATTTAATTGCTCTCATCTTTTTTTTTGGGAAACTAAATAAATATTATGAACTGTATCTATAAAAATTGTAGCCCTCCATTGCTACTGCACAACCTTTGAATTTCTAATTTCTTCGGTTCGAATTGTATGTATATTGACATGTCAGTCTACAGGGGAAAATACAGGAGAATACGTACCCAATACTGATATGGCTGTGGATATGTCCGCATATGTATTTGGCCTGTCTGAAACTTATTCGGGCGGTCCTAATTTTAGGCTGATTGTGGCGGTCCTGGGATTGGGTTGGTGGTTGATCTATTTGTTGGGGGCAAGGAGGGGGTTTCTCCCATTCTCCGATTGGTTTGCAGGGCATGCGCATGTGGCCAAACTTGGCGGATGCTCCCTAATGAGCTCTATGACTTTGCTGGTGGCTAAGGCTGCGGGATTGCTTCCTCCACACTGGTCTTTCCTAGAGATAGTCACTGGTAAATGACATGAACATGTGAAACATCTGCCCTGTGTGGAAACTATACCTTCAATTACCTTTGGGGAGGAGGTGCTTAAAAACAAACATAAATCAACACAAAACACAAAAGCAAAGCACTTACCTCTCATTCCTCTCATTGCATACTTACCTCTCTTCGCTCATTTATGTTGATATTTCATCCAACAACATTGCTATCATCTTTCTATGCTAGTATGAGTGCCCATTCGTTGCTAAGGTGAATGAAGAGCTTGAAAGGAGGGGAATTCATAGATTGAAGGCAAGGTTTTAAGTTATATTGTATTTTTAATTTTTAATCTTCACACACTTTCTTCATTCTTGTTTTCATTTTAAAACATTTTAATCACTTATTTAACAAGTTGTCAACTACGTACATGTTATGTCATAGTTTTTATTGTTTTCCTCCCTTATGGTGCTTATTTTTAAACTTGTAGGTGTAATTAAAGGGACTACACTGAAACAAGTTCTACCTTTCGCGAACCAACCATGACTCAAAATCAATTGCATTCACTACTTTGGAAGCATGTCGAATGATAGAGTGGCTTTTAGGTGGTGGTGGTTTTCTTTGGAAACCATGATTACAATGACAAATTCAAAAGTTCATATAGTTGGGTGAAAGCCCACTTGTGTGCAATACATAATCGTGGGCATCAAAATTTGTAAGGTGGAGTGATGTATGTATTTTAACATTAAAAAGTATGGATTACATCAGGAGTAGGAGGAAGAAAACGTGGCTTATGCCTTGAAATCGGGTGATCCTTCAACAAAGAAAGGAGTGGCATTAATGGTTTGACCACTTGATGTGGCTATCACATAAGGGGGAAATTGAACATGAAAGATGGGTTGTGTCTTAGGGTGATATATGAGATCATTAGAAGCAACATATTCAATTTTGCAATATTTATAAGGATCTTGATCTGCAAAAAGTGTGTGCTTGAGGCCATTATGCATAAAGGTAAGACATGGATCATAAGTAGATAGTATGGATCCCATAGATGCAACCAAGGATGTTCTAGGAAGAGATTATAATCAAGAGCACTGTCCATAACATGAAATTGAGTGGGGGCCATTTTAGGGCCTATGTAAACAACCAAGGTGATTGTGCCAATGGGGTATTGTATGAGGTTATTAGGGTCACAAATTGTAGTAGTAGTATAAATTGCACTCATGGAAATGCCCATTTGTTTAAGTAAAGTGGTAGAGAAAACATTCAAATCACATTAGTATCAACTAGCACTCGCATAATTTGAGACTGGTGTATCTATACAGTACTAAGGAATGGTATGCATTGATTCAATAGATACATAAAAGGACACTCCATAGGAATAGGACCTCGAGCCATGCTTAGTGAATTATTTACAATAGGGGGAGCACAAGATGGCCTAATGGTACAAGGAGTAGGGGTATTAGAGTGATTTGAGGCATAGTTGAAGGCAATGGTATCAATATCGACAATGGATAACATGGTGAAGCTTAAAACATTTGTTAGTGGCATGCCCAAGACATCGATGGTAATCACAATAAGTGCGGGATTGAAATATTTGTTTGGAGGCATACTTATATCAGCCTCGATAGGAGAAGGGATAGATACAAGGTTGCACTCTACTTTTGAAGAAACACTTGGGGTGAAGAAGACAATCGTATGGATTGTCTTTTAGGTAGGTAATCGAGACTAGGACGAGGAGGAACATGTGATGCCTCTATGGATGGAGGCACATTGGATGTTGCAGAGTAGATATTACTAAAGACAGAGTGTGGCTCATTAGTGTAAGATAAGGCATGGCAAAGTAAGCCATGAAAACATAGAATAAACAAGCCTACCGTGAGAAAAAAGAGCATATAGTGGGGTATAAATCGAAGCCCTAGGGCAGCTAGAGTTTGAACAAGGCTAAGGATTCGATCAACGAGCGGGTTCACCAAATGATTCAACCCTAATTTGAATAAATAAGAGGAGGGGTTAAAGTGTTCATATTTCTCAAGGGTTAAGGGTTAGCAACAAGTGGTATATGCAAATTAATTAATAAACATTAATGCATAAATCAAAATATACTCTCATTGGCAATTTGCAAGATAGGTTATGGAAATGATTGTGAAAACACAACTAGATGCATTTGGCGGGTTACGTGAGACTCAAGAAGTTGATCTCGGAAGTGTGGAGTATTGTGCACACTAGAAATGATCTAGAATGCTTTGATTTTTTGAATTGAAGTGCAAATTGAGCGGTATGAAACAATCCAATATGTATGGAAGCGTTGGATGGTTTGGTCCCTTTCAAATGGTGTTCTACCGTGATGCGTTAGCGCTCTATAACTTTCTAATGATCATGCGACTCTTTGTGATGACCTTCCATCTAAAACCCTAGGTGTCACACATTTGCAAAACCCTTTGTATTATGTGAAACAACTTCAAACCCTAAACACAATAGGAGACATTGTAAAATGTTAGTGGATGGGTTGAAGTGTAATATGTACACTGCCTATGTTGGCAATACTTTGAAGAGGCCTAAAATCAAACGTATTTCTCCACTTAGCATGTGATATCTACATGGATGCAACTACTTTGGCAACTTGATCACCCGACAATCAAAAACAATGGCTTAGCATGTACTTTGGCTCGACTTGGCTTTGAAGATTTTTAGATTGGGAAACTTGACTCTTGAACCTGGTTGGGAGTGCTTCAGACCTATGTAGGGGCTGCTCCTAGATTGTGCTGCTACTTTGAAGGGATTTAGGAGAGTTTGGAGTGTTTTTGGAATGTATTTTACAAGTATGCTCTTGAAAGTGCTAAGTGAGGTAAATAGGTGAGTTAGACTTGCTTTTATAGGCTTTCATAGGTAAAGTTTCACATTAAGGCCGACCTATGGGATAGGACCTGACCATAAAAGATATCAAATTGAAAAAATAACCATTGGGTGGTTGGGAACAAAATCGTCGACTTTGGACCAAATCATTGGATGGTTCGGTCTTAGATGGACGGTCCAATACAAAGTATATTCGTGGGATTTTGCAAAGTTTTGGGAATGATGTCTGGAGGAATATACTATTGTGGACTGATGTAATAGTTTTGTAAATGATTGAGCAATGTGAAAAAGAAGCTCTTGCGAGAGAGATAAAGATAGGTCACATAGGCTTAGAATGTGCATGCAAGTCATGTATTAGGTGCAAAGCCAATATTGTCATTGCCAAATTTAGGTGTCTACAGATCTAAAGTGATACAATCTAATCTGAATTGGTTGTAGTAGCTTACAACTCTTCGCCTGATCTTCCTCCATAGAGCATGAGAGGGCTCCAAGTGTGTCAAATTGAGGTTCTAGAATGTCAAATCCAAGCCTTCGGGAACAAAAACCTTGAGAAAATGAAAGATGGTAGTCCGGGAGATGGATAGAAGTCAATACTCAATCGGAATTATTTAATGCACCCCAAAATGTTTGAGAGGTTGAAATTGATGGTTGTGAAGAATGGTTGTATGCAAGCCTAGAATTTGAGGCTCAAGTAAATGACCACACACGTCATCCATAAATAGGAAAAGAAATGTGCTCTGAAAGTTTTGCCTTGAAACCTAGCATGGTGGGAATACCACTTAAGCAACAAGGCCCATGGTACCATTGCATCATGTGGTGGTTTTGGTAGACATTAGAAAAGAAAACATAAAAACATCATAGAGAGTGATAATAAGATGAAAGGTCAATTTGGAAAAGTTTCATGGCTGAATATATTTCATGATGAACTTGTCACTTGAGCAAATTTTCGTAAAAAAATAGGGGGTGCTTTTTTCAAGGATGAGACACTTTTCAAGAAAATTTAGGCATGAATTCATTACACAAAAGCAAGGTCAGGCATATGGTTTTGACATAAAGTTAAAAATGCTAATTGGTAGTGGGATGGGGATGAAATGCGACATGGCCAAAACGGAGTGTGCTTTTTTGGAGGTTTATAAAAGTTAATTTCCATTAAGCCCACATCACTGAGCTAAAAATCTCACATCCATCATTGGAATTTTGGGGTATACAATGGTAGTTAACAATTTATCACTTACACGGACTACATGGTGTCAACTGTCATAGCCGCCTTTCACTTCGTGTCCAATGAAAAGAAAGAAACACATAGTTTACATTTCTAGCAATTGTGTACTAGCCAAATTCAGGAAAAAAATACAAAGCATTAAATAATCTTAAAATCAAATGGTTAATTTAAAACTTATTTAAATGTTAATGTCACTTAGTTTCCAATATTAAAAGAAAAATCAAGATTTTGTTTATTTGAATGTCATTAGTTCCCAGCACACATACAATTCCTTTTATTCAGAACTTTGTATAGCCATTCAATTTCTAGTATCATGCAAATACGTTGCTGTTGAATTTCATTGGAAGAATTTGTAATAGGCAAGTCTGTTCAACTTGTGTTTTGCTTTCTTTTGATTCCACAACTAATGTTTTGTGCATCTAGCATCCTTGCCTCAATTTTTTTTTTTTGAAAGCAACATTATGCAATTCTGAGTATGTGGAAATCTTTGTAAACACTGGAAAATCTGGAACATACTTTCCTTTTTTAGTTGAATTGTAAACTGAATCAAAATATTTTCATTTCCATTACTACATGAACTCTATTCTCAATGTTTTTAATTATGTAGAATTCAGAACTTACTGTTTGACTTTGCAGCTAGTTAATTGGGAGGAAGGTGGGTATATGACAAATGATTCGCCAATGCCTCAGGGAGAGATTGTTATTGGTGGGGCAAATGTAACTCTGGGTTATTTCAAGAGAAAAGTTGAAACTAATGAGGTTTACAAGGTGAGTGGATTGCTACAGGACAATATGCTTTTTTGGTTGCAAAGATTAGTAGCAAAAAACCTCAAAATGCAAAATAATCACATTTTTTCTTCTTCATTTTTTTTCATCTTAGGTATATAATGCTCCTTTTTGGAGAGAATGGGTGACCATTGATGCATCCACCCTCTCAGCATTACTTGACCCTAAATCATAAATTCTGTATGAAGTTATACATGCTTTGGGATATTTGCTCAAAAATAATTTTATGTGTTGTTTGATCTCATTTGTCCCGAATGTTTTCACACAAACAACATTTTTGACTTTTTCAATCTTCCCTATTTTTCTTTTTTAATGAGGTCGCAAACTTAATTGAGAATTATTTTTGTTTTCTATGACGTATTTGTCGATAAGATGGATGAGAGGGGAACACGGTGGTTTTATACGGGTGACATAGGGAGATTTCACCCAGATGGTTGTCTTGAGGTTATTGATCGTAAGAAGTACATCATAAAACTTCAACATGGAGAACGTGTTCCGTTGGGAAAGGTATAAATACTCAGCCTATGTGAACCATTATGTTTGAGCTCAAAACATTATAATTTGTTCTGAATTCTCTTATTTCACTTCATGTAGGTTGAAGCAGCTTTGGTGGTGAGCCATTATGTAGAGAATATAATGTTGAATGGTGATCATCTCCATAGTTATTGTGTGGCTCTAGTGGTTCCATCCCAAAAGCTCTTGAAACATGGGCGCAACGAGAGATGCTTGTTTACAATGATTTTGAGGATCTTTGTCAAAAGAAGGAAGCGATTACAGAAATTCACTTGTCGCTTATGAAGGTAATATGAACCATAATTTGTGTTTTCATTTAATTCAAAAAAGTTCTTTAGTGCAAGTGGTATAGTCTTATAGGGAATTCAACAAAGAAAATATTAAATACATACTATCAACATTGGTTTTAGGACAACATGAGATCACTAATACCCCCAAAGTTTCCATCATTGGGTAGGGTGGTAAGGGACCTAGAGTTAAGTTGCCTATTCCACGCAACTCTGCCTTCACAAATGTAATCATTCACTAAATCCAACTTGAACCTTGTAAAGGCAAAGTCAGAAAAGTTTCAAAATATAAAATAATGAACTAAAGAGAGGAAAATGCAAGAGGGATTGGAATGCACTTCTTCACATCCATCTTTGAACTGGTTTTGCTTATAGACCAATTTTCCAATCAACGCCATTTTTATGATATAAAATCCTCTAAATTTTCTCATTTGTGTCTCACATTATTTGTAGCATTTTTTGAAAGTTTATTCTGAGACATCTTTCTAATACTCTGCTTAATTTGGAATTTAACATCTACAAAGTTAATTTTTTTTATGTTAAGAAAATGATAAAAAGATTCTTAGATTGGGGGCACGGGAATCAGTCCCCGCTTATTGAAAATTTGAAGCCAGGCACTCATATATATAGCTATCGTTTAGACATCATACAAAGGGAATATATGGTTTAGTATCTCCATAAATTAGGACTAGTGAACATGATCAGACACATACCATGTATAGGTGGGGGAGGGGAGAGGAGTTTGAGTTCCTTCAGAAACATAAAACCGGAGTTGGAATTTCTATTGGAATATGATATTTTTCATTTTTCACCATGAAGAAAATAGACCATCCCTAACTCACTAGGTGTTGCATCAAGAAAAAATCTTTGTTAGGAATATTGAAATTGTTTTTTTGCATAAATCGAGAATTTAATCCAAGGAACTTGAGGTATTCGCCCTTATTTCATTTTTTCAAGGACAAATTTGGAGTACATGGCCAGCAAGGGATTCTAGGACTTCTATTTTTAGTAATCTTATGTTGGAAATAGTCAAATTGTTTTTGTTTGAATATATATATATATAGATTTTAGTGTAAGAAAATTGAGATATTCACTATTCTTTCCAAGGACAAAGTTGAAATCCATGCAAAGCAGGAAACGGGACTTGTATTTCACTTACCAAGAAGCATACGAAATGAAATTTGTCAATGCACCATTTTTTTCCAAAAACCCAAGGCATCCAATTATGCACTGTATTATTTGCTGTATGGTCCTGGGTATTAGGAGAGCTTTTGATAGCCAAACTATCACTCTAATGCTAGGAACCAGATGCAATACTTTAGATTCCACTTAGAATCTTATTTTTGTCCAAATAGATACCAGCAACAAGCACGTCTATTTCTGAATTTAAAAGCAACCATAATATGCAAGACCCCTTTCCATTTAGCCTTCCATTCTGACGTATATTCCATGTAAATATATGATGGGAAATTTGGAATAGACCAATGCATATTCTTATTTGATTTTTGAGAATTTTCTTCAAGGTACTTAAATGGTTTACACAAATATGCATTGTCTTCAAACTTGTTAAAATCATATTGTGTAATGACCCCTTTCCTAACATATTTGACCTTGTGTTATTGGGCAGGTTGCAAAACAAGCAAATCTTAAGAACTTCGAAATTCCAAAAAAAAAGCTACTTCCACACCCATGGACACCTGATACCAACCTTGTCACAGCAGCTCTGAAATTGAAGCGAGGGGTTATACAGCAGACTTTTGAAGAAGAGCTAAAAGAGCTGTACAATTGAAGAGGAGATCAGGAGGGAATTATTCTGCATCCAAACATTTGAAAGTTGACTACTATCTATTCATTCTCCTGTTTACTTTTAGAATGTATGGATGTTGTCCTTTCCCCATATGTGTTATATTACATTTATTTATTTATATTCAATCATCTATTATGAGGTGTTCACCTGAAGGATTTTATAAATAAACATGTGTGAAATCATATGCTTGTAATATAGCAAATGTGACCTGAAAACAGTGAAAGTGCTTGGTGGCATGCCCTGATTGTAGGGATGCAAATTATGTTTAGGATGCATTATATATCATATTGAACATGGGGATCACTAATAATAAAATGAAAATATCTAAATGACATCATTTTTAAAGATTTGTTGTCTCATTTTATGGTCAATTTCTCCAGGCTTGCATGCATAACATCCCCCATCTCTTCTCTTAGATCAAGAAACGAAAACAAACTTGCATGAAATTTTTAAACAATGTGGTTAGGTAAGGACTCTATAGTGAGAGGGCTATGACACTTGCAAATTATTTGGAAAATGATAAACCTCATTCAACACAAGGCGTTGGTTTGGCTAGTAATACATCAAGGTTTAGCTGTCAGAGCACAATTTAGTAAGATGGGTATTGCAGATTGTTGTACCGTGCATGGGACACAAGTGATACTTGACTGTATCTTTTAGAAGTGCTCAACGGGTGTTGCGGGTATTTGTACTGTGTCTGGGAAACAAGAGATACTTGATTCTATCTTTCAAGATGCTCAAACTTTAGAGGATTTTGGGGATGGTGACAAGATAAATTCAATTTATGTATTTAAATCCCCTCCTCTTGGCGAGAATCTATTCTAGGGCTTCTTGGATGACTAGGAAAAGATATGATAGTCTATGGCAAACAATTTTGTTGATTTGTTGAGTAGGTGATGCTCAGGGATAATGTTTGTGCCAAGACTGTTCAGGGGTTACCCCAAATGTGTCCTACTGTTGTGGTCACGTTTGGCTACTTGCATTCCCGTTGTCTAGCGAATGCTCTGACGTATAAACAGGTACATGAAACATCTACCCATTGCACCCGAAACACACCCTTGGTAACACCCATAATTATTGGCACCTCTGCATACCCAACAAGAGGGTTTGCTCTATCCGCTTCAACGTTGACAATGACCAATTGCTTCTAGAAGACAAGGTGTAATGATACATTTCTTCTCCACTTAATGCAGGGAAGGTGCAAATTTCTATAAAAGCTAAGCTTGAGTGGTTTTGAAAAGATGTGAATTCAGTAGGGATTTGGGGCACATGCTCGTGAGCTCTCTCCTTACCTGTGTGGGAAGAGGTTCTCGTTATAATTTGAATTAGGTGATGTAAATTTAAATGTTTTTAATCTCCTCTAATATAAATTACCGTCTTATCAAATTAAAATTCAAAACACTGAGCTGATATAAATCTCTTGTTCCATTCAGTTATAAGATGCATTTTTAAAATAAACTTAAAAAAATAATCTCAAAGCTGGTATCACTGATATAAACTATCACATTTTTATCAACTAAATATTCAATTATTGTATTTTTTTCCAAAAATTAAAAAACAAAATATTGTATTTTCCGTTCTCCCATCAAATACGAAGGTCGTCAAGTTCCCCATATTTGCATTTAAAGAGTATATGAATGGTAGATATTGTTGCATACAATTATGATTCCAAGTTGCAAATAGATGGTAACTAATTGAAGCACCTTTTAAGAGCAATGGGCTCGTAATTGCACTTTATTATATTTCATTTTTGAACATACTTTATATTAAAGGTAACATAATGTACTATATAAAATTACCACTTTATTATTCACATACTAAAATATGGCACACTTTGTAGGGATTGGGTAGGGTAGTCACCTAAAAATGGCTGCAAGATAGTCACTAGTTAAAATGCCTTTTGTATTTGTTAATCTTGGGTTCAAATTTAACTTGTTAGTACAATTTTTGGACTTTTAGTGGTCCTTGTTTATCTACATGCACCCATTACTCTCATCTATTGCCATCTCATCCATTCTTCTTGATTTTACCTTTGTTTGTCCCTCCATGTCTAGAATGTGGAATCAGTGTTTGAATTGTCGCGAATGTGGAGTGTACATGATGCGGGAACATCCTAGGTCCAAGGCAATCATGCTCAATTTTGCATAAGTGTGGGTGTGTGCATGAATGGAGGCGAAGGGCGCAACAGAGTAGAAGGAAGATTGCGTGGAAGTTCGCCATGGTTTGAAAGGAAGGCACAACTTGTAGAAGTATGAATAGGTGTGGAAAAGAGTTGGCAGAGGATAAACTTGTAGAGAAGCAAAGGAAAGAAGTGATGCCCGAGAGTTTTGGAAGCATGTGTAGGAGTTTTGTGCAAGGGAGAAATGTAAGGGGCACGTGAAGTAAAGTAGTGAAGGCACTTAGTTGAGATGTTAGTCTTAACAAAGTAGGAAAAGTTTTGTAGGAGGCCCAAGAGCTCGAAGGGAGTGCATAGAAGAATGCGAGGTGAAGCTCAAGTATTATGAGGTGCGATAGGGAGGAAAAGTTTTGACATGAATGTCGACACGTGAATGAGAAGGCGAAAACGACAAGGCGTCTAAATTGTCTCGATCAAGATAGTTGATAATGACCGCATGGTCGAGAGAAGTCTAGTGACTAGGTTGGTGTGGTGCAACAAGGACGACCAAATGGAAATACGGTAGATAAGAGCATTTATGAGTTCGAGTTTGAATTTTAGATATGAGCGAGAAATTCTAGGACCAACGAGGAGAGAGAAGCGGAAGGTGCACAACTATAAAAGGAGGTCAAACTCACCATTTGAGGTTGTTGAGGGCGGTTGTTGAAGGCACATGCGAAAACACAGAAGCTCGCTAACAACAATCGAGTCTTTTGTAGGCCATAGAGCCAAGTCAAAAAAGTAACCAGTCTTAGTTTAGATCCTTACGAGGACACCCGAGTTTGTAATAACTCTTTGAGAGGGTTAAGAAGCTACATTGAGAGCCGATTTTAGATCTCGTAAGGCCTTTCATTCAATATAAGTTTGTAACTCAAAGGTCAACCCATTACATAACTCTATAGGTGTGTTGTGGAGCACCCGGTCCACCGTCAAGTGGTATAAGAGCAAGCTACTTTCCCGCAAGTGGAGCTAGCGGAGAATGCCGAACATGGGGCAACTAACATGAGAAGGTTGTATTCTCCACTGTGAGAAAAGGAGGGTAGAGGACGCAAGCAAATATAAGAATACAACAATTAGAGGAGAGAAACGAGATGTCACCCATAAAAGGTGAATCAAACCCAATAATGATGAGGATGTTGGAGGAGATCATGAAGGAACTCAAGGGTGTAAGGACCATACTTGGAAAATGAAGAAGATTGTTGAAAGGATCTTGAAATTTTCCACGATGAAGAGAAGACGATGGTGCATAAAGGTAATGCGCAAGGGGAACATGAAAGGCTTAGCGAGGAATCGGGGTGCAAGAATATGAGGCGCGCACAAAATACACGGACATGCATAGGAGGAAAGGAGCCTTGGTGGTGAGTCGAAGTTGCAACAAGGGTGCATGTGGGGATTGTGTGAGTGGTGCACAGAGAGAAGAGAGAATGTTGAAGGAGAACTCTCTCGATGAAGAGAGATTAGGCGTGCAACATTTGACAAATGTTGTTATGTATGTGAAGAGAGAGTGCATCAAGCAATTGAATGTTCTAGAACGTGGCACAAAGATAGCCATCACAAGTAAAAACAAGTGCATAGAGAAAGCACCACAAGAGAATGGCCGAACATGGGAAAATGAAGAATGCCAAGAAGAAGGCCAAGTGTTGAAGACAACAAAAATGGAGGTGTGGGAGAATTGATGATAGGTATTCTCGCACGAGGTGCAAGACCAAAGGCAAGTGTTGCCTAGTGGTGGTCGACATGATGGAAGCATTGACAACTTAGATGCTAAACACCCCATTTATCCTCCCTAGACTCCCATCTACCCTCATTCAATGCCTTTCCACCCTCCAACCACCTTTTATCATCCCTATGCAACCCTAACCCACCTAAACAACTCAAAACCCTAATTTAACCTCTTAGGGCCTCTTGTCTCAAGTTGTGCATCATCTCCACCACCCAAATCAATGGTCATCTCATCTCCACCAGTCAATGACCCTACCCTAGTGGGTCACCAATGACCTATAAATATACACTACCCCCTCCTCAAGAGGATGAAATTTTGGATATTTTCCTTCTTGTGAGCTTTTTTTTTTCTTCTCTTCTTGTGAGTTGTTATCAACAACTTGGAGTCATCTTGAGCCCTTGCATGTCATTTTTTTGGAGATTTAAAGTTGGATTTTTTTGAGCCCTACCATTGTTTCATCATCTTTTTATTAGTTTTGTAGGTTTTCTTCTTCTTCTTGGATCTACATCCTATCAACCATCCTTGATTCTTTCTTATAGCCCTTTTTCCATCTATCATCTTCATTAAACCCTAATCCAACCCCTGGTCATCATCGATTCTTCCCATTGTCACCATCACCCATCTCTATCAACTTTTTTTCCTTTTTTTTCTCTTCCTCATCTTCATCATTTTTTTCTACCTCCTTAACATCCATCTCTTTGTTTCTATGATCTACCTATCTAACAACCCAAATCTCACTTTTTTTTCCCAGTCATCATCGATTATCCATAATCTCATCCCCATCTCCCATGTTGACCAATCTGCATCCATTATCCATTATTTCATCAAATCTATCATACTTTTTCTTTATCCTTTCTATTTCTTTGTTTCTACATCAGATCTAGATGACATCTCTCAACATCCAAATAATCATTCCATAGATCCATATTTTTTTCACATCTTTTTGATATTTTCTCTACTACATCACCATCATTACTCTTTCTTGTCTCGAGTCATCATCGACCCGATCAAGTTTGATTTCTTTTATTTCAATTTATCATTATCATATCTTTATCTTAGCATATCTATCATATCTCTTCTCTTGTTCCATTCTATTATTTATTTATTGCATCATTATTTATCTTTATTTTTTATCATATTTTAATCAAAGTGGGTTGACATCCTCCCTAGGAAGTTTATCACTTCTCGGACTAACTTTTTAGGAAACCCACCATTTAATCTACTAATATTTTTCTTGTCTAGTTGTCTCTTTTTGTGCAGGTTATCGAGCTCACCATGAGAGGATCTTTGTGCCCATATCTCATCTTCATCATCATCACACATCATGAGGTAGCCTTAAACCCTCCCATATTTTGGAGTTTCTTGTTTTCTTGCATACCATTTCATTAACTTGAAATGAGCGAAAAACTCATCAAACATTTTAGCACACCTGGTGGGACCTACCTATCTTCTTTGGTAAGTTCTTTGTTTATTTTCATTTTTTATTTCTATATTCTATTTCTCTCTTTCTACTAACTTACAGGTTGAGTTTTTTTCTTTGTGTGCTTGGGGGGTTTTTATTTTTTTCTCAACAACGTGTGCATTTAATTTTGGAAAAAGGAAAAAAAAAAAAGTGTTATCCAGGTATTCTCCTTTTTTATCCTTATTTTCTCCTTTTTTCATCATCATTTCTCCTCCCTTTGTTTTTTTTCTCATCAATATCACATTTGGTTTTGGATCTAAAAATAACACCTCTTCATGCTTTCTTGATCACATAGTTTAAGTAGGTGGTAATATTTTGCATTCACACTTCTTCACACACAACCAAACCACACAAAAAAAATCAACACATCTAAACATTTCCTACCAGTGGATCTATTGGGATTTCATCACCCAATAAGGAAGCCACCATGGTGTTTTGGTCATGTAATAATTTTTTTTTTACTATTGTATATCGGCTAAGCACCCGACACCCTTATCATTGCGGTGTGAAGTGTGGGGGGTAGGCCCAATACCAAGCCACATACCAATAGTCATCATCATATTTTGCCTCATGTACCTTTTGGGTATATCGAGGACTCCATCCTTAAACAAACCCAAAACCATCCTTAGATTGGCCACTTCTTTAGGTTCCCTTTGAGCCTCTTTTCTTTTTTTTCACACTTCTCTAAATAAACAAGATAATCAAAACTTTGTTGTTTTGATTTTTTTTGCATTAATAATAATCTACATAAGTTTTTTTTTTTTTTTTCATGCCCATTTATTACTCATTCTCAAGCCAAAAAATGGAACAATCAACCTCTTCCAACAACATCCCCATCTCAAACAATCTTTCACAACAAACATCCACACTTTCCATTGTTTCTCTACACACCCTTGATCACCTCATCTTTGGTCTCCCAACCCATTATTTCTATGGTTCCTCTTCATGAGCCTCCATGTCATCCAAACCAATCCCCATGTTGAAACCAATCCTTTTTCTATCATCATTTCATCCCTAGACTAGACCACACCCTACACCTCTTCTTACTTTCCTTTAGAGACATTTGGACCTCCCACTATCCCTCATGGATGCTTGGAGTTTCAGGAACTCCTTGATGCTAATCCCATCACTCTTCATGATTATCTTGTCTCATAAATCCACCAATATCCCCATCGATGGACCTCCCCTTCAACAAATCTATGCTTATCCCCACATTCTGAATCCACCAAGTTCTTACTTCCCAACTTGTTGTTTTTTCCTAGGGCCATGAATGAATTAGCAAATAGCTCAACATGAACATGTCCCTCATGAGTCTTCTACCATGGTCCCTCAAACCCATCAATCCACTCAAATTGGTGGTCCCCATCCCACCTAATCTACCTCACATCAATACCATCCCTACATCTTCTATCCCTATCTACTTCTTCATCTATCTATTATCATCAATGCCCTACCCAAAATCTTCAAGAATCTAACCTACTTCCTCCACCACCCGAGAAACATGTTCAAAACTCAATGCCTCTCTTCACATCTCAAGTCCATACCAATGTTGTTACCTCACAACCCCACCCTTCGAGTTTGACTCAAACTCATCAACCACCACTCCAAAGCATCTTTCAACACATGTTTTTCCAATCAACCCATCCAAACATCTCAACCACCTCATGTACATCCCAACTCACCCAACACAAACCCAATCTAATCCTCCCCATCTCTCAACAACAATCCTCACAATCTTATCCATCCAATTATATCCCTCCCAACATCCTATCTCATAACCCATCCAATCACAAGCTTTCAATTATCTTCCTCCTTATCAACCACCCCCACAAAACTCCTACTTATCCTCAACAATATCAATCTTATCCACAACCCAACCCATCTACCTCTTACAATCCACAACCACATCATCATCATCCTCATCCTCACACATCCAATGACCCCATGCAAAGCCTTTAAGTAAAGTAGAATGGAAAACCTAGAAGCCACTACTTTGGGTCCTAAGAGCACATTCACCTATAAAAATCTGCAATGAACCTATCAACCCATCCATATACCCATCAAACCTTATCCTCCACACTGGAGCTTCCTAAGTTTTCTAAGTTCAATAATAAGGAGGATCCCCAACAACACCTTCATGCTTTTAGGCACTCATGTTATCTCATTTCCCATGATCAAGACCTCATGCTTCACACTTTTCCCATGTCATTGGTCGGACCCACTTTGGACTGGTATAATGGCATTCCTCAACATTCCCTCTTCTCTTTCACTCAACTTGCACTAACTTTTTTAGAGAACTTCTCCATCAATATCATGCAAAATCACCATCACCGATCTCTATGCCATCAAAAAATTTGATGATGAATCAATCAATCATTTTTTTTCACTAGGTGGCATGGCATTATCAATCAATTATCCTTCTCTCTTCCCAAACCAAACTAATCAAACTCTTCTCTAGATCATGTGCTAAACATATCTCATCCACCCTCCAAATTCAATCTTTCCAAACTTTGAGGAAGCCTTTACCATGGCCCACAAATTAGAATTACATGCCCTTGAGAAAGGCCATGTCAAGCTTTCACTCCAACAAACCCAAAACCAAATTCACCAAATCATCCACCCATAATGAAAAATCCAAAATGTGGCCAATGCCATTATCATCAAAACTTCTTCTCCACATCCACATCTCATGTCGAGCCTCCACAAAGATCTCCTCGACCAACCCCTAACTATACTCCTCTTGAGAATCTTATAGTTCCATCTTTGAAAAAATCATGGTTGCATGCCTTATCCAACTTCCTCCTATCTTCCCCCTTGATGATTCACATCCCAAACCCACATGGTATCATGAGGACCATTATTGCAAACATCATCAAGTCCATGGTCATGATATCAAAAAATTTCATACCTTCAAAGGACCTAGTACAATGGCTTATCGATCATGGGGACCTTCAATTAGACAATCCTAATGCTCCTCCTAACCAACCATTAGATGTCTTCAAGAAACCCTTCCCTAATCATCCACCAAAAAACCAAGCTAATCCTCCTCACATCTCAAGCACCTGATGCCCATGCAATCAATACTCTAAGTCAGGTTTCAACATCACACCACATCCATTATACCCATCATCCCATCTACCATTTACATCTACATCACATCCATCCATCATATATCTATCTACATCTACACATCTACATCACTATATCATATCTACATCATATACATCATATATCCTATATCTACATATACCATATATCTATATCCATATACCATATCACATACCCATATCATATATCCACATCTACATCTATACATCTACATCATCATACTATATCTACATCCACATCTATATCCCACATCTACATCTACCATCTCTACATCTATCTATATCATCCACATCTATCCCATATCTATATCCATATCCCTACATCTATCTATCTCATATATCTATCTCACATCCATCCACATCTATACTATCTATATCCACATCATCTATATATACACATACTATACATCACATCTACACATCCATCATCATCATCCATCCATCATCATCCATCATCCTTAATCCTCTACCAAATGGACATCCCCCTTGATTCTATCACAAATGATGTCCCAATCCCATCCTCATCTCCAACAAGTACAACCACTTCTATATCAACACCTCCAAATCCCACACAATCTACAACTCTTCTAATCTTACCAATCATGTTATCCATCCAAAAACCATCTTCATCCTCAATCCTCACATCTACAACACAACCTACATCCAAATCATCTAATCCCACCTCCAAAGACAACCCCATTGTTGAAATCATTTTCATCCCTACCAAGGGAAAAAAATTCACAAAAAAAATCTAAAACCTTGGCACCCCCATCCAAAAATATCTTACTCATCCACACAAGAAATTAGAGCTTCCCCTTCAAATCCCCATCAATCCAAAAATCCAACATCCAATCATCTATCTTAGGGCCTCACCATCTATTTTGGGACCATGCCCTTCATCCAAATCCCCCATCACTACCAAAAAATCAAATCAAAAAATCTATCTCCTCCTTCCAAATCCAAATCAGAATCCAAGGCCCCTACAAACCCCATAAGAGTAAGGCACCACTTTTTCCTTCATCCTCCTCTCTCTAAATCAAATCCATCCACAATCCATGAAAAAACCCTCTCTCTAAAACCCCATTGGTCTTATACTAAAATCCTTCATCATCTCATCCAAGCATCCACAATCACCCTTCCCCCCATCAAATCCTTTGATTCATGTGGGTGGAAACCCACATGGTTTGATTATAATGCATTTTTTTTATCATCATGTCCCTAGACATGACACAAAGCATTAAGGCTCTTCAAACCCTCATCAACAATCTCATAGAAGAGGATGACCTTCTCATCAAAAAGAATACCCTCTTCCATCCACTAGCTCATCCACATCTAAAAGCAAACCCTCAAATCAAATCTACAACTTCCAAGGCCTCTAAATCTAGTCCTCCATCCACATCCTTCATCAATCCCCCCACCACCAAACTCTACCTCTTCCAAAGAAGGTCCCCTCTTTTTCATAAATGTTGTTTGTATTACCACTCACTCTCACCTCATGATTCTCAACCATCCACCCAATCAAAACCAAAAGTTGTCATCATTTCTCCTTCTAATGAGCCCATCCATCTCCCTCTTCATCAAGGCTAAGGTATCCATCCTAGCCACTCCACATACCCAAAATCTTTTTATATAAAAAGTATCATAAAACAATTACATCAGGCCCCCATTAAAATGTCTCTCTATGAGCTTATCCAAATCTCCCTAACCATCAAAAGGCTCTCATCAAATCTTTACAATGTATATCCAATCACCAACTGATGAACCTCAACCTTTTTGTGGCCCTCATTGGAGCTCTTACAACTTCCACCACCATCTCCTTTGATGATTCTAAAATCCCTGACATTCTACCTAAAGATCATGACCTTCCCCTTTTCATCATCATTCCATATCAATGAATGACACCTTCATCTGATGATCTATGATTGATAATGGTGCTAGCATCAACATCATCTCATCCCATACCTTCAACCAACTCAAACTTCCCAACACCATTGTCACCCAATCACCCATGGTTCTTCAAGCCTTCAATGATGTTATTTCCCCTTGCATTACTTTAGGAAAAATTATCCTCCCCATCCACATTTGGTGAAAAAATCCTCCATGAACTCTTTTACATTGTTGAGGGGGAGTTCCAATATAACATCTTTTTTGGACACCCATGGATCCACATATGCATTGCATCCCATCCACTCTCATCATTGCTTTCCTTAAGTATGAACATGAGGGGAAAATCCATACACTCCCCATCATTGATCTTCCTCCCTTCAAAGCATGCCACATGACCTACCAGCCAAAATGACATGCTCATTCCTAAAAAGATTCATCTTCCAAAGCATCTACTAGTTCATCCATACCTACATCCAAGTTACCTAATGAATGAATCTCTTGACACCGTGATGCAACATCTCTCTCACTCAGGGGAGTATCAACTCCTCACCCTCAATGCTCTTCCCACACCCAATCGACTTGGTAGACCCAAAAAATCTCCTATGTATCAACAAAAATGTCGGGGATATCATTTCCTTTGGTCCACCTCATCTCAAAAAACCAATCTTATCTATGGTGGCATCGATCACCCTTCTTCTCACATCGACAATCAACCCCATACTAAGCCATATACCAATGGCTTTGAATTCCTCTACAAAAATCCTTCACTTACACCTATCTCCATCATTGTGCATGGAAGGGATTTGGTCTTGGACATTATGAACAAGGCATGCATGATCTTATCCTCGACCAATCCCAAAACCCCATGAGAAATTTGGATTGGATTCAAAGAACATCCCACCAACTCTCTACACACTTCTTCTGCATCTCCCCATGCACATCATCCATCATCCATCCTCCTTCTCCATCCAATGACCCCATGGACATGGATGATGACACCATGTCCCTTTCTTCTAACTTTTTTTAATCTCCACCATCACTTTGGGACCGATCACCTATCAAGGCAAGAAGGTGAAACTAGGTCCCTTCCTCTCAAATTCCCAACATGGTAGAGGAGGATTCCCTACCATCAACATTCTTCAATGTAATGATGATGAATCCATTCTTTCCTACATGGGGGTGAAATATTCTCATCTTCATAAGGCCTTACCTCCCAACACATCCACCCTTCTCAATGAATCCACCATCGATATCAACATAGGGACTTTGCAAGAGCCCCATCCTCAAAGTCACCAATCTCTTGATCCAAAAGAGCTAGAATCCTTCACCACTTTCCTTTCTAAAGCATAATAGGCCTTTTCACATGGTCATATGCCACATGTGCAGGCCTCGATCCTAACATCATCATCCATAATATCATCACCATCCCTAACATCCAATGCTAAGCTCGGTTAAAGTAAAAGCTATCCACATGCATCCTCATGTTTCCCTCCTTATCAAAGAAGAATTACAATGTCTTCTTTTTCTCCAACTTCATCCAACCTATCGATTATCCCCAATGGGTTTCTAACATCATACCCATTTCAAAAGCCTCTAGAAAGATATCTATACCAAATTTTGAGACTTAAATCTCACTTTCCCTAAGGATGACTTTCCCTTCCTAACATCGATCAACTTGTTGACCTAACCATCCGACCATGAGATGATTTCTCTTATGGATGGTTTTTTTTGTTACAATCAAATCCTTATCACACCAGAAGACCAACATAAGACATCTTCATCACCCTTGGGGAACCTTTTTATCATCATCATGCCCTTTGGTTTGAAAAATGTAGGGGCCACCTATCAACACACCATGACCTATATCTTCCATGATCTCATCCACAAAACCATAGAGGATTATGTCGATGACCTCTTGGGTAAATCCAAATGTCGACAAGACCATCTTTCCATCCTTGAAATCCTCTTCACATGTCTTATCTATTTCTTCCTTCATCTCTAATCCCACCAAGTGTGTGTTTTGGAGTTCTAACTAGAAAACTCCTTGGCTTCATCATTTCTATCAGGGTATTGAAGTTGACCCCACCAAGATCAAATCCATCCTTGAGATGCCTCCTCCTTCCAATCTAAAGAAAATTTTTAGTCTCCAAGGCCACTTCAATCAGTCTTCTCATTTCATCTCATCTCACAACTTTCTGATCATTTCCAACCTTTTCATCATCTCCTCCAAAAACACTCACTTTAAGTGGGATGCCAATTTCAAAAATCCTTTGATGAACTCAAGCATTATCTTATCACCACCACTGTGCTCACACCTCCACATGAGGGGGAGCCATTCTATCTTACATCTCTACCACCATGACCATGCTCTAGGTGTCATGTTGGCACACCATGATGAAGGGTAGGGAGAAAGTCATATCTATTATATCATCCACACTCTTCACGACTATGAAACCCACTACAAAAGCTAAAAAAAAAGTTGTGTTTGTTTCTCTTCTTCACCACTTCTAAACTTTTCCACTATCTTCTCAATCAAAAACCTATGTCATCACTAGCTTTAACCTCTCTTAAAACCATGCATTCCAAGCCTTATCACAATGATCACATCACTCGATGGCTCATGCTCATGACTAGTTTGACCTAGAGTTCATCTCTCAAAAATCAATCAAGGGCAAGCTATCATTGATCAACTCATCGAAAGCCCCTCTTCCTGATAATCAACTCCCCATGAAAATTTCTGATGAATCCATCAACACCATCGATCATGAGTATTCTCCCCTCAAAATGACACTTTTCTTTGATGGATCTAAGTGTCGGAAAGGGGGAGGTGTTGGCATCATCATCATTCCTCCTTGGGAAACTCCTATCCCCATCACCTACAAACTCAACTTTGAGTGTACTAACAACATGGCTTGAGTATGAAGCCCTTATCTTGGGCCTCCAAACTACTATCATGCTTGGTGTCCAAATCCTCGATATCTATGGTGATTCTCAACTCATCATCAATCAAATCAAGGGAGTATCATATGTAAAAAAATGAAGTCCTTCAAAAATACAAGGACATCATCAATTTCTCTCTCGAAGCCTTTGATCAATATACACCATCCAAATCATCCCTCATTCATCCAATCACTTCATAGACACACTATGGCATCCTCATCTCTCTCATCCCTTGGAAAAAAAAAGAATCCAAACTCTTCATTTTTTTCATCACATCAATCAACCATCCCATACTAATGAGCTTCCTCATATCAATCTCATCACACCAATCAATCAATCTGATCTCTAGTATACCCAAATCTTTGACTATCTTTCTCAATCTAAAATTCCCTCCAACCTATCCAAAAAATGGTAGGAGGTCATTTCTTCAACATGCTAACCACTATGTTATCCTTGGTGGCATCCTCTATAAATGTGGGTTTGATGGTATTTTACTACGATGCCTTAAATCCCATGAATCTATCGAGCTATCCAAGAAGTCCATGATGACATCTGTGGTGGAAATTTAGTGGTTTGGTTTTTCCAAGCACATTCTTTGGATGGGCTACTATTGGCCCACCCTCAACAATACTGTTGTGAATATGTTAAAAAGTGCATCAAATGCCAACAACATTCCAATCTCATCCGTATCCCTAGCCAGGCTTTACAACCACTCAAGATCTATGGCCTTTCTCATAATGGGGGACTCAACCTCATTGGCTCATCAATCCATGTTCTTCTCAATGTCATCATTCTATCCTCACCGCTACTACTTGAATACTTCACTAAATGGGTGGAATCCATTCCACTCACATCAACCAAAGCTAACAAAATTGTCAATTTTTTTATCAACATCATCATTTCACTTTGGTGTTCCTCATAAAATCATCATGGAAAATGGAAAAAGTCCTTCAAAAAAAATATCTTAAGAAGATTTGTGACTCTTTCAATATCAAGCTTAGCTTCTCTTCTCCATATATCCATCAAGCTAATGGCCAAGCCAAATCCACTAACAAAACTCTCCACAACATTCTTTCCAAAACTATTGATAAAGTAGGTCAAGATTGGCATCTTCATATCCCCTTTTCTCTTTGGGCTTATCGACTAGCATCCACACCTCTACTATGGGAGCTACTACTCCTTTCTCTCTTGTCTATGGATCTAAATTCCATCCTTCCTCTCAAAGTTCAAATCCCATCCTTGTGTGTTTCTCTTCGTGACTTCATCTCTTGATGAGGACTATCACCAAGAGCATCTAACACAACTTGAATTATTAGATGAATGTCACTTAATCACCCTCCAACATCATCATGTCTATCAAGAATGAATCAAACATGTGCCTATAAAAAACATCTAAAGAACATGAATTTAACATCGGTGACCTTGTCTTAAAAGAAAATTAGAATGTCACTACTCTGGAAAGGAGCCAACATGGAAAGTTTTCTCCAAACTAGATTGGACCATATATTATCACTCATAAGTATGGGTCCGAGGCCTATCATTTAGCTTCCTTGATGGTAAACCAAAAATGGAACCTCTCAATTCCTTGCACTTGTGGCCTTTCTATTGTTAACACACCTACCAACATGACCTTAGTCATATTAATGATCTCATTTCCATCATTAGCCCTTCTCCATCTTCATCGTAATGATTTGGAATCATGTGGTCTTCCATCACTATCCTATATATGACCTTGAATATGGGCACCACATGCTCTTCTCATAGCATATTCCTTATGGATAAGTTCCTCCTTCTAGGTGGGAACCCCACAATCATTACATCCATCTCCTTCTTATCTACCTATTGGAACCATGATAAGGGTCCATATGTGTAGCTTGTACATCTTACTTCCCCTCCCCAAGTGGTCTACTTGCTATATCCTCAACTCCATCATAAAAATTCAAAAAATCATGGATGCTCATATCAAAAAAGCTATATTATCCAAAATACATAGACTGCTCCCTCAAGGATAATTGTTCATATAAAGAAAATAATATCAAAAGTATAGATTGATCCCTCAAGGAAAACTATCATGCATATCTTATCCTACCATCTAAAATCAAAAAAGTCAAAATCCAAAGCAAAAATACAATTGTAGACCACTCCCTCGAAGGATGTAGTAAAAGGCTTCCCACATTGATCAACCTTTAAAAATATCAAAAAAAATGAAAATCCAAAAGCAAACATCCTAAGAAAGCTTCCCACATCGATCAAGATTTCCCATCATAAAAAAACTTCCCATTGATCAATTTTGCACAATATTTCTCAAAGTTGGGGCATAGACCTAGGACAACCACCTAAGGAGAAATTATTCCCCATAAACTACATCTAAACCCCTTGTCATGTCTATAGTGAGTTTATAAGCACACCTTCCTCTTCCCCATGATCTTATATGTGACTAACTATCATTAGTTATGTGTTAACACCGCCATATGGTTGTAAGTGCATTGCTTTGATCATGTTCCTTCTCACGTTTTACCTTTAATCCAGTCCCAAAACATATACCCCATGCACTCCTTATATTGTATGATGTAAGTGTACTTCATATATTTGGGTCACCCTCTCAGGTCACATTTTAGCTATCAATCATTTTCTAATCCAATCTGATTACATCCATCTTCCTCATACTCAATCCAATTAACACATCATATCTATCATCACATCTAATCCATCATATCATATCATATCATATCTAATCTAACCCTCATATCATCTGTAATCTAAGTTCACCACATCATATCAAATCAAATCATCATTACATATCATATCTAAATTCATCATGTCATATCTAGTATAAATCCATCACATCGATTTTCACCATGTCTAATCTAATCCATACACCACATCATCACATCATATATCTAATCAATGCATTATATCAAATATTTAAATCAACATATAATAATTTTTACATCCATAATCAAACACCATATAATCAAGATCCATCACATCCATAGATCAAAATCTATCATATACAACATTCACCCTCTAATTGGTGAACACAAAATCGACACTCTATCCTCCTGAGGCACGACCCTATCCTCGTACTTGTCCACCATCCGGTCCACGATCGTGCCTTAGATACGCTACACTCGCTATGCTCCTCTGAAGCTACATGTAGTGCCGATCTCCTCTCCATAGCCACGTGTGCCACATAACAAGGAACATCAAGTAATCTCATCATAATTATGCACTTATAGTAGTGCACCTCCTCCCAAAGATCTTGGTATTCCTCCATTGTCACAAACTAGGTGGAACCATCTTTCTAGTCCTTTGTGCAGCTCCTCGCATTGCTCCCCTGTCACCTCGGATGGAGTGCTTGGGTCTTCATATCTCACCTATAAGGCTTCTCTCCGCCTTCGGTATCTAAGCCAAGTCTCTCTCCCGGCGCATCCCATCAAGCTCTTGGTGCACAATATCTCTCTCTAATGAGCTACATCTAACTCCTTTTGTAGCTAGGTTATCTCGCCACCGCACTCTATCTCCACCCTCTCCTCCCATCTTGCACCGCCACCTCTCCTCCTTCCCGTGCTTTGCTTCTCGTGAACTCAGGCTACCCACTTTGTAGTCTTATTTTTCCCACCAAAATCCCAAGGCGCGCTAACACATCACCCAAGCATAACCTGAGCGCTCTCTCGAAGCGCACAAGGGTACCAAGTCCCTCTTTTATGTGATCTCTATAAAGGAGTTAACATGATGGATAGATATATATCCTAGATTCATAAAAAACATTCAGGTATATTGCAGAATATAAGCTAGATCTAGATCATAAGCCTAAGATTAACTCATACAAGTATCAAGATTAAATCCACCATGCAAGAACCAGTAATAGAGATGTTTACAACCAATATCCAACCACAAATATCCATTATATTAAGTACTGTAAAGCACATAAACTATTTACATACATATAAGTGTCACCATGATTCATGCGTGCACATATTCCAACAACATAACTCTAACACAAAAGTGGTGATACTAACCTATGCAGATCATACATATATATAGGGGTGGGGACTTTCCCTTCACCACCTATACATCCTCATAATATGCTCCATGCTAAGAATAGCCATGTGTTACTACAAGATAACTACAAAAGCATGCAAGATTTCATAATAATAGATCTACTACACTTAACTCCTAGTTTAGATCCTATTATTAGCTCGAACTATGCATTTCACTTGGTCTTCCTTATATCCCAAAATAGACCTTTCTTGAACCGCAAGTCTTCATGTTCCAACCTTATCTTCAAAACCTTGTTTGGCCATCACTCCAAGTCTATATTTAGATTCGCATCCAAAAAATGGCTAAGTCTTTGACTCCTTTCATGCGAAATCCTTTCTGTCTGACTTCAATGCACATGCAAACCATGTTCTCCTCACATGGGCTTCCTCATGCGCCTTTATCCCACGTGCTACCCTTGGTACTTCATCACTTTCTTTGCTCAACATTACCCCACACTTATTTCATTTTCTCCCTCGGCAATGGGTAATCTGATGTGTCCCTACAAGAATAAAGAATCTTACATCCTGAAAGAATAAAGAACACCTAAGAATAAAAGAATTCTGTCACTATGTAAGGAGGATAGAAAATCCTTATTCAATGATTCTTCAATCACATTCCATCCTTCCACCTCACACTTTGCACTTGTTTGAATAGATCCACCATCATCGCAAGGACTTCTTCAAATGTTAGCTCTTCACCCTTGGTCTTGAACATGTCAACCAAATTTTCCAACTGTTTGCTAATGTCAGTCAACACATCCATTCTGTGTGTCACTTGGGATATAATTCCTTGAGCTTATTATTTATCGAGGTCCTTAAGATATCAATGGCATCACTCTTCTTCTCAACCTCTGCAAGGATCCTATCTCATTCCGCTTGATTGTCTTTGTTTTTAGCCTAGAACTCCTTTAAATCTGCCTCATGAGTGGCAACCAACATGCTTGCCACCCGATCCATGTCTTCACAGTTTTCATAGACAACTTTGGCCATATGAACCACCATTTTTACTTGACGCAAGGAGCTTAGTGGATTGGGTTATGGTCACCTCAAGCTATTCTTTCTCTGTTGTTTCGGCTCACTATAACTTCTTTAGTGACTCCAATGAAAGTCATTGCTTCTACATGACTATTATGTGCGTTAAATCCTCCAAACAGGGAGAGCTATCTCATACTTCTATGTAGAGGGGGTTAGACTGGGCACACCAATATGATAGAGTTTTGCTATCAACTCTACCTTTTTGTATGCCTTGCACAACTTCCCCTTCTCTTCCCGCATAACTCAACCTTTAATTGCGCAATAGTCTGCTCCTTCCCCTTTATCTCCTTGTCCCTTTCAATAATTTCTTTATTCTTATCTTCCAACTCCTTCTCCAACGCTTTGATTCTTTTATTCCTTCCAAACAACCTAGCCTCTACTTCTACCAATACCTTATTCAATGCATTACATGCTTGTTCATCAATTAGTTGATGAGAATCCACCAACAGATTCACTACTGCAGAGCTCGGTGAAGCTCGGACATTAAGTAAGGCTCCCACACTTACTTCAAACTCAGGTTCATCCACGTGGGAATTGAATGACTAAGAAATCATCTTTCTAGTGTGTGGAAATGTGCCTTCCCTATCAAAAGATGACCAAAAGAAAATTTGGTCCGTTGGTACTGTGCTCTAGTAGAGAGTGCACAAGACCTTGCTGGGATCTTCATCATAAGCCATGGTAGGTCCTTGGTGGGTAGGCGTGCGTGCCGCTTGCAGGCGTGCACCCTTCGGGAACCCTACCGCCAAACTTGTATCCCCTCCCAGACTTCCACCTTTCTCATTTTCTTCTTCTTCAATGCTACACTCCACTCTTGCTCAACCAAGTTCTATATTATACCTACTAATTATTTCTCCACATAGCGCTACCTAACTATTACCCCGAAAGGCGTGAAGTCTCATGCACATTTTTTCCTAATTCCTCTTCATTTCCTTCTTCCTCTCAAACATCCTCTCGAATGCGTGCTCTGCTCATTAGATTCATGCACATCGTACACTTTGGTGGGTTCTCCTTAGGTGCTTTGTATTCTTCCCCCTCTGTTTCTTCGTTCTTCAAACTCTCCGTCTTCTCAGAGTCAAAACTCTATATTACCCTTTGCTTCTTTCTTACTAGAGACACTTCTTTCACCGGGGACTACTTCCTTACAAGACTTCTTCTTACAGTATAAGTACTCATACCTTCACCACCTCTAGTGTCCTGTGGTTTGACCTACGTGTGCGCTTAGTGCCTGCTTGTTGTAGGGGTTTATTCACAACCTCTCTTCCTTGTGTCCACCTTCTTTATTCTTGTAGGGTCCTCGGGGATAGAAACATCATCTTCTACATACACACCCTTATCAATTTTTTTCGCAAATGAATATACACCATTGTTGTAGTTGTCCCTGCAATTTCTATTGTAATGGGTTTGAGGAAATGTATGTGAGGAGAGACATATTTTTCCACATACCGTGTGTTTTTTGGGTTGAAAAGTGTTTGGTACAACGTACGATGCTCTGGTCAACTTCACTTAGATAAAATCTCAATTTCTTGTCCTCCTTAAATTTATTGATTACTTATTATGGAAATATTGTGCTATGAAGGAAAAAGGTAATTGCACCACGGATCTTGGTGCCATCAACCAATGTAAATTTGCTAATACTGAATCTTGGTAGATGCAAACTCAACCTCATCCCCCACCAAGGTTGGTAATTGCTCGGGATCCTCCACTCGGTCTGAAGGCGTTGCACTTCCTTTTGTACCACTTATCCAACATCACCTTGTATGCCAAAGTGTCATAGTATCGTAACTATATGCTTCAAACCTCTTGGCAAGAGAGGGGTATTCTTTGGGGTACTCCCATATGTTGTTGTTTGGCCCATCGGACACTCCATTTCAAAGAATACAATCAAAAGTGAGATATTACCATACATAACATTCTCTCCATCTTGCGTGGCATCGGTGATATCTTCGTAATGAATGCAAAGATATTATAGATGGTCCCTTCTACTATCTTCCTGCAAACATTCAACCATCTATTATTAACCTGGGTCCATCGTTCTTGTCCATTCAATTTGGTAAGAAAGCACGTAACCATCTTCATCACCAGATCATTGATCTTTTCAATATCAAAGGCGTGCCCCACCTTTCTTGTACTCATATTCCTTAGTTGTTTCTTTGACAGCCTCATTATCACCTAAGTCATCATCAAATGACTCTCCAATGTAGATAAGTCCAGTGTACCTTGAGATCAACTATGAAGTTATGCGCATCCTCCTTCCTACAAAGTAGAAATAGTCTTCATGTACTCGTGACATAAGCCACTAGTACAATCTCTCAAGGTTGCCAAAAATGGTAGTTCATACAGTTGCAAAAGTCCAGTCTTCTTTAATGTCTTCTCGATTTGAATCATCATATACCGGTTTGTCATCTTTTGTTCTTTTACTTGTGTGGCGAACCAACTTTAAAGTCATATCCTTCTCGGTCAAATCATTTCAAATGGTTAAAATCACTTATAACCATTTTGCACACATGGGATACCCACTCCATTTCCAACAATACCCCATCTAGGTATTGCATCTTTGAATACCATTCCTCATTGAAACTCGCCACCACAACTGGTTTTCCCTTGCCCTTCTTCTTAGGTGAAACGATTGCTACCATATGTGGTGCCATTCTTGGTCGAGTAACTGATAATTCTACCTTGTGCTTTAGTTATTTCAATGCCTCTAACTTAAAACCCTACTCCTTCGCGCAATCCTGCAATCCATGCCCTAGTTCTTCGATCCCTAACTAGAGAACACTTCTTTTCACACTACATCATCTAAACCCACAAAACTTATTTCACAAGCCCACTCTGCGCACGATCGTGTTCACCTTCACAATCTAATTCAAAAATATCTACCTTTGCAATCGATCATTTGCACAAATTCACAAGGATGCCCTAGTTCGCAAGAGCTCTTCCACAAGTTATCGCAAGGTAAAAATAACTTACCCCGATCCTTATTTATAGTTTTTCACTTTTACCGCATTAATTACCATGCCACCTACCACCGTACTACCACAATAAATATGAGATTTTCTATCTCCCCAAGCATTTTTTCTCCACGTGTCCAACACGCATAACCTCTATAACCTTAGGGTGTGTAAAACTACACAAACCACAGACCTCTTTATGCGCGCTCTGAGCACCGAAGTACATCAACCATTGCGTCCGTTTCCAAGTATTTTTCCTATCCTAGCCTACCTCACGTTACCCTTCGTGTTCATTCCTGTACATGGATTTTTCTTGGCATCATTCTTATTATCACCATCTTCCTTGACACCTTACCATTTTCCAGCAACCATTATCACCACCACTACGCACCCCTCGATACTTAGCACTTCCTTTACACTCTTTTGTTTTCCCAAGCCATTTTCAACATCAATACTTATACATGCCTCCATTTGCACTCTATCCCACACTAAATGTATTCACGGTCCTCTGCGCATCATCTCAAAAAGAAAGTAATTAGCTTCTGGCACGCAAGCACGCTTATTACATAAAACATTGAAATAAATTGACAAAGCGTAACAAAGTTGAATGGAAACACATATAAAGGAAATGCGTTAAGGGAAACCTATTCTAACTAGTAATAGTGCATTATTATAAACACCCAAAAGACTTATTTATAGGAGGGCTTCAACTTACTCCCGTTGAAGTAACCATGCAATTGTGTTCCATCCAAAGGCTCAGAATCGGCCCTTGAAGCGCCTAAATCAAGTATGTAAGTTACAACATACGGTCCCAACCAATGCACTTGGAACTTCCTAGGATGGCGCAAAAACTTAGAATCATACATAAGAACCATTTGCCCAACCTCAATCTTCTTGTTCTTAATATGTCGATCATGCCATGCCTTCTTCTTGACCTTTTTTGTCTTCTAGCTCCAATGAGCGATAACACGCCTTTCATCCAACTACATCAATTTTTCTATGCACTCTTCAAGTGCCTGTTCATCAACTAATCCTCCTGCGTGCACAATACACATGGAAGGTAACATGAATTCTATGGGTAAAACAACTTTTGCGCTAAACACCAACTGAAAGGGAGTGGTTTTGTTCAATATTTTATAAGTTTTCCCGTATTCCCTAAGTAAAACAAAGACTATATCATGCCAATCCTTCCTTCCAACATCACAAATCTTAGTCAATGAATGGTTCAATATCTTGTTGAAATATTTAGTAGTGTCATTGTCCCTGGATGATAGGGGGTTGTCTTGTGATGCGCCACCATAAACTTAGCTAATAATATCCTGATAGTTTTATTCAAAAAGTGTGTGGCCCTATCACTTGTTAGACTCAACGGACATCCATACCTACTAATAATGTTTTCCCACAAGAAATTTGTTGCCGTAGCTACCGTGCAATCCTTTATAGGTGCTTCTACCCACCTTGTAAGATAATTTGTACAAGTTATAATATAGCGCGATGCGCTCTTACATGCGGGTGGGGAAATAGGACTAACAAAGTCAATTGCCCATTTTTCAAAAGGTTCTGCACTAGCAATAGGTCACAAAGGCATCTCATCTCTATGCCCAGGCTTGCCAATGCGCTGACAATAGTCACAAGCCTTGCAATACTCTATACAATCCTTGTAAATCATTTCCCACCACATGCTTGCCAATAGAATCTTGCGCGCAGTGGAATTTCATGCATAGTGACAACCTAAAATTCCACCATGAGCCTCTTCCATAATAGTAGGGCACTCATGTTCAAGTACACACCGACACAAAACCTCATCATGGCCTAACTTGTAAATATCTCCACCTATCAACATATAGGGCGCGACGCGTATAGAATAAGTTGTTTCTTCTCCAAGGCCTTCATGCCTTCAGGAACCACACTAGTACGCAAAAAAGATTGCAATATTTTCCAAATCAGAGGGCACACAGTTCAATCTAAATAAATATGCATATGTCATTGTATCCTCAATACTGTGTGTCCTCACCCGAGTTAATCCTGGATAAATGATCTGGTCCTGAGTTGCTCTTACCTGGCTTCACCACAATCTGTAAAGTCAAACTCCTGGAACAAGATAATCCATCCGAATATGTGCCCCTAAAATGAGATTATTGACCAGATACTTCAACGCCATGTGATCTATATAGAATATAAACGGAGTTGCCAACAAATACTACCTAAACTTATGCAGGGCATAAATCATAGACAACGCTTCACGCTCCAAGTTGTTGTGTAGTTATGTTTAGCCAGGATCAATTTCCTACTTGTAAAACAAATAGGGTGATTAAAAATACCCTCTCTAGAATGGGATAATATTATGCTAATGGCCATGCCGTGAAAGTGTCCACATGCACATGAAATGGTTTGGTCCATGAAGAAAAGCACAAAATAGGTGCAGAAGTAAGCCTTTCCTTCAATGTCTCAAACGCATCTTTATTCGCCTCACCCAACGAAACTTACGCTTTCTCTTCGAAATTCCTCCAAAGGAACGAAAATCTTTACATAACATTTAATGAACTTTATGTAGTACCTTGTATGTCCAAGGAACCCGCAAAATTTACTCTATTTAGTAGGCTCCTCTAAGCCCAAAATAAAAAAATCTTAGTAGGATATACCAACAAACCTTCTTTGCATATGATATGTCCCAAAAGAGTTCCAAAAGGTGTAGAAAAAACACATTTCTTGATGTTGGGAGAGATGTTCAGTGCATGCACCTCTCAAACATAAGTTTCGATTGTCACAAATGGTATTTCACTAGCCCATAAAAAGTCAAATCATCTATGTAAACCAAAAGAAGAACTTATGTATACAATCCTGAAATGTTTGCACCACAATGTGCGAAAAGACTGCCGACATATTCTTCAACCCAAAAGGAATAACTATGTATGTAAAAATTCCTGATTCAGCGGTGAAAGTTGTTTTCTCTTGATCCTCTTTAGCAATCCGAACTTGATGATACCCAAAGAACCCATCAGTAAAGGAGTATGTCTCGCGCCTGCTATGCCCCGCTATGCCCTCCAATATCTCTTTTGTATAAGGTGTGGGGAAAGGATATATAACACAAGCATCATTGAAATCCCTGTAATCCACACATATCATTATTTTTCTATCTTTCTTGACACTTATCACCATTGGGCTAACCCATTCGATTCCTCTATGGGCTCAATTATTCCGATTTCAACATCTTGTCAATTTTTTCTATAACTTTGACACGCATGTTAGGATTCATCCTATAGGCTCTTCCTAACCGGGCACACACCTTCTTTTAACTTAATTCTCATCTTTCCCAAAGATTCATTCACCCATTTCAACTCATGATAGGCTCTAGGAATAAATCTTGATAGTCAAACAACAACTTGATAATCTTAACAACCTCTCGAATTAGATCAATAATCACCAATGATAGCCTCCTTAGGTTCATCTTTTGTTCCAATGTTGACCTTATAGGATCGTCAGAGCTTTTTCCCCAGGAAATGAAGATTTTTTATGCAAATCTTTGTCTTCATAAGCTAATGGTACACGCGCGTCCATTCATCTGCACTATCCATGACCTCGCTGCGTACCCACAGTTTGATCAACATCCAATTTCTCACCTCTTCATAATCTATTATATAAACCATCTTGCCTTTTTCCTTGTTAGAGTAGGTATTTACCTTAGCTCATGTTCACCTAGGTACTTTATTTACGTTTATTGTATTTATCCTCACCCACTTATGTGTGTGGATATTTCTTTTATCTTATTTAGATATTATGAGATATTATCTAGTTGTTAGGTATAGTTATTTCCTTGATAAATGGTATTGACTAGATCTTTGATGCCTAGTTCTCTCCGAAATCTATGGTCTTGACTAGTTCTTTGATGAGTAGTTATTTTCTTGATTTATGGCTTGATTTATGACCTTGACTAGTTCTTAGATTGTTATTCCTTGCCTATATAAGTAAGGTTCTTTCTCATTGTATTTCATTGAGTTCCATAATAATATATGATATTGCTGCTCATTTGTTTGCAAAGGTTTTATGTAAAGTTATTCAGCGAATTGCTTTCATCTTATTGATCGTGGTGTTTGATTAGTATCTGTGTTCTTGGCTTGGTATGATCTGGTTATCGTTCCTTTTATGGTATTAGAGTAGGAGATTGCTATTGACATCCATCTGTAAGTTTTATTTTGTAAATAAATTATTTATATATTCATATATTTGGGATTTGGTCATATTTTGTTGTTGCGTGAGGTTTTATGTGAAAGAAAGGCTTCCATTGGATCCGGAAGGTGGGAAAACTCTAAGATCTATCAGTAAACTCGACCATTTCTCGAGGCCGTTGTTTTTTTGGTTTTTACGTTATTGTGAAATGCACTTGCTTTGCCTCGGATCCATGCCAAGATTAAGAAAGGAACACAAGAAAACATATTTAGGGTTTGTTGAGTTTATCGAGATCTACTATGGGTTTTTTTTACGCTACCATACAACATTTTCGGATTGTGTGGGAGAAGCATTTAGATTCTTTCCTTTTTTGGCAGGGGTCCATGGACTGTTGTGCACGAGTTACTATTTTAGATTTTCATTTATTTTGGGCGGGAAGTTCATTTTTGGCATAGTCCTCAAATAACAAATTTTACATGCAAACACCCATTGAAATCCTTAGCCCTTAGTCATATTGTATGGTCATATGAGGGCTTAAATCTTGTGATTCCTACTAGTATGTGCTTAACTCCAGCCCCCTTTCATTTTATTTATGTGGTGAAGGCAAGAACATTTTATTTTGTTTTAGTGGCAACTAAAATAAATAACAAAGCATAATATTGAAAAGCTTGTATCTTTTGATCGGTAACTCGATTTTGAGTGCCTTTTTTTGCAAAAGTGCTTTTTTTGTGCTCTTTCCATTGGAAATATTTATTTTGAGAATTGCACTATAATTATAAAGTGTCAAATATGGAGGAGTGTTGTAATCAATTGTGGATGCAATTTCAGCTGAGCCCGATGTCCTAAAATTTTGGGAGTTGCATTCTTCTATCTATCATGGATTCTAAAAATGATATAATTTTCTATGAAGTGTGTGGACTTCAAGAGGATATTGTAAATTTTTTGGAAGAAAATAGATCACTCAAGAAGTGAAATTCTCTTCTACAATCACTCATTCATGATAAGGATACACTAATACACTCCTTACAAAAACACTTGCTAGCCTACAACATCGCCATCATATTATGGACAACCATGTCCATGCTCCTAGTCCACTTGTAGTTGTTGCTCTTATACCTACTGACATTGATATGCTAGTCTTTGAGCTTGTTACTGCTTTTAATGCTCCTAAGCCTATGAGGCTTGTTATTGCATGCTCTTTCACACATGTGCCTATTATAGTAACACATGTTGTGTATCCTACTTCTGCTCATATACATGGCTCTTTTGAGAAGCATACCACTGCATTCGGTTCTCACATGCTCCATTCTATGGGTTTCACTAGCGAGGTATTGATAGACATTCACAAGGTATTGTTTCCCCTATTCCACATGTTAAGTGGAATTCTCACCATGAAATTGGTTTTCGAGAATATACTTCATTGGGATCACACATTGATAGAGATCCTATTTTTGTTCACTTGACTCTTTCTCGAGGATCATGAGCAACACATGAGTTTTACACCTTCACTCAAGCTTGAGAAACCTGAGATTTCAGCTGTTAGACATGATCAACTTGACACACATTTTGATGTTCCTTTACATGCACCCATTGTGCATTTTACACCAAGTCATATGCATGCATCTTCTTCATCCATCCGTGTTGATTTGGGGTGGATATTTGATCACTCATAGTGGTAGCAACATAGGAATTCGTTGACAGGACTCTACAAGGCATGGCTCCTCCACCATTCGGCCTCTTGCTCCACTTTCTATACCTTCTGCATTGTAATGCTTCTTGTTTTGAGAATTTTTCTTTAGTAGGTGTAGTGTATCTCTCTTGTTTGTTGAGAGATTTTGTATATGTATTTTCACACTTTTGGCATGTTGATAGTATCTCTTGTGGGGATCTATTCTAGTGAAGCCCAATGTTATTTTGTTAGTGTTCGAGTAGTTGATTTTGGGAAACTCATATAGATTTGTGGCATCACTCCACCCATTCAACAATATGGGAGGGTGTGGTGCTGATCCTTCTTCTTCGGGTTTTGTGTCCTTGCCTTGTTACCTTGGCTTTTCTTGGATCGTGACACTCTAGATTTTGTGTCCTTTCCTTGTTGCTTTGGTTATTGTTCTTGGATTGTGGCACACCTATTTGCAATAGTTGATCGAATTATGTTTGGTGTTTTTTTCTTGCACTTTTGACATCACTCATTGACAGTTTCCTTGTATGGAGCTATTTTGGTGAAGCCCAGTGTTAGTTGTTTTTGAGTTTTGTGATCGAACAATGGATTCAAACCATAGTGCACACCAAACTTCTTCAATTGTATGATTTTTTTCAGCTAATCTTCTTGGGATGCCTTACGGTGGGTTTTTACCGATAGAAAATTTTCTCCTTTCCATGGTAAAGAAGTCCTCCTAACTCCTTGTATTTTGCAAGTTATGGCTCGGCGGAGTGTTGGAGGGAAATTTTCCCAAGGCGGGCCCGCGGGAAAAAATTTGGCACTTAGCCTTTTGGGGTCAAAGGGTCAAAGGGAAAATTTTGGCCCAAAATCCCACAAGGAGATGAGAGGGTGCCACGTGGCAGGTCGGAGCGGCGGGGGTGGAAGGACTTCAAGTTTTTTTGGCATTTGGTCAAAGTGCATCAAAGGGAAAAATCAAGCGAAAGCCCCATCGAGCAATGAGAAGATGCCACGTGTCCTATCAGCGGTGGGGGTTGGGGGCAGGAAGGACTTTGGAATTTTTCCAAAGTGGCTAGTGGTGCAAAGGTAAAAAGTGGAGCGCATCCCCGCCAAGCAACCAGATGGTGCCACGTGTCCCGGAGTGGCGGCGCAGGGAGTATTTTTGGAAAATTTTCCAATTTCAAAAAAGGGGCAAAATGATCGTTTGAACCCATGGATCAATGAGATGGCACCACGTGGTAGTGGAGGTCGGGCCGGGTGGAGATTTTTTTGGGAATTTTTCCCAATTCAAAAAGGAGGGAAAATTTTCAAATTTCGGCCCGCGAACCCTAATTTTGCCCTAATTTCACCTATTTTTGCCCTAAATCTTCAGAGGGCCATATCTTTTGATCCAGAGCTCAATTTTTGTGTTTTTATATCATTGGAAAGATGTTGAAATTATCCACATGATGGACTATTCAATTTTGATTTTTGGTGGATTTTGTGGGAGAAAAATGAAAAAATGTCTCTAGCATGGGAAAAAAATACAGAACTGACATTCAACCACCAAAATTAATGAAGTATGGGTCATTTTTTTTCAGGAAGATGGCAATGTAAATGGCATATGGGTTTTTTGAAGCCCATCACTTTTTTTGAATTGAAGGATTTGATTGGTGGTTGAGCTCTCATAAATCAATTTTCCCATTTTTTTTCTTTTCTTTCGTTTGCTTCATCATTAAAAGCCAGTTTTGGCTCATTTGTAAAGGGTTGGACATTTTTGTTCTTGCAGACTCCCCTCTTCCCCTTGGCACATGAATTCAAGGAGTTTCAGACCTTCCATGGAGATTGTGGCACATTTTTTTTTCTTCCATTGTAATGCATTGTATTAAACTTGGGAATGGTAATGCATGTTTTGTGAATGATCCTTCAATCCTCTCATGTGTTTATCATTGTCTTTTCTGATCTTTCATTATATTCTAGAAATTTGTGCATGCTTTGGTGTTACATCTCTATGATCTTGTGTTTATTTGCAAGACAAAATTTCATCACTCCTTTGGTGTATCACCATTTTTTTTAGCTTAGTTTTGTTTCCTTTTCCATGCTTCTTTCAACCCTGTCTCCTTGGAATTTTAGAGTAGGAGTTTTGAATCAAAACCTCTACAAAAATTCATGCATACACCTAAACAGAGGGGTAAGAACCAACTTTCTCTGGAGATTTTTCTCACCTTGCAAGGTCCCACACCTTGGAGAAAACTCAATGTTGTGCAATCACACTAAATGACCCAATTCTAGACTGCAGATCTAAAGGTCATTTAGGGGTGTTGTAGATTTGCACTAATAGTTTTGGCATGCCCGGGGACCTTAGAGGTCTTCATCTTTATTACAACAAAGTTGATGTGTAATTTTGTAAGTTTCTTGCTTGAAAGAGCCTTGATTTGCACATCTGGCGACTCCAAAAGGATAGAATCAACTGGTTTCAGCAGTCCAAGCTTGAAGATTCATGAGAAGGATCCAAACAAGGTCAAGGACCAGAGAGGAGGGATTGTTTAACTATCTACAATTATCCCCAGAAAGAGGAGAAAGAGGAAGAAGGATTCAAAGGTCTCCATCTCCACCAAACAAAACTCTATCAACTCCTCCACCTGGTAGACCTTTCATCCAATCAACAAGGGTTCTCAGGCCAATCAAAATGGCACAACCCAATCCTTATGTCAACTTTACTTGGCAAAAGCATCCCACTTTCTCTCAATGCACAAAACCCAGTTCCAATTGCAGCATTGAAGAACATCCCATACTTTACTAGGAGAAAATCAGACCACCCTGGTGATCATGTCAAAGACATTGCTAATGTTTGTGCAATCCATGAGATTGTTGAGATGTAAATTGTTGTCAAATTGTTGGCATCTTCATTCAAAGGGAAAGCCTTGCAATGGTTCAGAGCCTTGAGGCAGGCTCTATCCAAAATTGGAACCAGTTGTGCACAGCCCTCCATAACCAATTTGGAGAGAAAGGGGACAACTTGTCTCTATTGGAGCAACTGACAACTATCAAGAGAGCTCCCAATGAGCAGCTAACAGACTTCAATTTCAGATTTCAAAGAACATGGGATAGAATCCCATTGGCAGTGAGGCCAACAGCTCAAGGTGCTTTCTTATACTTTCTCAAGGCTTTAAATTCTGACATTTCTATGTTGATCCAATCCATGGGAGGTGCAACTATACCTACAGCTTACAACATCACCATTAGGGCTGAGAATTGTTTGATCCAAGCTGGTAAACTTGCACCTAGGCCTCCTATGCCCTTATATCCAGAGTTGGAAAGCCCAAGTACTAGTCAAGCACCTACTTTAGCTCCTATTCCCACTCCTAGAAATCAGAGTTCAAATGAAACTTCTACTTCATCCTCTAGTGCCTCAAATGAGCTTCAAGAAATTATGAAACAATTACAAAATTTGGGCAATGAGATGGTTACGCTCAAGAGGCAACAAGCTCAAAGTTTTAGGCCTTCTTATCAGCCTCAAACTCAGCCTAATAGACAACCATATCAGCCTAATAGGCCACCCAACCCAGCTACAAATCAAAATCAAGTAAGGCCTCCTGCCAATAGACCATTTCAGCCCTATAACCCCAATGTTGCATCTACCTCTAAAGCCTTAGTGCCAGTGCAAAATAATATAGCTCAAGAGTATGATTGGTGTTTCCCATGCAATGAACCTCACAACCAATCTATGTGCTTCAATGGTGCTTTGAACCAAGCTTTGATGGTGACAAAAACTAGTGTAGAGAGTGAGGTGAGTCAAGAAACAAACCAACAACAAGGACATCTCAACAAGATACAACTCCAAATGAGACTACACTTGTGAATTGGCAGGCTAAAGATTTTTGTGGTATGAATCAAACACCTTCTCAGAGTGTAGTAGCTAACACATGGTCAAAGAAGAGGAATATTGGTGAAGGGAAGTCATTAGATCCAAGTGATTCACAACCTTCCATCACTCCACAAGGTGTTGGCAAGAAAAATGTAGTTCCAAATGTGCAAGGACAGCCCAAGCCACCTTCTAGACCAGCTCAAATACCAGCTTGTTGTAGCCCATGTACAAGAAAAGAATGTGCAGACTAAAGGGCAGAAAAGAGATGGTTCATCCCCATTTAACATCATTGAACAAATGAAGAAGACCAATGTGAACATATCTATGTGGGAGTCACTATCCATCCCAGGACAAAGGGATCTATTACAAGCTGCCATGAAGAATTGGTCAACCTCAAATCAGCAAGCTCATATGCAAGAGAAGGTACTCACAAATGCTACTCAGCCTGAGGGAAATCTTGGAGGACAACAAGGTAAAATTTTGAAGCCCCCTCCATTCTATGTTTCATTGATCATTGGGGATAAACTAGTACATAATTGTATGATTGATTCTGGGGCAAGTAGTTCCGTGATGCCCAAGCAAATAGCTGATCAGTTGGGCCTTCAATATGAAGTCATATCCAAGGGGGTGGTGCAATTAGATGGGACAACAGTAACAAGTTGGGGTAATTAAATATTTGAGCCTTACTTTGCATGCATGCCCCAATGTCACTATTTTGCAAGATGTGTCGGTGATAGATTTGCCACCACTTTTTGCATATGTTTGTCAAGGGATTTCATAGCTAGAATTGGAGGCTACCTATCTACTTGATTGGTCACACATGTTGTTTAGGACAAGGTATGGAGCCAAGGCCACAATCAGGTCCGAACCTATTGCAAACTTTCACATTGAGCCTCATACTCCAAGCCCAATCAATGCCAACTGTTCAACGTTTGATCAAGAGGATTATCCAAGCACACATGAAGCTGACACCAAAGTTGGAAGCATTCCAGATTTGACTCTTGATGAATGGGCAAGCAAGGTACATGCTTTTGATCCCTACAAGGAAATAGAGGAATCTGAACTAGGAGTCTATTACATGCATGAAGAAAATCAGCCTCTTCCTAGCATCACCAAGCCAGACCATAAAGATGACAATGAGGTATGGCAAGTTGTTCTTTGATGGATCAAGAAGTAGACAAGGTGCAGGAGGGGGAGCTATGCTTGTTTCACCTCAAGGCATTAAGTATTATTCAGCTTTTAGATTTTAGTTTGCATGTTCTAACAACACTTTGAATATGAAGCTTTGATACATGGATTACATTGGTCAAGGAAGAGAGGCATCAAAAACTTACAAGTCTTTGGTGATAGTGAGCTGATTGTTAATCAAGTTAAAGGACAACATGCTACCAAGAATGACCTACTCAAGAGTTATAAGAATAGAGTGTGGGACCTCATTGAGGATTTTGAGGGCTTTGGCATCAACTCCATTCCTAGGAAAGAAAACCAAGCTGCTTGATAGGCTTGCAGCAGTTGGAGCAACTTTTGATGTTGTGGAAAGTATCAAAAGAGATAAAATGCAGCCAAACATCCATGTGATTGTGAGGCCATCAGTGCCAGACAATAATGCAAGTTGGCAAGTGTTTGAGAGTGACCAACAAATCATCAATTTCTTACAAGAGGAAGCTGAGTTCTCAGCCAAAAATCAGGAAAAGTTAGAACAACAGTATGGTGATCAAGTGGTACAGCTGAGAACCAACAAACTACCAAAAGGGACTTGTGACTTTAGAGTCTATTTTCAATCCTAATGATCAATTTAGGAAGGAGAAAGCAAACATCCAAGTCAAGGGAGAGGATTCAGAGCCCATCTCAGTTGGAGAAGGCAAGTCACTTCAAATTGGTAAAGTGGCAACCGAGCAAGAAAGGTATGAGTTCATGCAACTTTTCCAAGAGTTCCCGGATGTATTTTCTTGGAGCTATGAAGACTTGAGAGGTTTCAATCCCAAGCTAGCTCAACACACAATTGAACTAGATCCAAGTGCTAAGCCCATCAGGTAAAAAAAAGAGACCGGTCAATCCACACATTGAGCCTCTCATGAAGAAGGAATTGAATAAGTTAATAGAGGCAAGTATCATATTCCCCATCAAGCATTCAAGTTGGGTTGCAAAACTTGGTTCCAGTTAGAAAGAAGAGTGGAGAAATCAGGTTGTGTGTAGACTTTAGAGATTTGAACAGAGCATCCCTCAAGGATCACTACCCACTTCCTTCTATGGAGCAGATTTTGCAAGTTGTTGCTTGGCTCTGAGAGGTTTTCATTGCTAGATGGTTATTCAGGGTATAATCAGATCATGGTAAAGGAAGATGATCAGTTCAAAACAACCTTCACCACCAAATGGGGAACCTATGCATATAGAAAAATGCCATTTGGGTTGTCTAACGCCGGAGCTACTTTCCAAAGGGCAATGGATATGGCGTTCAAGGGATTGATCAAAAAATAGTGCTGATATACCTAGATGATATTACTGTATTTTCTAAAAGTGCAGCAGATCATCTCTTTCATTTGAGACAAGTGTTCCAAAGATGTAGAAGATTTGGGGTATCCTTGAATCCCAAAAAATGCATTTTTCTAGCTCATGAAGGCAAGCTCCTAGGCCACATTGTTTCCAAAGAAGGGTTAGCAATTGATCCAGAGAGGGTTGAAGCAATAAGAGCACTTTCCATTGCCAAGGCATAAGAAGGCTCTTCAAAGTTTCTTGGGAAGAATCAATTTTGTTCAAGGTTTGTTCCAAACTTTGCAGCCCTTGTCAAGCCAATAACTATGATGTTGAAGAAAAGTGTGGCATTCAAATGGATAGCTGAAGGTAAGGCAAGTTTTGAGGCAATCAAAGAAGCTATCTCATAGGCTCCAACTCTCATTAACCCATTTCTCCAAAGACTTCATCCTTTATGCATTTGGTGGTGATGATACAATTTCTACAATTTTAGTACAACAGAATGAAGAAAATGCAGAGCAGCCAATTGCCTTCTTTAGCCAAAGCTTGGAGGACTATGAAGTAAGGTATTCCTTCATTGAGAAGCATGTTCTTGTAGTGATTAGGAGCTTGAAGAAATTTAAGCATCTAGTTTCAAACAACAAGGTTCAACTGTTGGTTTCTCATGTGGGAGTTAAAGACTTCCTCCTCAACAAAGATCTAAATGAAAAATGTGCAGGGTGGATTACTCATGTCATGGAGTATGACATTGAGATCAAAGTCACCAAGCTGGTATGAGGAAAGGGATTGTGTGAGAAATTGGCCTTGAGTCAACCAATTGAAGCAAGCAAAGAGAAGAATGTTGTTTTGGTGCTTGCAAGACAACCAAGAACAAAGAGATATTCAAGAAGAAAATGGTGGTATGCTCACTCCTTGCTGGACCCAAGACATAATGCACTTCTTACAAATAGGCCTATGCCCTCCAGAGATGAACAAAGCCAAAAGAAGACACTTCAGATTGCAAGCTATTCCGTATGCACTTGTTGATGGTGTCTTGTTCAAAAAGGATATCAATGGAGTGTTGTTGAGATGCATTGGGACAAATCAGATTGAGAAAATGTTAGAAGAGTTCCATGGTGGATCAGCTGGGGGTCATTTTTCTCCAAGAGTGACAACTCTCAAGATCATGAAGGCTGGTTATTATTGGCCCAAAATGTTTAGTGATTGTTATGCATGGATCAAGAGGTGCAAGAATTGTGCATTCTTCACAGGAAAGAGAGGTTAGCAGCACTTCCATTGCACCCAATCTCAGTTGACCAGCCATTCATGCAATGGGGTTTGGACTTCATTGGAGTCATTAATCCAAACTCAAGCCAAGGGCACAAATGGATTCTAACAGCAACAGACTACTTCACCAAATGGACTGAGGTGGTGGCACTCAAAGAGGCAAATGAATCTAGCATTCTAGACTTCTATGAGGGGATAACAACCAGATTTGGTATACCTACCACTATAATATCAGATAATGCATTGGCATTCATAGGATCAAAGGTAACTAATGGGCTGTTAGAAATGGGATCTATTTGAGCACTTCATCAAATTATTACCCTCAAGGTAATGGCCAAGCTGAGTCCACAAACAAGAATCTATTAAGGATCATCAAGAGGACTCTTGATGAAAATCAGAGGACTTGGCACACTAAGCTCAAATCAGCTCTATGGGCTGATAGGATAACTCCCAAGAGATCCACAGTAACTCTCCATTCAGACTTGTTTATGGGAGAGAGGAATCTTGCCTATGTCACTTGAGTTGCCAACATTGGAACTCATGAAGCAATTGGAATTGTTAGAGTTTGAGCCCATGGAGGTTAGATATGTAGAATTGATGGAACTCCAAGAAATCAGAGAGCATGCAGCCCAAACAATGGAGAAGGACCAAGCTTTGATCAAGAGAAGCTTTGATAGGAAAGCTAAGGCTAGAACTTTCCAAGTTGGAGATTTAGTGTTGAAATGGGATGCAGACCGAGCAAAAAAGCCAGGAAGGCATTCAAAATTTGATGCCATTTGGAGTGGTCCCTACATAGTCACAAAATGCAAAAACAACAATGCCTTCCAATTGTCTACATTGGATGGTGAGGAACTACAGATTCCAGTTAATGGAATCCATCTAAAGCATTGCTACTAGAAGGGAAACTTCTCACCTTGTACATATTAGCTTAGATTTTTCATTCCTCCAAGTGCTTATGCACATTGTTTTTTGTAGCTTAGATTTACATTTCCCTAAGTGCTTTGGCACAAGTTTTTTGCCCCAAGGATGCATCTTTTGCAGGCCATGTTCCAGATCAAAGTAATTTTCTACTCTCACAATCTTCATCTTAGAGATTTTCTAATGAATTGAGAGTAACAAGTAGTTAAGTTCATGACTCCATTTCCCAATGGATTGCTTCAGGCAGCTGGTCACTTCATCCAGCAGGTAGATGACCCCTCTGAGTCACCAAAATTGTTATCCAAAATAAGCCCCCTACTTATTTTGGCTAACTTGTCTTCATTCTTTCCTTCCTTGTGCCTCAGTCAAATTTTTACACATTTTAGGCACTCAAAATTTTTAGGTATTGCTTCATCAGATAGAGAATTTTCTCCCCTTTCCAGAAAGGTAAAGAAGTCCTCCTAACTCCTTGTATTTTGCAAGTTATGGCTCGACAGAGTTTGGAGGGGAAATTTTCCCAAGGCGGGCCCATGGGAAAAAATTTGGCACTTAGCCTTTTGGGTCAAAGGGTCAAAGGGAAAATTTTGATCCCACAAGGAAATGAAGAGGGCACCACATGTGGTCAGGTTGGAGTGGTGGAAAGGACTTTTGAGTTTTTTGGCATTTGGTCAAAGTGCATCAAAGGGAAAAATCAAGCAAAGCCCATCCCCCAGATGATGAGAAGATGCCACGTGTCCTGTCGCTAGGGCGGGAGTCGGGTCAGGTGGAAGGACTTTGGAATTTTTTCCAAAGTGGTTAATGGTGCAAAGGTAAAAAATGGAGTGCATCCCCACCAAGCAACCAGATGGTGCCACGTGTCCCGTGTCCTGGCGGGGCGGCGGAGAGAGTATTTTTGAAAATTTTCCAATTTCAAAAAGGGGCAGAATGATCATTTGAACCCATGTGGATCAATGAGAGGGTGCCACGTGGCAGTGGAGGTCGGGCCGATGGAGAATTTTTGGGAATTTTCCCAATTCAAAAAGGAGGGAAAAAGTTCAAATTTTGGCCCGCGAACCCTAATTTTGCCCTAATTTTTTTTCCCTAAATCTTCCCTAAATCTTCAGAGGGCCATATCTTTTGATCCAAAGCTCGATTTTTGCATTTTTATATCATTGGAAATCTGTTGAAATTATCCACATGATGGACTATTCAATTTTGATTTTTGGTGGAGTTTGGTGGGAGAAAAATGAAAAAATGTCTGGCACATGGGAAAAATACAAAACTGACATTCAACCACCAAAATTAATGAAGTATGGGTCATTTTTCTCCAATCTGCAGAGCAAATGCATTGGCATATGGGTTTTCCATGAAGCCCATCACTTTGCTTGAAATTGAAGGGATTTGATTGGTGGTTGAGCTCATAAATCAATTTTCCCACATTTTTTCTTTTCCTTCATTCTGCTTCACCATTAAAAGCCAGTTTTGGCTCATTTGTAAAGGGTTGGACATTTTTGTTCTTGCAGACTCCCCTCTTCCCCTTGGCACATGAATTCAAGGAGTTTCAGACCTTCCATGGAGATTGTGGCACATTTTTTTTCCTTTCTTCCATTGTAATGCATTGTATTAAACTTGGGAATGGTAATGCATGTTTTGTGAATGATCCTTCAATCCTCTCATGTGTTTATCATTGTCTTCTGATCTTTCATTATATTCTTGAAAATTTGTGCATGCTTTGGTGTTACATCTCTATGATCTGTGTTTATTTGCAAGACAAAATTTCATCACTCCTTTGGTGTATCACCATTTTTAGCTTAGTTTTGTTTTCCTTTTCCATGCTTCTTTCAACCCTGTCTCCTTGGAAATTTTAGAGTAGATTTTGAATCAGAACCTCTACAAAAATTCATGCATACACCTAAACAGAGGGGTAAGAACCAGCTTTCTCTGGAGATTTTTCTCACCTTGCAAGGTCCCACACCTTGGAGAAAACTCAATATTGACTAGTTCTTTCTTGATCTATGGTATTGACTAGATCCTTAATGTATATTTTTTCCTACATCTATGGTCTTCACTAGTTCTTTGATGACTAGTTATTTCCTTGATTTATGGCTTGATATATGACTTTGATCGGTTCTTAGATTGTTATTCCTTGCCTATATAAGAAAGGACCATTCTCATTGTATTTTGTTGAGTTCCATAATAATATATGATATTGCTTTGCATTTGTTTGCAAAGGTTTTATGTAAAGTTATTCTAGCAAATTACTTTCATCTTATTGATCGTGGTGTTTGATTAACATCTGTGTTCTTGGCTTGGTATGATTTGGTTATTGTTCCTTCCTTTTATTCCTTTTCTAACCAGCACGCCTAAGCTATTTTTCATCAGTCTCCTCTTCTTCAAAATGTGCTTCGAGGTCTAACTCTCCCAACAACTCCTAAATGCGCTCTTCAACTTTTGTACTATCTCCCATAGTCAAGTGATTCATTATCTGCAATGCCTCATCCACATATGGTTTAATAGAAAAGTAATAAAAGGTCTAAACTATACCTACATTCAACTCTATAAAATTCCCTATCACTCTATTTAACTCTATAGACATACCATGCGCGTACGCAACCTCGCAAGGTGTAATAGAACTTATGTACCCATAGTGATGACAGTAAAGCTTCTTGTCCCTATGTCTAGAGTCTCTCACACTTCAACAGGATCCTTCACATGAAATTCATAGATTTGAGAGGGTACATTGCTTCTTAAAAATATGGCGGAGAGCGCAATTCTCACTTTCCGTCTCTCCACAAGATTGTCCATGTGTGTAATCCACCAACGTGTTGCTGACCCACACAAAGTATACATTAGCATAGTCCTTCTTTCTACCTGATATTTCCTCTAGGCTTTCATAGCACGTTAAAACACCTCAGGATTACCTTCACCAGTGTATGTAGGTACCTAGTTATTTCCCAAACAGATAACAAAATGTAGCCTATTGATGCACATAATCGCACTCTTCGTTTATCGTCCAACCATCTCATAAGTCCCATGCACCCAATTGTCCCGAGCAACACTTGTTGTATCACTCGAGAGATTGTGAATCATCCTACTTGAATTGCTCCTTCCTTTGATGGCTCCAAAGATCGTAGGATCTCCGATGGTGTGCACATAAATTTTGTTTATATCCTCTTCACTCAAAGGTTCTACATAAGGCACAACATTTCCATATGTCAAAGGGATGATCACACACTCATTATTTTCAAAGTTGATATAACCCTTATTAAATCAGAGATCAACATTATTTTCATAACACCAAGGGCGCCCAAGTAATGATGGAAAACTATCTACTTCTGCAAGTGCTAAGACTTCAAAATCACAAGAAAATCAGGTACCCTAAATTGTAATAATGTCATCTTTAAAAACTCCAAAAGGTGTGGCTTTAGTCCTATTTTCTATGAACAACACATTCAAGATGGATGCAATGGTGGTCTCCCCATCTGTAGCCATGCATCCAAAGTGAGTACATTCACTTCCACACATGTATCAATCAAGAAGTTACTCAAAAACCACCCATCAACAATCATGTTCAACACAATCTCTTTATCATAATAAATACTATGAGGAGGCAAGTTAACATGCAAGATTTGTATTCTGTGCTCACCCTCAATGCGTGGTACCTTTTCTCTCAACCATTCCCTAATAATGGAATGATTTTCTCTTAGCGCAACAACTTACTAACCTCCTTAATGTCATCCACATCTCTGTCATCGGGGTAAATGGTATTTTCTTGTTCTATCTTCTCGCAACTACTCCTTTCAAGTATTGTATCTCACCTTGCAAGTTTTCCATGTTTCTATCACTCTTCCGATGCGCAATCTACTTTGCCCTCCTTCTTTGTATAACATGCTTCTATCTCACCTTGCAAGTTCCCGATAACCTCCATAGATTCCCAGTGCTAAAGTGTGCATCCAATGATACACTTCCTTATGATTCTTGCTTAGTTTCTCATACAAATCTGATGTGCAAAATGAGGTGATGATACTTGATTAGGAGATACACATGTATAATAGGTATTGATAACATCCTTCTTTGTAATAACATGCTTCTCTTTGGGAACCTCACGAGCATGCGTAGGTTCAACACGAGTAATTTGATCAATCAATCTAACATAGGTATTATATCGAAAACTCACAAGAATTCAAAATGTGGGCATCCAATCATGATCTATACACCACAACCCACTACACATCTCATGTCACCACAACCCACTACGAATGTGCTGAATTGATGACAATTTTTCTAATTACTTCACCATTAAAGCAATCTACGCCTCCAAAAAGGGACTCACTCCAGTGTCCAAACTACCAACAACCTTAGCATGTAGAAATTCCTCAAGAGCTTTGTGTGGATCTCAGAAAAGTCTTGTGTGGAGTGCCCTTATGAATGGGTTATCAAACCACCAACAAACCATTGTGCATGCTAACTAGGATGAATATCATAAGATAAATTTGATAACAAAGTCTTAAAATGGGCATCATATTCCCTTACACTTTCAGCCATGCCTTGTTTGATATCCTTCAGCATGTTAATGTTCTTCTCCTCAAACTCAGGTATATCAAATTATACCAAGAAAGAATCATGCATCTTGGTGTAATCTACTCAGGTATGATTCAGATCAAACTTCCTATACCAAATATGCACGCGACCCTGCACCCTAGTTGTAAACTAACTTGCTTGTGCGCTCTGGGGCTGTAATGCCCTTGGCATGCCATAGTATTTCACACATATGAATGTGCTCCACGAAAATTTTAATCCCTCTATACTTTGGGATACGAAGGGACATCTCATAATAAACCTAAGATGGGGTTGGTAGAGACCATGCCCACCAGATCCAAACCCTCGTATTTCCTCCCGTGTTGATCCGTAAACTTCTACTTTGGAACTCTACGAAATCACACAATTATGTTGTTCTACTTTCAACTTTGGAAAATGACAATGTTGATGAAGATTAGAGCTTTAGTGACTGATTAACTAGTGCTTAGGACAAAATTGTAGAGAAATGCTAAAATAATTCTACACATAACACAAGAATTTTTTTATCACTCGAAACTCCCAATGAAACCCCCAATGAGGGAAAACCAGTATGAAAAGAAGAAACCTTCTCTCTAATTACTTGCTTGCTCGACTTACACCTTCTTCTTTTTTCCCACTTGTATTGGCCAATTGCTGTCAAATTATATAGATTATAATAAGTATGAAAAAATGAAGTAAAAATGTAAACCTTCTCTCTTAATTTACTTGCTTAGGAAAATCTCCCCATTTTCTTACACCTTCCTCCTAAAATTCCACTCCAAAGCATTGAATAATCTCTTATTCCTCACTTGCTCTCATATTAATACTTTGCTTCTCAATCTCTCTAATAGATCTTGCTCAATGATTAGTTCTCTTCCTCCTTTCATGCATTTATATATGTCGAAAACTTTCTTATGTCCTCCCGTTCGTCTCATCAAAACACGGAGGATGTGAAAAACGGAATGGAGGGGAAGATGAAATAGTCAGCGCTTCAAATTTGCATCCATTCGTGCTCCATTCTTTTTTCTCTTCCTCCTTTCATGCATTTATATATTTTCTTACCTCCACCATTAGAGGATGTGAAAGAATGGCGGGGAAGAGAAATTCGTGCACTTCAAATTTGCGCCCATTCGTGCTCCATTCTTTTTTTCGCGGCTGGTGTCACGATCGCTTCCCTAAGAAACCGCTTTCAAGACCATCGCCTTGGCTGGGCGGTGGTCACAGGACTCGAAACCGCTACTCGCACCGAGCGGTTTCTGTCCAGAACCTCTGTTTACCTCATTTCCTTCATTTTCTTCAATTCTCCTTCTTGGTGCTAATGGAACTAATGAAGTGGTGTGTTTTTCTGGATCCCTATGGATCATACCTCCCTTGTTTAGGAGGATTTTAGTCCCACAAAAGCTTAGTGGGGGAGTGGTAGAGGAATCAAATCCCTCTCTTGCTCCTTCGAGTACCACTGGGTCTACCTTGGTGTCTTCTCTCGTCCAACCTACCAAGACTCCTGTGGATCTCTGGTTTCTACTCCAATGCTACATCCTCCTCCGAGTTGCCTTGAGTACAATCCTCTTTGGAAGGAAGCTTATGTATCTTTCCTTCTTTGTCATGCATAGATGGCTTTAGTAGGTGTGAGCTCTTACAACTTGTTATCGTGTGCATCTACATGAAGTATGGCCTGAAGGTTTCTTTTCCAACCTATTCAAGTATGGCGAAGGTCCCATACTTGTAGTGGTTTAGTCCTTCTTGCTTGTCTTTGTCTCTTGAGATGGATTGGCCGAATCCTCTCCATGTACATTGCTGCTATAGTCACCATTGTTCCTTGTATCTCCTCTTCTCCTTGTTGCCCCACGGTCAGGTCCAAGTGAATCCATAGGTAGATACGGTGACTGCATAGTGGAAGTTTGTTTTGCTCCTTGAATGAGTAGTTCTATGGTGGCTTCTTCGCAAAAACTAACAAGTGCTATCCAAATTCTCCATCCTTTGGTTAGAAATATTCGTGCTCTCACATCCATTTTGATTTTCTTCCAATGAAAGTAAACAAAATTGATGATTTTCCTAAATAAGTCTCGGTGCTTGGTTGACACTTACCATAGCCTTATTTTATTTTCTCTGGTGTGCCCGGATGTTGAAATTGACCCCGTCCTTGACCCATTTGTACCAGTTCTCCTTCCTTGTGAACACAACATCCCTAACATATAAGTAAGGACTTCAAAGACAACATCAAATGCATCAAGTGGAATGATATCAACCTCTAATACATCAATATATTGGGTATTTATCCCAAACTGAAACTTACACTTTCTTGTAACTTGTATTTCTACACCTTCTTCACCCATCCCAATGGGTATGGATGTGGATGTGCGTAAGTCTCTAGGCCAAGTTATTCTACAACCGCATCAAAATCAAATTTTACTGAGAACCAAAATCTACTAAAGCATTTACCTTAGTCTTCTTGATTTGGATTCTGATTTGAAAAAGCTTACTCATCTCTTCTTCTTTTGCTCCTCGTACATGTTAGTGGTTGTGCATCCTAGCCTTTCATCTACATCTGAATCATCCTCAATCTCCACCTCTCCTTCTATTTTTCACAGCGGCCATGGATTTCTTGGAATCCTTGGTTTGGTGCTTTGGGTGCAATTCTAGATGCAACTTCCAACATGTGGCATCAGTATGTCCATTTATATCACAATTCTTATAGAAATTCTTAGGATCTTTACAAGTATGTAAAGCAGTAACAACATGTTTACCTTTCCATTTACCTCTACTACTTGTCTTCCCTTGTTATTTTTCTTGCTGATCTATTGACTGGTCTCCCTTTGGCTCTGCTTCTCCTTGCTTCTTCTCGTCATCAATGTAGTATGCTTGTATACAAGCTTCATTGAGATCCTTGGGCTTCATGGAGATTAACTTCCTCCGAAGGTGAGTGTGAAGTCCTCCCAAATACTTTGTCAGAATGTCCTCATCCTCCAAGTCCATATTAAGCAACATGGCTTGTCTCCGAAATTCCGTAGTGTAGTCTTGTACACTTTGACCGCTTCCCTATCTAAAGTACTACCACTTAGTCATCATTTCAGTCTTATGGCCAATAGGATATAAGTTAGCTCTAAGAATTTTTAAAACCTTTCCAAGTACCGACAATAGGACATTTCTTCCTTTCACAAGTATTGGGAAGGGGCCACGTGGTTCTAATATTCAAATTTTGTGTTGAGGGTCACTTTTGGACCATGGTGCCTCAAAGGGGGAAAGTAACTTAAGTTATTTTCTTTTATTTTATTGACCCCTCCGTGGAATGAAACACGTCTAGGTCTATTGGGGCTCTTTTTCCTTGGAAAGTATATAAGGAGCTGGGAGAGAAAGGAGAGGGACCTTTTCATATACATTTTATCGACCCCTTCTCGCAACTTCATTGCTGCATGCATCTACAGCTTGTGGAGTCAAATCCCATAGGGACCCTAGCTTCGGTGGTGAGAGACCCATCCCTAGCTAGCAGGGCATTCTTCGGTAGTGAGAGATCTACCCTAGTCTGTCATTTTGGAGCCGCTTTCAGGGCCGTGTGGCAGAGACATTAACAGAGGTTTCAGAGGAAGGATCTCGAGGGTCTTGGGGGCATTTGGGGAAGATAAGCAGAGGGGCTCCAGATCAGATTCACGACAGCCATTTGGGCTGGGCGTGGCAGCTCGTTGAAGGCGCCTCCATCATTTTCCGACCCCATTCCAAGCGAGGCGACTTGCAACCTTTATTTGGGGGTTTTCCAGTCATCCATTTCAGATCTGAAGGTGGAAATATTATTGCCTATATCTGTTAATGTTATTTCCAAAGACCCTTATTTTTGCTCTTGTATTTAGAGGGTTACGAACCTCTGAAGTTTTCTAGTACTGCCTAGGGCACGCCTGTTTTTTCTTGCAAAGCAGCTTTAATCTCTGTAAAAGTCCAAAAATAGTTTCCTTATGTCCTTTATAATAATATCAAGCTCTATTTAAATTTTCAAGTATTTTGGGTGGACATTTTGGCAAATATTAAGTTTCTTTAGTTCGCTGTGTCCTAACTGGTCAAATTTATGGTAAAATCAATATTTTATTTAGCTGCAAGTTTTCAATATTTTGTGCATTTTTAAGTGGTATCCCATTAGGGATATTTCAGTGGTATCAGAGTTGTTGTTCCTCCAACCTGTGTGGGTTAAATATGGTAGTTTGAAAGATCTCAATGTGGGTTTTATGAAGGAAATGTTCACCAACATGGTGAAACAACAGAAGCCACTAACCTTTATTTGAGCCAGCTCACTCAGAATGTGAATCAAAGCAGATCTAGGGACAATAAGGAACATGGTGAGAATAATGATAGAGGGCAGCCAATAGAGGTGATTGATGAGGATTCTTGTTGGAGGAAATACCAATCTTTGAGTAAGGGTTTCAGAGATAATATGTCATTTCCAAATTATTGCATGATGAAGATTGGTAGCAAGCCCAAGCAAGATCATCATATACCGGTACCTGAATTACAAAGGAACTCATTTGTAGAAGAAGCTTCTAGACAAAAGGGTATGATTTCCATTGAGAAAAATAATTGCATTAGTGAAACTTTGCTTGTTAGAGAAATTATTCCAGCTCAGGAGAAGAAACTTGTTTGTGCAAGCAAGGAGGATGTAATGGAAACTCTTAAAAAGTGTGAGGAAGGGAATAATAGAGCTAGAGCTGCTAGGTTGATAATGACTCAAGCAAGACAACACATACAAGAGTTCAAGGAAACGATGAGGGCAATTGATGCAAGAAAGACTACACCCTTAAAAGAAGACTCTATGGAGCAGCTGGCACATGAGGAGGAGCCTCACATGGACACTGGTGTAAAATTGTAGCCTGCTGTAATTTCCAAACCAACAACTTTTGATCAGCTTTCAGATACTTTCAACAGGCACTCAAGCAACAATGTTGGGGGCAGCTCAACATATGTCTATCTTGAACACATGGAGGACATTGATGGCCTTGAAAGGCACTCAGCAAAATGTTGGGGGCAGCTCAACATATGTCTATCTTGAACACATGGAGGACATTGATGGCATTGAAAGGTATGAACAAACATGGTAATTGGTTGTCTTAAAAAGATATTTCAATCCAAAAGGTACCTATAAATCCTCTAAAGAATAAGTCATTATCATATGAGATGGATTTACCAAGCAGTAATGAGCATAAAATTGTGAAAGGTGTTGATTCTTGTTCCACTTATTCTCTATCTAAAATCATGAATCACAATAGGGATGGTGTTGTTTTGGAGGTTTCTAAAGCAGCGATAGAAGGTGAACCTTTGATAATAATTCTTTATGAGGAGATACAAGAGAAGCAAAGATATGGCACCTTACATGATACAAGGGCTCAGGGGCATTATAAGCTATGGGATCCTGGTAATATGTGGTAGTTATCCAAAACTATCAATTTTGATGTTGAAAACTTTGTGACTGATTTCATAAGCCAAAGAAGGAATTCAAATGTGTCTTTTGGGATTACAAGTGTTGGCAAAGCATGATTTCTTCATTGAGACTCCGGTGCAAGAAGGGAGAGTACCTCTCAAGGTACTAGCATTGGTTTTCTGATTGCAAAAAGGGGTAGGAGAATATTTTTTAATCATCTTCAGCTTGCTGGACTATGTATAACAACAGTCATAATGAGAGGAGAAAATAGCAATATGGGACAACAGGGGCAAAGAGGTGAGAGTGGAAATTCGGGGCAGCGGCCTCCCCATTCTTCTGCTAGGCCTTTGGGGCTTCACGAACCATTTTTCTTGAAGGATCCGGAAGTTAACTAGGCACAACAACCCGTAGATATGTTGGATGAGGAGTCTTGTTGGGAGAGGTACTAGACCTCGAGTGAAGGCCTTCGTAACAACATGCCATTCCAGGAATATTACAAAATGAAGGTTGGCAGTAGACCCAAGAGAGATCATAGAAATAGTACTAGAGTTACAGAGGAGATTGGGACAGATCTCCATTCCACACTTCGATGGTTCTAAGAAGTGTACTTGCACCGTCTTGGGTCCAGAAGTCAAGACATACTCCGACTCAAATCCTATGCGCGAGGAAGATGCAATTAAGTTTGCAAGCTCGCATCTTGAGGGAGACGCTCATGATTGGTGGCATCATGGGCTGATTACACAGGACACATACACATTACGACTCATGCAGAGTTTACGCAGAGGCTGGTGAGTAGATTTGATAGGAGGGACCCTGACAGTATTTCAGGGAGTGGACTCATTTGAGACAAACCGGTCCCCTGATCAAGTACATCGCAGATTTTCAGAGATTACCAGTCATGGTACCTGATGTCACGGAGAGGAGGTTGATTTCACTATTCATAGTAGGTTTGACTGATGCTTTCGCTAGATTTGTGAAGGCATTTGAACCTTCTTCTTTACACGAGGCTATTAGGAAAGCTCGGACTTGGAGTTATCCACTCCAAAGCCGAGGGCTCCACCTCGCGTTCAACAAAGGGAACCTCCATCTGGATCAGATGAATGTCAGCAGAGGGAGCCTCCACCGAGGTAGGAGGTGGTTAAAAATCCAATCATTTCTCGAGAACACAGAGATGAGTTGAGGCGAAAGAAACTATGTTTCGATTGCCACACACCTTGGATCCCAGGACATGATTGCAGAGGTAGAGGGAAGGCTCAATTCATTGAAGTCTTCGAGGAGAGCAAGGGTGATAGAGGTGAGGAGTTAGAGACTCGCGAGATGGATGATGGAGATGGGGTTGCATTGGATAGTGTTGATGCGGGGCAGGAGGAGAAGACTTTTCCTCGGGAGATTATAGCACATTACCTAGTACTCTAATGTACAAGGCATTTAGGATTAGAGGAGTTATGCAGGGTCAGCGAGTTAGGGTACTCATTGATAGTGGGGCAACCCACAACTATATTGATGCCTCATTGTTGAGAGGCGAGGACTACAGACAGAGGATTTTGAGGGCCTCAATGGGGTTGTAGCCAATGGAGAGTCTATGAGGTGCACACTGGTGGGTTCCCCAAATGAGCATCACGATGGGTAACTATACAGTTACCGATGATCTCCACATCGTTGGTATGGGAGTGACCAACATAGTGCTGGGAGTGCAGGGGCTTCACTCTCTTGGGGAGTTTCGGACTAACTTTCGACAATGGAGATGAAGTTTAAATCGAGAGGTAGGAATGTGATTTTTAGGGGATTATCTATAGGAGCACCTAGGGTGGTTACAACCGAGGGGATGGAGAGAACGTTCTAAATGCATGGTGAGGAATTTTATTATCATGGATCGATGTGAGTAGATGGATGTGGAGGTGACCAAAATGTTGCACATGAGACAGTTATAGAGATTGGGGTTACAGGCTCAGATCCTCTGAGTTTATCATCATGTTGGTTATCTAAGGGGTCAGTAGACTGGAGATCTCATTTTCTTGTTGAGTACTCCAAGAACCGACACACTTGCGAGATTCTGTATGGTCACATATAGATGACACCTACAGATTGGAGGATGAGATGATATTCTATCATGGCAAGATTATACCTTGTGTCGATCAGGGTTGAGGGTGGAGATATTGTGACATGTGCATTGTTTTTTCATGACTGGACACTTGAGCTTCGATGAGACCTACAGGCTCATATCAGAGAGGTTCAAAAGGCATGGGTTGAGGGAGGATATCCCCAACTTCATACAGGGATGTACAATTTTCGTTATAACAAATCGGAGCTTACAGGTTCAACATGTTCTGAGTCAACAGGGGATAACACTCCTATGTATTTTGTTACTTCTAGGCACGGTGGGCATTTCACCCATGTGCTAGTCAATGGAAGGATGGAGTCGACTTAGTTACCTAGTTTTTCAGTAGGTTATCACTCATCGCAGGAGGTGAACTATGTGGAGTTGACATTGTCGGTTGACCATGTACTAGAATCTTGGGATTTTTCCCCATGGGACACATCGAGATACATTATGAGGAGTTGTACCTCACACCAATGTGGGTCATGTGGAGTCAGCACACTTGTGTGTATACAAGTTATTTCACAGTTGATCCAGGGAGTTCTACAGAGATTCAGAGTGAACTTTCATACCCGGGGTTGATTGGAGAGGCAGTGAGTGATCACATGATGACAACCTTGCATTGGCAGGGATTGGACAGATTGGAAATTTCGGTGTGGGTACCAGTGGAGAGTTGGTTTGGGTATCATTCTACTTCACGGACACCATTGCTCTCGATACCATATGGAGGTCATGATGACTACATGGGGTTTCTTGGTTACTTCAGATTACACCGATCCTTGGTTACGGGGGGTGAGGTGGAGAAACTTACGGCGCATGGTATTCAACTTCTGCAACAGGAAGATAATGCTTGGGGTCAAGCATTTCTCGGAAGGGAGGACTGTAATGTCCCCTTTTCTGCCACCAAAAAGGCCTAAGGGCCAGGTCGAGTCCAAGCCGTGGTCAGACCCAAGGGGTGGGGATGCGGGAGCTATTGGGAAGGGGCCACGTTGTGGTTCTAATATTCAAATTTTGCATTGAGGGTCACTTTTGGACCATGGTGCCTCAAAGGGGGAAAGTAACTTAAGTTATTTTCTTTTATTTTATTGACCCCTCCATGGAATGAAACACGTCTAGGTCTATTGGGGCTCTTTTGCCTTGGAAAGTATATAAGGAGCTGGGAGAGAAAGGAGAGGGACTTTTTCATATACATTTTTATTGACCCCTTCTCGTGCAACTTATGCTATTGTTGCACATCTACAACTTGTGGAGTCAAATCCCACAGGGACCCTAGCTTTAATGGTGAGAGACCCATCCCTAGCTAGCAGGGCATTCTTTGGTAGTGAGAGATCTACCCTAGTCTGTCATTTTGGAGCCGCTTTTAGGGCCGTGTGGTAGAGACATTAATAGAGGTTTCAGAGGAAGGATCTCGAGGGTTTTGGGGGCATTTGGGGAAGATAAGAAGAGGGGCTCTAGATCAGATTCATGACAGCCATTTGGGCTGGTTGTGGCAAGCTCTGCGAAGGCACCTCAAGGTGCCTCCATCATTTTCCGACCCCATTCCAAGCGAGGCGACTTGCAACCTTTATTTGGGGGTTTTCTAGTCGGTCGTTTTCAGATCTGAAGGTGGAACTATTACTGCCTATATCTGTTAATGTTATTTCCAAAGACCCTTATTTTGCTCTTGTATTTAGAGGGTTACGAACCTCTAAAGTTTTCCAACTGTCTAGGGCACACTGTGCTTTTTCTGGCAGCAGTTTAATCTCTGTAAAAGTCCAAAAACAGTTTCCTTATGTCCTTTATAATAATATCAAGCTCTATTTAAATTTTCAAGTATTTCGGGTGGACATTTTGGCAAATATTAAGTTTCTTTAGTTCGCTGTCCCCAACTGTAAAAATCTGGTAAAATCAGTATTTTATTTGGCTGCAAGTTTTCAATATTTTGTGCATTTTTAAGTGGTATCCCAATTTGTCCTTCAAAATTATTTATTTCAATTTTCGTTTTGACTTTAAAAGGTGTATGATAAGATTTTACCTTCTTTATTGCTTACAATTGATGTCTCTTTTTCATGCTCTTCCCATTCTTCCTCTTCATGGCTCTTTTCGATACCAAATTTCTCGGCTAGTTCTCAAAAGTTCTTCTTTTTTCTTTTTATCAAAAATTGTATTTTGTAGATCGAAAGTTCTTCTTTTTCTATACAATCTATCCATCATGGTCTTTAGCATCTCGACTCTACGGACCAAGTTCTCTTTCTCCATTTGAGCTCAAAATCTTTGTTTCCACTTCTTTGTAGAAATGTATGGCTCACAAGGTAAAAAAAGTTTTCACCTTTGGATCTTGTCACCATACAAATCAAAAGAAATAATTGAATTCCACAGTCCTGGATATATAATCAGCTACGATACCAAAAATAGTCTATGGATCCGAGTGATCAAAACTTCTACTTTAGAGCTCTACGAAATCACACAATTATGTTGTTTTACTTTAAAAACTTGGATAAAAACTGTAAATATTTCCCGTGGGTACATAAGAACATCAGAAAATGATAGTTTTAATGAAGATTAGAGCTTTAGTGACTAATTAAATAGTGTTGAGGACAACAATTTAGAGAAATGCTAAAATAATTCTACACACAACACAAGAATTTTCATCCTAGAAATCCCCAAGAATATGAGGGAAAACCCCAATAGGAAGGAAACAACACTGTTCTTTCTTCCCACTTGTATTGGAAAATTATTCAAATTATATAGATTACAATAATTATGAAAAGAAGAAACAATAGTAAACCTTCTATCCAATTACTTTAAGGTCTTACTCTGTTTTCTTACACCTTGCTCAACTTTTACAATTCCTCTCCAACATATGAAGAATCTCTGCTCACTTACTCTCATATTAATACTCTTCTTCTCTATCTCTCTGGATCTTTGAATGATCAGTTCTCTTGCTCCTTTCATGCATTTATATACCTACCCATTCCCTCCCATGCAATGGAGAATGTGAAAGGGAATGGAAGGAAAGAGACATAGTCAGGTGCTTCAAATTTGCGTCCATTCGTGCTCCATTCTTTTTTGGTTTTCTGTTTCGGAGGTGTCGGGCCACCCCTCTAACCGAGAACCTCCGAGTGGTTTGTCTTAGGGGCTAGCAGCATTAAAAGTTTCTTTCAGTTTAATCTTGCCACCTTAGTTGGGCGGTGGTTTTGTAACTACCTCTACTACACCGAGGGAAAGTTTCTATCCAGAACCTATATTTACCTCATTTCCTTCATTTTATTCAATTCTCTTTCTTGGTGCTTTGATGGAACTGATGAAGTGTTGTATTTTTGGATTCTTGTGGATCACATGTTCCCTCCACCTCCAGAACCACTAGATCCGTTAGATCCCAAACCTCTGGTCTCAGATCCTCTTGATCCTCCTCTCATGGTGGAATTGGAATAGAGGATGTCTAAACTTGCCTTGTGTTCTAATAGTTGTAATAAAATGAACTCCCACGAGTCTACGTGAATTGTACTACTCCCAGGACATAATAAACCAATGTTCTACACGTCCACCTTACAATAATCAGCTGCGTGGCTCCGTACAACTTCTAATGACATGCCTCTAAACTTTGGAAAACATACCTCCAATTGGACCTAAAAATAATCGTGAGAAGACGCTTGCCCCACCATAGATGAATAAGCTACCTAGTTAAATCCTAAAATTAATGGTAAATTAACTCTATCTGTCACTACCCTACTGCCCACACTTGCTTTCTTACTAATGAGTGTCGTAGAAACTAGAAAACAAGCGCAAGGGCTAGGTCACCAGGAAGGATCAAATGCGCACTTGTAGTCCATGTAGTTTACACCGACAAGCTCTCATGTGAGGTCAAAGAGGGTTCTCTGCCATGTTTACCCGAATGGGGAAGTTCTAGATGCTCCAACTCCATGTCCTTTGCGTGAGCTCCAAATCCTTCGTGAGCCATCTCTCTCCACAACGCCATTCGTTCCACAACTTCACGTTGCTTCTCCAAATCCCTTTCACGCGCCTCATTAAACTTAATCCACATTTCTTCTCTCTAACTTTCTACCCGGGTCCACCATATTTCACCACACCTCGCTCCTTACGCATGGTGGGGGTTTAGCTAGCCATAGGTTTTTCTTCAAAATCCAATGTTACCATCAAGATTTTAATCACTAAGGGGATAGTCGTGTAAGAAAAGATCCTTGCAGGATCGTGCAAGAACTAGAACTTAGCTACCTTTGGACATGAATAAGTAGATATAAAATACTCCAATATATACCTATTCAATACACCACTCCACCAATGATCTACAAAGCGCATCCAAGGATATACATCATGTAAATTCTGATAATCTTCTTACATCCAAATTAGGGTTCTATATTTCCAATTCCTCTTTAATGCATATCCTACCATCCACTCATACAAATCTATAGGAAAACATGAAAAGAACGTCTCATAGAGATTGTGATAAATATTCTATTCAACCCATGTGCATGCATTAAAATTAGGTCAAGTGTTGTATCTCTGTGCAAAATCGTCCTCCAAATTCTCTACCCAACTTTCAACAATGTCCAAATTGATCCGATATGTTTTTATCATGCACCATCCTTGCAATGGCTTCAAAAATAGGTCCTGTAATAGAACCAAAATGTAGTCTTATTTTACCCACCAAAAGCCCAAGGCATGCTGACACATCACCTAGGCATAACCTGAGCGCTCACCCAAAGTGCACAAGGGTACCAAGTCCCTCTTTTATGTGAGCTCTATAAAGGAGTTAGCATGATGGGAAGATATATATCCCAGATTCATAACAAACATTTATGTATATTGTAGAATATAAGTCAGTATGTAGATAATAATCCTAAGAATAACTCATAAAAGTATCAAGATTAAATCCACCATGCAATAACTAGTAATAGAGATGTTTACAACCAATATCTAGCCATAAAGATCCATTATATTAAGTATTATAAAGAACCAAAACTATTTACATACATATAAGTGGCACCATGATTCATGCTCACACATATTCCAACAACATAACTCTAATAAAAAGTGGTGGTACTAAGATATGCAGATCATACATATATATAGGGGTGGGGACTTGCCCTTCACTACCCATGCATCCTCATAATAGGCTACATGCTAGGAATAGCCATGCATCGCTACATGATAACTACAAAAGCATGCAAGCTTTCTAATAATAGATCTACTATAGTTAACTCCTAGTTCAGATCCTATTATTATCTCTAAACTATGCATGTCGCTTGGTCTTCCTTTTATCCCAAAATAGACCTTACTTGAACCACAAGTCTTCATGTTCCAACCTTATCTTCAAAACCTTTCTTGACCGTCACTCCAAGTCTATATTTAGATCCGTATCAAAAAAATGGCTAAGTCTGAATCCTTTCACGCATAATCCTTTCCTGTATGACTTTAGCACACAAACCCTATTCTCATCGGGTGCGCTTCCTCATGCACCTTTCTCCCGTGAGCCACTCTTGGTACTTAGTCCTTTTCTCTACTCAACACCCACCTTTACACCATCCACTCCACATAACCCCCACAACTCTCACATCATCCTCATCTATATCATGCGCAACTCCACCACTCCGCACCAATGAATCAACCATCACATGACTTGGTAAGTCCCCACTCCACCTCGTCGCATCTATATCGATCGGTGCCCTAGGCACCGTAGGTACCAACCCAAACCGTCTCATCACACATGGAAAATGCACTACCTCCACCATGTCTAACCTTCGCCCATGTACCCATCTCACTCTCTATAGACCTTGAGCTAGATATTTGTGCCCGACCATACATGGAACCCTCTATATGAAATCCATCTAACATCATTAAAATCGAGGCTCCCCAATCTCTTAGCATACCAATCCTCTTCCCATTCCCCTATCTCCATGATCCTAGTCGGCTCTCCATCGTATAAACCCAACTGCTAACTCTATGTGGTCACTTATAATCTATTGAAGCCACTGGTGGCCTCACCACAAAATGTGATCATATGCCCAATAATGTAACAAAAATACCACGTCCAATCTTGATCTCTACTTTGTCATGTACATCCAAAAATCGTGGTATACACGTGCTAGAAGAGTAGCCCCAAAAGAAAACATATCTTGTGCTCAATAATGTCTGCCACCATTGCTGCTAGGGCCCATGAAAATATGGCCCCACATGAATCTAGAAATGCATAAGAAGATATCTCCAACATCACAAGCATATCAATCGAGTCCTCGACATTAATGGCTGATAACAAGCCTCGATATGAAAACCCTAGATACAAAAGTAATGTATGGGGCATCCTCTCCAAACAACCTGTATGAAAGCATCCATCCAACCCTCCGTTGTCATAAGAATTATAAGGTGACCCCAGATCGACAATATCATAATACGATACACATCCTCCAATGTGATCATCATCTTACCTTTCCATAACTAGAAGGTGTTAGTCCTCAGGTTCCATCTATCTATCAATGCTATAATAAGCCCTGTATCTCTAGGCACCCTCTTGATAGTGGTGGAGCCCACCCAATTTTATAGCATCAAAGTGATCCCACTCTACATCTCATCATCTTCCTTAATTGTCCCCAACATGATTGGGACTCTATCTCGCAAGTACAAAGTGTATCGAGCATGTAAAACCCATCAAACAAGCATCCATCAACATCCACTCATCAAACATCATCATTTTCATCAATACAATCTAACATCTACCTAGTCGATGCCGAATTTCCTTAGGTCGATGGTGACCAGGCTTGGTTTTCGTCAACCGGTCTTTGGCATCAAAAAACAATTTTTTAAAAATAATCAAATACAATAAAAACTAAGGTAGGTTTTTGGCACTTACACTCTTCGAGACCTCCTAGCGCTTCCTCTCACCTCCATTGACATCCATTTTGTTCAAATATCAAGCTTTTATATCACTTAGAGCTCTCTAATCTCCCAATTGTTTCATTTAAATGAGCCTTGTCATCCTTCTTCATATCTTATATAGCTGCGTTGACTCGATCACTTGTCGACTCACCTAGTTTCCATCGACCCAATCCAAATCACCGTCAACTCACCCGATCGCCATCGGCCCTAATCTATTTTTCATCCTTCATCTCATTTCATCCAATATCCTCATCTAAATTATATTTTCTTCCACTTTTCACCCATAATTCACTATTACTTGTCTCACATAACTCATTTTTTTATCTTTTTGCTTATTTGTTTATCTCCTTGCACATCCTTAATCACATCCAAAGAACCCACTCTGTGACCATCTCTGTGTTCCCTCTCGGGACATTGTCTCTCATCTTAAGTCCACCATTGTGACCATATTTTCCATCTCCATCCCACTAAGACACATTTTCTCGCTTCCTCATATTTGAAGGATAACACATACTCTTTTACCCCGTTATTTTGTCAAACCATTGTCTTGACCATCCTCACATTTTTACGCATACTTTTGATTTTTGCCTTTGACCCATTGGTCCCATGGCTTGCACATCCATCCAAGTGAATTCTTGTTGGATTTCCTCCATCATGCAACAACATTTTTAAATCATGGGTCCATAGGACATTAACGTCACCTCCATTGAGGTCATGCTATGTTCCCTACCGATGTGTTTCTAGGGTTCCTACCATCTTTATCCCATCTTGTAGTGATCTTATTGACTCACGGGTCCTTAGGATATTAACATCACCTCTCGTTGAGGATGTTCTATGTTCTCACCGATGATTTTCCAAGATTATTTCCATATTTCAATGATATTTGTTGACTCATAGGTTCGTAGGACATTAATGTCGCTCTCCGTTGAGGCCGTGCTATGTTCCCTACCGATGTGTTTCCAAGGTTATTTTTATTTTTATTTTTATTTTTATCCTTCTTGCAATGGTTGTATCCCTCTCCTCTTGGGGCATCCTTTCTCTTCTTTTTCCACCCTTTTCCCTTATTTCCTCCATTTATCTCTATTAACCTAGTAATCAATTCCTCTTCGTATCATCGATCCCTAGTTTGAGGGGGAGAACCTCAACCATCATCCTATCATTTCTAGTTTTTGTCTCACAATTTTCTTAACATAAACCACTTGAAAAAGGGGAAAATGTAGACACCAAATTTTGGTTTGTTTTTCCCTCATCCCACTTTTTCTACCCTCTCCATCGTCATCTTACACATTCATATCTCTCTTCCTATTCAAATTCCTAAATCCCATTTATTTCATTTAATTCCCTATTTTCCTATCTTAATCTTATCCCATCCCATCATTATTTTATCCCTCATTATTCACCCCTAATCACATTTAATTATCCCTAAACACACTTATTATCCTAATCACATCCCTAAACATCCCATTTATCCTCCCTAGACTCCCATCGAAACTTGATTTAACAAATATTGGATTTGTGAAATCCTAATTGTAGAGTCACATGTGATAAATAAAACAATAAAGTACAAATCCAACCTAAGCAATAAGCTAAATAAATATGAAACCCTAGGTACAAGAGAGAGAGTAGAAGACTTAACTGATTTTGTAATTGATCCCAAAGTATGATGGGTTGGAAGATTGATGAATAGGAGGATAAAATTTCTGTAACCACACACAAAAATTGTGAACTGTTGGATATGTCGGGACTAGGGCGCTTGACTGGTCAAGGAACCTAGGTGCCATAGTTTTCTCTTTAGCGCATGTGACCGTGAAAATGGTTTGAAATTGATTCTTTTTGTGTCACACCAATGTCGCTAACCTTCACGTTTTGTCACTTGTGTGTTGCATTATGTCCAAATAATTCACTTGTAACCTACAAAACAAATTATCTCCTACAAAACCCCAAAACACATCAAATCCTAAAAAGAAAAATATGCAAATGGGGAGTCGGACTGACCTTGATGGTCACCCGACAGAGTGAACTTATAATCGAGCGTTGCACTACATCTCAGACTCCATGTAGTTATATGTGTGTGTAGAATCATGCCCTAGGAGGCTCTTGTGTAAGATGCACTTGATAATGAAAAATAAATAGATGTAGCAATGTAAGTAGATGTGTGTATGGAAAAATGAACTTCCCCTCCTATGAAGTGTATGCAAAAAATGCAGTCCCTTGTCCCTTGAATGATAGCTAGATGGATGCTTTGATGCTCTTAGAATGCCTTTGGATGCAACCTTAGGTGGTGATAGTAGATTCTTAGAGCTTGGTCCTTTATTATGGTCACATAACTTTGTATTTATATGATTCCCTTGTTTGAATTTCATAATTGAAAACTAAAAGGCCGACCCATAAGAAAACAAGATGCCTAAAAGATAAAAGAGGCCCAAAAGGGGTGAGTAAGATACAAAGAGGTTAAGTGCACCCAGAAGGATGAGGGTGCCTAGGCATTGGCGTCTAGTCTGGCGCTTTGGTGTCTAGAGTCAAGAAAGATAAAGAAATGAAGATCAAACTAGGTCAGGGTGGGAACAAAGTGGAAACTAGAAAGGTGAAATAGAGGCAAAGATAGATGTCAATTACTAGTTTTCTCACTTAGGAATCATATGAATAATAGTATGTGATCGGGACCTAAAAATGTACCTAAGCACATGATTTAGTGTTTACAACCCTCATTCAATGCCTTTGCATCCTCCAACCACCTTTTATGATCCTTATGCAATCCTAATCAACCAAAACAACTTGAAAACTTAATTTAACATCTTTAGGGCCCCTTGTCGCAAGTTGTGCATCATCTCCACCACCCAAATCGAGGATCCTCCATAGTCATGGTGACCCTAACGGTCACCGAAGACTTATAAGTATGTCACTAACCCCATTCTCAAGAGGATGAAATTTTGGATATTTTTGACTCCTCGAGATTTTTCCGTTTCCTTTTCTTCTTGTGAGTTGTTAGGATCAACTTGGTGTTATTTTAGAGCCCTTGCTTGCCATTATTTCAGATCCCTTGCTTGCCATTGTTGGAGATCTAGAGCTTGGAATTTACTTGGATCCCTACCATTGTTTCATCATCTTTCTATCCGTTTTCTGGTCTATTCTTCGTCTTGGAGATCTACCATCTATCGCCTTCCTTGATTCTTCCTCATAGCCCTTATGCCATCTATCACGCTTTATTAAACCCATTCCAACCCCGGTATCCATTGATCTACCCCCAAACCGTCAACCCGATATGCATCAATTTTTTTCTTACATTCTACCTCATATTTCCTTTTTTTCTAACCTCCTTAACTCTTAGATCTCTTTGTTTCTATGATCTAACTATCTAATAACCCAAATCCCATTTTTATGGCCTCAATTGCCATTAACTATCCTAGATATTCCATGAGTCACCGTTGAACCAATTTACATCCATTATATTCTCATCAAATATGTCTACTTTATGCATTCTTTCTATTTCATGTGTTTTTGCATTAGATTTAGAAAATCTTCAACATCCAACAATCGAGTTCAGATCTATTTTATACATATATTTTGATTCACTCTGTTGTAGTCGTCTTCAAATGACTTTATCTATCTCGGTGGTTGCTTATTAAACCGATCAGTTTGATTTCACTTATCTCAATTTTATTACCATCTGCATTATATGATCTATTATCTAACATATATCTAATCTCTGTTCAACTATATTATACCATGCATGTTATTAATCTTATATCCTTGATCGATATTTTAATAAAAGTGGGTTTAATCCTCCTAAAATTTTATCACTTGTTAGGAGTGACTAACTTTGTTAGGCAACCCACCATCTAATCCACTAATCATTTTCTTATCTACTTGAACTTTTTGTGCATGTTATCGAGCTCACCGCAGAGAGGATATTTACATTTGCATCTCATCTTCACCAACATCACACACCAGGAGGTTGCCTTAAACCCTCACATATATTGGAGTTTCTTGTTTTATTGCATACCATTTCATTAATTTGAAACAAGAGTGGAAAAATTGTCAAACAAATTGTCATGCAGAGGCACCCCAAACCTTATCGATTGACTGTGTATGGTGGAAGGTTATGAGGGAATTTTGCATGAGCAATGTGATGTGGAGATGAAGATCAAGAGATTTATTGATCAAGTGTTGTGTGACATCCTGCCAATGGATGCATGTCATGTACTTTTGGAGAGGTAGTGGCATTATGATCGGGAAATGCTCTACAACGGTAGAGCCAACACAGTGAAGGTGTGAAAATATGGGAGGACATTTTATCTAACCCCACTAAATGAATATGGTAAAGCCATACGATGGTGCATGAAACTAAGGGATAAAGAGCATGTGCATAATCACAACAAGGAATTACGTAAAAAGATGCAAGAGCGAGAAAGAGCCAACGTGGGAGAAACATGAAATGGTGGAAATAACATAAGAGTACTACAAAGTGAGGCACATAAAAATGTGTGTAAGGGAAGCTCAAAAGTAGAGATATGAGAAATGACAGGATATGGTGTCACTAAAAGGCACTCGACAATGACATGCGTGACATAACAAGGAAAGTGTGAGGAAAAACACTTTATTCTAATGACAATGAGTGTAGGGATGGTGCCAAAGAACAAGCAAGAGGAATTTATGATGAAGATGGCCATGGGATACCAAGAGCACATGAAGGATGACTTAGTGTCACAACTAGAAGCCATTGATGCAAAATGGAAAGAAGTGTGCAAAGTATAAGAAGTGGACAAGAAGAATGCACAATTAAATAGAGAGGATCTTGAAAATGGAGAAGTCCTAATAGAGGGACCCGAGGGTGTAGGAGATTACGCGAAGGAAGAACTCCAAGAAAATGAGTGAAGGGGTAGGAAGACAAAGACATGCACAACAATGGGATCACCATTGCAATGTAAGCATAGGAAAAGGAAGGATTTTCCATAAAGGCAACCAAGGCGAGTAGCTTGTGGAGGAGGTTGCTTTAGAGTGTGCGTAAAAGGAGCACTTTGGGGAAGAACATGCCCATGAAGGTCTCAAGGAAGTGGATCATGTGAAGGAAAAAGAGTGCAATCGAAAGAATGAATTACGTGAAGAAAGAGAAGATGCTCTTAAGGAAACCAAGGAGGAGGTTGCAAGTATGCATAGTGCAAGAGGAACACATGAGAAGGAACATGTGCGAGATGAAAGGACGTGGAAATAGTTTTCAGACAATGAAAAATGATAAAGAGGATGCCCTATAGAAAAAAAGGAAGGAAAAGAGATGTAGGAAGGAGCTCCATAAGTTTACCGTAGTAAATACTTAAGAGTGAAGGAGGAAAGTGGGAGGGACAAATTAGGAGAGAAGATGAATTTTGTAGCCAATAGAGATTACATGATGAAGGGACATAAGTACATTATGAGGGGAAGGCGTGAATAAGAGTACGTAAAGTAGAGTGTAGAAAAAAAAATAATGTGCAAATAGGAGGAACCCTAGGAAAAGGGTGAAGGAAAATAAAAGTGCAAAAAGAGATACTACAGAAAAAAGGGAAAAACAAATGAAGCAAATAATAAAGAATGTGTTAGGATGGAGTACATAGTAGGAGCCTATGAAAGGTAAAGGGGAAAGAGTGTAGAGATGAATTAGTATCCAAATAAGAGATGCACAAATAAAAGTTACGGTGAGAATGTGACTAGAGGACAAGAAGAGAAGGAGAGAGGTGAGCAAGTAGAATAGGGGTGCACACAAAAGAAACACACAAAGGTAAGAATCCCAATGGTGAAGTGGGCAAGAGAAAGGAAAATCTTCAAAGGATTTAGGTGAAGATGGATGGATGAAGGAGAATGCAAACTTACAAATGAAATATTTGGAGATGAGTACAAAATCACAAAGAAGATATCTCATTAGAGAAGCCTTAAGGAGAAGGACGACTAGATAAAAATAAAGACTTACGCGGAAAAGTATGGAAACAAGAAGAGACTCGTGGAGGTGTGTGGGATAGCATGGAGGAGTCACCAAAAGTGACTAAGGAATAGAAGAGATTTCAGAAGAAGCATTAAGGCCAAAGCCAAACTTATTGGATGAAGAATTCAGGACTATCTACTCATATAATCTGAAGGGTGGTTCAACCACTCACTTAGTAGACTTGAGGTGGAATTCAAGTTTCAAGTACCCCAAGTGTTTTATGTAGGAGCATCCCAGGTCCAAGAGAATCCTACTCAATTTCTCTTAAGTGTGAGTGTGCACAAGAATGGAGGCGAAGGGCACAAAAAGTAAAGGGAACACTACACAGAAGTGTGCAATGGTTTTGTGTAATGGTTTAGAAAGAAGACACAACACACATTAGTATGAACATGCACGGAAAAGAGTTTACACTTGAGAAACTTACAGAGAAGCAAAGGGAGGAAATGTCATGTGAGAGTTTTGGAAGCATGTGTAGGAGTTTTGTGCAAGGGAGAAATGTAAGAGGCTTGTGAGGTAAAGGAGTGAAGAGACATAACTGAGATGTTAGTCTCAATAGAGGGCATGAAATTTTGTAGGAGGCCCAAGAGCCTGAAGGGATTGTAGATGACAAGATTGCAAGGGAGATGCTCAAGGATTATGAGGCATGAAAAGGAGGAATTTTTCGACATGAACGTCGGACATTCGAACCGAGAAGGTAAAAAAAAAAGGCATTTGCATTGTCTCGATCAAGATAGTTGACAATGTCTACATGTCCAGAGAAGTTCAATGATCAAGACAATGTGGTGCAATAGGGACAACCATATGGTGGTAAGGTGGATTAGATAATTTTTATGAGTCCGAGTTTGAATTTTGGATATGAGTGGTAAATTATAGAATGACCAACGAGGAAAGAGAATCAAGAAAAGAAGAAGGGTGTAAAACTATAAAAATGAGGTCAAGCTCACCATTTGAGGTTGTTGAGGGTGGTTTTGAAGGCACATATGAAAATGCTAAAGCTCGCTAACAACGATTGAGTATTTTGTAGGCCATAGAGCCGAGTCAAGGAAGTAACTCGGTCTTAGATTAGGTCCTTAGAAGAACACAAGAGTTTGTAATAACTCCATGAGAGGGTTTAGAAGATCCACTTTGAGCATTAGCCTTTGTAGATGTCGTAAGGCCTTTCCTTCGATATAAGTCTACAACTCATTGTAACCTTTTGTGTAACTCTATAGGTGTTTTGGGGAACACTTGATTGTCATCAACACATTACTAATGGATATTTACTTTGGGCCCTTCTTTTGCTTTTCCTCATTTTATATTTTTCCCTTTTGACATGATTTTCAAACCATTGGAGGTTGGATTGCATGCAAATAGGATCCAAGTTTAAATTCCAATCGCCTCTATAATTATATAAGCACCCTCACGCATTAAAGAATTTATTATCTACCTATTATCTATCTAACGAATAATTCATTATTTAATGAAGGTTTTCAAGAAGATTCCAAGTAAAGGTTAGAGAGGCAATCAATGAGAATTGACAATCATTTATATAATTCAAACTTTCATTAAAGCACCAAAAATTATAGTAGAGACACTACATTACATCGGTTTTACCAGAAAACTATTATTGTATATACTTGGTTTGTTTTTGATAATGTATCAAATGAAGGATTTGAAAAGAATTATGCTAAGTGGAACATAAACCCTTAAAAAACCCTTAATTTTGTAGGGCTAGTTGTTGGCAACACAATTAAGGTAAAGAATAAGATTGATTTCTTATCGATTAAAGAGAATTTTCATAAATGTGAGCGATGTTGTCGGAAATTAAAAAATGCATCCAATTATCGAAGAAAATATGAATTTTGAGTTATTTTTTCTAGAATTTCCAATGCACTATCCAACCAATACACTTTAAAAACACCACATTTTGGACAAAGTGCCATATTTGTTGCACATTTTTTGGGTTCTCTATTTTCTTGAAAAAAATGATTGTGCGTGCTAAAAATTTGATGACTATGTCTTGATGTTTTAATAAGCTGATTTCTTTCCCTCTTTATCTTACACTAGTTAACCTATGCTCTCTTACACAACTCTAGGGTTAGATATTTGTCTTATGAAATATATGGTTTTTTATGATTTTAAGTAGTTTATTTGATTTATTTTTCTAAATCCAATATCCCTAGTTGTATTGTAAGTCATTTTAAACCCTAGGGAACTTGCATGATGTGTGTTGAATGTTTAATCTTATCTAGTACCACCAAGATTGATTAGACTTAAGGATCACTTAAAAACAATGTTATAGTTAACAATGAATCTATTGATTTTATAGAAATTTATTTGGTTAGTTTTGGATCTTGTTTAAAAAATAAAATGGAATTCAAAATGGTTGTTGTTGATTTTAAAGTTCTAGTTTATCTTACAAATATTGTGCCTTTAATTATAAATGGAAGTTTTGTTGCTTTAAGTGATAATGAGTTAAATGCTTCAAATATTGATAAGATATGTGAAGTAGATCACAACACAAGTTTTTATTAAATGAACAAGATAGAGCCAAATTAATTTCACATTTTAGACAACATCTCATGGAAAATATGATGCATGAGCATCCAGGTTTACGAGAAATATTGCATCACCCAAAAATATTTAGAGTTAGCAAAAAAAGACTTATCTTGCAATGTCACCACTCCTTTCCCTTAGTCATTTTGTAGATGAGCATGTCTAAGACACACAAATCCTTATGAACTGTGTAAAATTTCAAACAATGTAAAATTTCCAACAAGCCTACCAATGCCACATAATATTTTACTTTCCCGAAAAAAACTTGACTTAACTATGCACCACTACCGTGCTTAACCATGCATAACGACCAAGCAACACAATAACCCTACATGATGCACAATAATTGTGTACAACACTTAAAGTTGCATAACAATAAACTTTTGTTAAATAGTTGTGCACACCTTATGTAGACCACTAATGCTTATTTAATGTCATGATACACTTTGTGAAATCCACCAAACATTATCAACACCGTGGATATTGCGAGCTTCTACAGAAAATACCATTCCTTTCAATGATAAGATCTATGTCCGGCATAATTGACTATCAACATTGATATAGTTAGTAGGGAGCACACTTGGTTCTTAATTCACCCATCACAACCATAGACCAATAGGATTATCCTACTTAATCATGATCCAATGGTGAAGAATTGATAAATAATAGATAGATGCGATCTAAGGAATATTCTCGAAGGCATCCTTTCTTACAAGAGGCATCTTATTTTCTAGCTTAAAACATCTATGAATTTTATAAATATAAGGGAGCTACAAACATGTAAGAAAAAAGAGAGGGTGAGATCAACTTGCAGAATCAAGGAATGAAGTGATTGTCCTTTGAGAGTATGAAGCTAACGTGGGTTTTCACAGAAGCTTCACAAAATCTACAAGCTCAAGATATGTCTATGATTGGAATTTTCAGATTATTTCTTATAGAGTCTTGTCGTAAGGATTTAATTGGAGTTTTGAACCATTGTGCATGAGTATGTAATATTTCCTTATATTAATAGAGAATATGTTGTTTCTTGTTAAGAGTTGTGCCTAAGATCTTGCCTTGATGAGATCTAACTCGATGAGAGGTTGTGCAGTAAGGCATCCCTTCATTGGGAACCATACCGGTGTCTACAAAAAATCCTAATGTGATAATGGGATTGATCACTTGTATATTTTGATGATTTTGCGACACTTTTTTTTCCCGTTTTCATGATTTTTGATGTAAATTTTTGATTCATGACACAAAAGGTAAATTTGTGTGACTCAAACACCTTAAAATGGTCGATAAATAGTATTAACCTTGAAGTCAACGTTATTTTAAAAAATATTAATGCAAACACCACTTTTTAAAATGACGATAAAAATAGTGTTAGGGATGATGCAAATAACATCAATTCATATTATGATGCAAATAATGTCTCTTCATTCTTTGATGCGAAATAGTGAAAAATTTGAGGACTCACTTAGTTGATTTTGAAACAAAAATATGTCTCAAAACAACATGTAAATAAAAATGTAATGCAAAATAAAAACAATCACTCGATTACTTCATCATTGTACTTTAATTACAGGAGATCGAGCTCTGTTTGGTATTACATTATTGTATTTAGTGGGTTTTGGCTCAAATGGCCTCGATTACATATAATGATGAACTAAACAATCTATTTATTTTGTGCTTTATTTTAATCAAGCCAATCAAGTCCCGTGTAGAAACTCAAATTTGACAATTCACTCTTTGACATTGCTAGTTTTAACAATGCACTCTTGCTAAGATAAATACAACTTTCCCATTCTTGCTTAGTATATTTTAAGGTTTTGTTTTTTAACTTTTTTATCTTTGCACACTGACATGTTGTAAAATTATGAGAACACAATTTAAATAAAATCCATATACAAACATCAAACAATAAGTCCAAAAATTTAGTTTACATGTTTTCCTTCCTTGGTTAGGGTCGTACAAATTGGTCAAGATAGTACATCTAGTCCTAATCGACTTATGCACGGTCTTGACTCCAGATCGACATGTACTCCAAATTTTCTTTCAAAATCATATATTTTTTTGGGTCTTATAATCTCTCTGGGTCATCCTTTCATCGATAAATCATTTAAAAAACTGCATATAAGCAAGTAAGCACTACTCATTTTCTAACCTAGAAATATCAAGGCACTACATTGATACACTCACCTCTTACACTTGCAAAAGGCACTTGGACTCCATAAATATTACAATAGCTCATCTACGGTCATTAGGAAACAATCTCCACAGATCTAAAGCTTCTTACTAGGTTAAGACAACAATCTCCCTCATCTACAAACACTCCAAGATCCCTTTCCCAAGCATATTAACAAGAGAAAAATCAATTCAAACATGGTCAAAGATGATTGTAAAAATTATTTGCATTCATTTAGATATCACATGATAGGTGGAGAACATCATGTGGTTTGAGACATATTCATAGTAGAGCCAAATTTGGTGGTACACGGGGTTCCCACAACCCAACTATTTATACCCTAATTATATTTAAGATGAAACCTAATTGATTTTATTGTTTTAGTGTATTAAAGGATGTAATGGTTAGAAAAAGGTGAATATTCTGATTAATTAACTTCTAACATTAATTTTTACAATCATAATAACATTTTTTATACTAGTAAATTATATGCTAGAGAATATATGAACTTGAAAACACAAATGAATGAATGCGATTAGTTGATTACAAATTATTGTGGAAGGTTATGTGAGGATGCACTTTGTAGGAATAAGGAGATATAAAATTGACAAAACATCGTTCCTCGGACTATGAATAGAAATCAAATTGGGGCAAGACCATAAAAATATGCTAGGACCATACCATATGTTCTTAACCCTTCTATACGGTCTTAGACCCTTTCGATATGGGATATCAACTCTTTGAAATTGTCGGCTATCCGAAACTCTCTATCACTATCAAACCCTAATTTACAATTATCATGTGAAGCTCTATGAATAATATGATAATAATCTTAAACCCTAGCCATGGATGAGAAGTCATGAAAAACAAACATTAGTTGGGTTGTGGGAACCTTAGTGCATCAATGTCATTGTCACTTTACTTTGAAGAGGTCTCAAACTACATGTCGTTCTCCACCTAGCATGTGATATCTGAATTAATGCATTAATTTTTATAACCACCTTTTACCATTCTTGAATTGCGTTTTCTCTTGCTAAGATACTCGGGGAAGGGATCCGTGAATGCTTATAGATGAGAGAGATTATTGTCTCAACCTGATAATAAGCTTCAAATTTGTAGAGATTGCGTCCCTAATAAATGTATATGTTCTATTGTGAGATTTAGGGAGCATTGAGTGCCTTTTGCAAGTGTAGGAAGTGAGTGTATCAATGTAGTTCCATGATATTTCGGGTTAGTAAATAAGGTAGTGTTCACTTGTTTATACATGGTTCTTTAGATGATTTATTGATGAAATAACGACCTAAAGAGATTATAAGACCCAAAAAAATATATGAATTTGAAAGCAAAGTTGAAGGGCATGTTAGTAAAATACCTTATAATTGAAGTTAATAGTTTTAAAAAAATGAGTTATAAATTAAGGGATGATTATTAATTATACCCTAATTTATAGCATGGTTTTAGAGCTATGATAGTTTTGTGAGTGTGCATGAATATTTTTGAGAGAAAATTTGCTTTTACTAAGTTTGATTTTTGAGAGAAAATTGGTCCTTGTTCGAATTTCAAATGAAATCAAGATTACATGTGCAAAATTCTAATCTAAAGTAATATAATTTACTCTCTCGTGGCACATTAACGTTGTGCTTGAACTAGACGGAACAAAGCCCATTAATTGCATAGTTGCATTTTGGAAAATAGCAAAAATTGCTTCAAACAAAATAATAATACAAAACAAGTAGTGAAACTTAAAAACTAAAATTCCCAAGATATATACTTGTTTTACAAGTTTTATGCAATATACATATAAAATTAAAAAACTAATACAATTCTAGGAATTGGGCCCCATAATATTTGACGAAAAATTACAAAAATTTATATAATATCTCCATCAATATCTTAAAATTGGTTTGTCACAAATACAAAGTCTTGGTATAACTATCAACCACCTTAGATAATACAGAAAAACTACCCGGGTGCAACATCTCCATACACTTCATATGATAGATATCTATTCCATACATCTATAATTTCTTTATACAACCTATATAAAGTTCTAAAAACGTCCCTATAATAATCCATTAATCCCTTAAATCCTTGCATATAACATTCAAACAATAAATGAATAATCAGACCAGGAATCTAAAACCCTGATACGCCCATATACATTAAAAATATAGTTGCTTAACATTAAAATGCCTCATTTTTTTTTTCAAAAATGCCTTGATAGCTGCAAAATGGCTTGGATATTGTTGAATCGCCTTTATAAACACTTAAATCGACTTGATAAAATTGTTTAAAAGCCAAATAAATTTGAAACAACTAGAAAAAAAATGAATAACTTCAAATGGCCCCCCATTACAACTCTGATACAACATGTGCAAAGAAAATATGGCCGCTAAATGCCTTGTTAGACATTAATACTGTTGTTAAATACAAAAAAATGCCTCATATATGTTAAAATCACTTGGTAAAACTTTTTAAAAGTCTAAAACACATATATAAATCAAAATATGGCTTAGATACTTGCAAATCGTAATAGGCCTCCATTTTTCTCTCCTTGCTCTCATTCCTTCCCCGTAAACTCATAAAAGTTAATAAAACCAAAAACCTTAAAATTTAGGGTTTCTTTTTTAATCTAAAAGTATAAATAATACAAAAAAATGAATTTTTATTTGTATCTTTTGTAAATGAAATAAAATAAGGTTATAAATTTATTTCATTGTTTTATTTTTTTATTTTCTATAAATAAAAAAGTAAAAGATAAAACTAAAAGAATTCACTAGCTAACTCATAGAGCTTAGTATCTTTATTGGCTTAAGTTGAGTTTGTGAAAACTACGACGTGCAAAGTTCAACTCCCGATCCTCTTCCATTTTTTATTTTACTAAAATGTTGATTTGGAAAAATAATAGTTTAAATTTTAAAAAAGGAGAAATCTAGCGAAAAATTTATACTATTATAATTCCAGTTTTTATAAAGTTTTTGGAAAAACAAAAGAAAATACATTTAGTTTTCTAATATATTTAAATGTATTTCAAGAATTAATGCTTTATTTTGAGTTTGATTATGTTTACTTTGTGTCGAGAAAATCATTATTTTTGTTAAAATAGTGATTTTTTTCAAGTGGTTAACTTTTCTAGTTAAATTAATGCACTTAGCCTATTATCATAGTTCACATTTATCATTGAAAATGACCGAAACATAATTTTTCAATGGATAAATCACAACTACTGAATGGAACAAACTACAACATTTGGCATGTTAGGTTGAAAGCCATCTTCATGATAATAAAATTGTGGGATCTCGTCACTGGTGAGGAGAAATGACCCACAAAAGATAAGAGAATCTTGAAAACCCAAATACCTTATCCCAAAGATCCGAAGTCGTGTCAGTCCTATAGAAAAGCATAAAAGATGAATTCTTCTTTGCATATAGGACACATGGACCCTCTTGCTGATGCTTGGAAACAACCGCAAACAATGCATGAGGGAAGTCACCTTTCGAAAATAATTAAACTCATCTTGAAACTATTTACAACTCCCATAAAGGGAAATGAAAAAATAGTTAATTATTTATCCAAAATTAAAAATATTACACCACAATTAGATGGATACGATTGCGAATCATTTCAAGATAAATTGTTGTATTTTATCATACAGATTAACATTCACGAAAAATTCAAAAACTATATCTTGATTTTGAACTCTAAATACCAAAATAAGACTGATTTATCTGATCTGGACACCACATCATCTCTCCTAATTCAAGAAGAACAAGTCATGGAAAACTTCAATTCAAAAGAGAATGTCTCTTAGGCATTGTTCTCACAAAATCATAAACCATTTCAAAATCAAAATAAAAACAATCCAAACCAAAAACCGAACTTCAAATTGAAATCTAAAACTAATCATGTTAGGAATAGTCAAAATTTCAAGTTGAAGTTCAATGGTACTTGTAATAAATGCATAAAATTTGGTCATAAATGGACTATTGCAATTATGCGAAAAAAATAAATTTGATAAAAATGCTAAAAATAAGTTCAACAATAAAAAAAGAATCAAAATCAAACTCAAAACCAAGAAAATAATCCCAAGTAAACTATTTCCCTTTATACTACACTCTCAACTTTGAATAACAATAAATGGATCCCAGATAGTGGTGTTTCCAAGCACATGAACTACTTTCGTGAAATCCTCATGAATGTTGTAGAATGCTAGGAAAATATATATCTAGGAGACAATTCTATCATTGGATCTGAAAGTTGTGGTCGTGTAGAATTGAAATATGGAACAATTAAGAAGGTTTTATTCATTCCTAAGTTAAAAATAATATTTTATCTTGCTCACAATTTAATAAAGAAAATTATAATTTTGTGATATTACAAAATAAATGGTATGTGAAAAATGAACTCAGTAATGTTATTGCTTCAGAATACATAAATGGTTTATACATATTTAATGGATTTGTTTTTGAAACTTATTTTTCTTCTACTTCTAAAAATGATCTTCAAATTTGGCATGAAAGACTAGGACATGTGAATTTCAGAAGTATGTATGAAATGTCTTGTCTAAACCTAGTGATAAGTCTCCCTAAGATGAAATTTGACCATGAAACTTGTGAAAGTTACTTGTGTGGTAAGCAACATGTTGAACCATTTCACAAACATTACAATCGTAATTCATCTCACCTATTGGAATTAATTCATAGTGATGTTAGAGGTCCACTCAAAGTACCCTCTTGGTGGAGCCTTGTATGTTGTAATATTTATTGATGATTTCTCTAGGATGACCTGATCATACTACATTAACAAAAAGTTTGATGTCTTATTTAAACTTCAAGAGTTTAAATCCTTAGTTGAAAACATGAATAATTTGAAAATTAAAAGGATTAAAAGTGATAATGGAGGCTAGTATGTTAGTAAAATTTTGATGATTTTTGTGTGGCATGCGGGATTTAACATTAGTTAATGACAACTTCCTATTCACCAAAACAAAACAACCTTGTAGAAATAAAAAATAGGACCATTAGAGAAATGGATAGGACAATGATTCATGTGTCAAATGTGCCTAAATTTCTATGGGCAAAAGCCATGAACATTGATATTTGCATTCTAAATAGGGTCCCTACTAAATCCTTATATCAAAATACACCTCATGAAGTATGGACGAAACAAAAACATGATATCTCTCATTTGAAGATATTTAGTAGTCCTGCTTCCCTCTTTATTCTAAAATTTAAACATAATAAACTCTATCCTACCTATGTATCTTTGTTGGATATGGAGGTTACACAAAAAGATTAATAGTACACAATCCATTCAAACATGAGATCATAGAAAATAGGAATGTACATGTTCTAGAGAAACCATTTTGTGAAACTTCTTGTGAACCCTCCTCTATTTCTCCCGAGGCAAAAATCCTAGAGCTTGATAATCATTCTCTAGAAAATATGGAAACAAAAGTCCAAGAGGATGAATATCCTACTCTAGATATGATGGATATGGAGATCGAGGGGGAGTCATCACAAAATGTGTCACATTCTAGAATTCCTAAATGGGATCAAAATCTAGTTAAGGAATCTCATCCTGATAGCTTTAGAAAGATGACTCCTAGTCAACTTATTATGCCTTAATGACCCTTGTATGAGGTTGAACCAAAATCTTTCAAGAATCTAATTAAGATGAAATATAGCTAAAAGCTATGAAAGTAGAATACAACACCCTAATTAAAAATAAAACTTGGGAACTAGTCCCTCATCCTTCAAAAAGAAACATTGTAGGATCTAGGTGGTTATATAAGATTAAGTATAACTATGTAGGATAAATTGATAAATTTAAGGCACAATTAGTAGCTCACAGGTTCAGTAAAAAACATGGTATCAACTACGTTGAAACCTTTTATCATGTAGATGAAATGAGCAATGTTAGGATTCTCCTAGCATTATCTTCTCAACGTGGGTGTGATATTTACCAAATGGATGTTAAAAATATTTTTTAAATGGTGATCCGAAATAAGAAATCTACATGCATCAACTTAAATGTTTTGAAGAACTTGGTAAGAAATCATGTATGTGTGTAAACTTAAAAAATCATTGCATGGTCTTAAATAAGATCCTAAAGCTTGGTAAGCTAATATAAATAGCTTCTTTTAGGATCTTGGTTTCAAAATTTATTTTTCGATAATGTTTTGTTTGTGAAATCTGAAAATATAATCATATTATCTTATATGTTGATGATCCGTAGATTACTAATAGTGATAATAATTTAATTCTTAGAAGCAAATAAAAATTAGGACACCATTTTGTAATGACTAACTTAGGTATGATAAATCATCTCTAGAAATGTTTATCTTTCAAGATCATAAATCTATTGTTTCATCTCAATCACAATATTATACTAATTTAATTAAAAGAATTAACATAATTGATTGTAAATTTCTTTCAATTTCCATTGAAGTTGGTGTTAAATTATATCCAAAACTTTCATGTGATAAATTTAATCCTACTTTGTATAGAAAACTAGTTGGAAGTTTAATTTATTTGACTATTCCTATGCCAAATATTTCCTATGGAGTATGAGTTGTTTCTAGATTCATACAAGATCCTTACGAGGATAATTGGAAAACGGATAAATGAATTTTAAAATATCTTAAATGAATACTTAATTATGGTTTTTATTATTATTCTAGTGATGATGTAAAATTATTTGGTTATTATGATTTTGAACATGTTGGTGATATTGTAGATATAAAATCTACTTCTGGATATGTTTTCAAGTTTTGTATAGGTGTCATCACTTGGAGTAGCAAAAAACAACCAACTGTTTCTATCTATTCTATTAAACTGAGTGTAGAAGTGCCATGGAAGCAACAAAAAAGAAGCCATGCGGCTAAAAATACTGTTAGATGAAATCCATATGGACGTCAAAGGAATAACTCTTATTCTATGTGATACTAGAGTTGCATTGCTCTCATGAACAATATGATTCAACATTAAAGAATGAAGAATAAAGAGATACATATGCACTTCATTCGAGATAAAGTCCTAAATAACAATATTGATCTCAATTTCTGCCCTATTGAAGATCAAGTTGCAAACATTTTCACAAAGCCATTGTGTGCTGTGAAGTTCTACAAGTTTTGTGCCTTGTTAGGCCTTTCAAAGTTTCCCTTGAGGGGGAGTGTGCATGAAAATGCCACCTCTTAATGACCTTTTTAAAAATTCCTATATTATCTCCATTTTGTAAAAGATCATTATAAGTGAATCTTAAGTAAATGATCACAACACATGAGTTTACTTGTAATACCTAACGAAGCATTAGTTATGGGAGATTCTTGTTTTATAAAAGACTCCATAATCTTATGTAAGAATTCATATGTAAATAATTTATCTTGAGAATTTTTGGTTTTTGGGAATATGATTTTCCCTATTGTTACATGCTAGCCTAAATCGTTGTTGATGATTTATGGATTGTAAATATTTTTGTATAAAAAATTAATTTGGCATGTTTCCACACTTAATATTAAGGGGGAGTGTTGGGGTTGTAATATTAAGTGGGTCAAACACTTAATTAAACCAACTAATGTTTTATTTATAACACATTGATTTGAAACTTATATCTAAGATATAAGTGTCGGGTCCCACAATCCACTCACGTGGATGAAATTATTTAAACTTTGTTTGAATAATTTAAGTTTGGTTGAATTGGTATACTCCTGTCTGCAAAGCGTTATTCACCAACCCTATTAAAGGGTGAAACTCTCTCGAGAGTTGAATACATGATTTTATCAAAATTGTAAAGTTTTGAGTAAAATTGAGAAGCTTGTGTTTTGGTGGGACTCGAGGAGATAATGAGAGTCTTTGGATGGAAGATTGATGTAAATTCCTAAATAAATAAGTGATTTTATTTGTGGTTTTTTTATGAAAGGTTTTCCCATGTAAATATTGTGTTGAGTTGTAATGTGTCTTTTAGTCTTTTGTATTTATATTGTTAAGTAATTTAATTTAATTAGGTGTACACCTAAACTATAGTCCTTGAAATATTTTTGGATATTTAATTATTTTTGAAGCCAAGATCCTACAACTAGTTAATTATTTTAACAGAGAAAAATCAATTTAGTAGATGACCATGCTTGAATTGAGTTTGCTCTTGCTAAAATACTTGGGGAAGGGATCTTTGAATGCTTGTATAGAGAGATTGTTGTATCAACATGGTAAGAAACTTTATATCTATATAAATTGCTGCCCTAATGACTGTATATGTGTTATTGCAAGATTTATGAAGACTCGGATGCCTTTTATAAATGTAGGAAGTGAGTGTATCAATGTAGTTCCATGAGATTTCCATGTTAGCAAATGAGGTAGTGTTTACTTGCTTATATAAGGTTTCGTAGATGATTTATTGATGAAAGGATAACCCAAAGAAATTATAAGACCCAAAAAAATATAAATTTGAAAGAAAAGTTGGAGGTCATGTTGGTAAAAACCAAATCTGAATTCGGTCAAGACCGGATACACTATCTTGACCAATATGTACAAGCCTATACAGGGAAAAACATGTAAATTGAATTTTGAGACTTGTTATTTGATTTTTTCTATGGATTTTATGCATTATGTTATCATAATTTGATGACAAGTTAGTGTGAAAGGATAATTTTTTTAAAAAGATTTCATGATGTGCTAAACGCAAAAGAGAAGATTGTACTTATCTTAGCAAGAGCATATTGTCAAAATAAACAATGTAAAAGAGTGAATTGCCAAATTTGAGTGTCTAGATTTACCCTCACTTTAAGTATGAAATGAAATTACATTCTTAAAGGAAAATATACCTGAGTTTATAGACACACTTTGTCTTCTCTCAAATGTTTGTTTTGCAGAATCCTGTTGTGCTTGGTGTTGACATGATTTAGTGCCCTCTTATTTTGCTTGTTTATCCTATGCATTCTTGGGTGTAAAATTGCTTGTTGAGTGTTCCCGAGAGTTTTTATGCTTCCATATTCCTAGTGAAGGTGATCTCTTGATGATATCTTTGGAATACAACGAGGTGTCTAACTGCATTCTCCCAAATGGTCCTCCAAAATGTTTTAATAGTGCTTGTTGAGTGACATATCTATCACCGTTTAACAAATTGAGATACCACTATATTTTCTTACACTAGTTATCTATATGAATAAATATGTATATATATTAGACAATAATTAATACACTCTAAAAATATGGGTAAATAATTATATATATAAGTATATTGATATTACATTATTATTATTATTATTTTTAGATATTTATGAGAGAGTGTTATGCATGTGCCATTTGGGTGCAAAATGGAAGACATCCACATTTGAATATGGGAGATAGAAAGATTTTTTAAAGAAATAAAATAATCATATCACTAAATATTAAAATAATCCCGCAGAGGTGATCACATAAACAATAAAGATGTATATCGAGAGGAAGAAAACCTTCTTGTTCACTAAAAGGAGAATGTTTTTGAAAATTGTTAATATGGAGAGAAGGATGGAAGGATAAGGGAAGGAGGGAGTGGAGGACAATGAATGGTGTATATACATGTGAAAAGAAAGGAGAGAGAAAGAGGAAAGAAAAGGAACCTTAAAATGAAGAAAAGAATTGTGAAGTGAAAAAGTGGAAAAGAACTTAAAATAAATGGACGAAATATATATTCATGTGTCATGAGGAAATGACATGTTGGTGGAAGGGTTTGCACAAAAGTGTTGGGGAGTAAATGTAAGTTGGAATGTTGGAGAAGTGGGCGTGGAATAGATGTTTCCCTTATTTTGTCGAGGGACAAAACAAAAAACTCTATGGTTGTGATCCATGAGAAGATGCAAGAAAAGAAATTGAGGCATTGAACGGTTGGACGGGGACACCAAAACGTGGCTGGGGATAGTCATAAGCATTGATTGTAGAGGGAGAAGTCCTATGTTGGATTTGGAAGTAAAATGTTGGGCGAGACAAAGAGGCAACAAGCGAGTGTCTCCGTCGACACTAAAATTTTTCTCCGTAATTTCTATTTCATTAATGTATGTATTAGGAATAGGATGTTTTTAAGTATAATTAGTAGTAGTGTCCGATAGAAGATAACGCAGCTGCCCGATCTGACGCCGCCAATAATGTATAGTACGCAATATAGTCAAAAAGTACAATAGGAATGTTGTGGTAAAAGTAAATAGTTGTCGTAAGTGGTCCAGTAATGTTAAAATGTCAAAGTTGGGGTAAGTAGAGAAGTAGGGTCTACATGATTAGGAATTAGAAATATTATATTGGTAATAAGGACAAGGAGTGAGGTCATAAATATTTTGTGTATTTTATTTGTAAAAAGTCTAAAAATGTGGAACCCATGTGAAATGATAAGGTTTATCTTATCTTAAAAGATAAGCTTACATGTACAGATAAGAGTTAAGGTATGAAATATGATTCGTTAGAGTGGATTTCTTATCCTATCTTAGAGATAAGATGGATAAGCCTGGAAGTTCTATAAATAAAGAGGCCACCCCCTCATTTAGCATAGAAGGAAGTAGTGAGAAATATTATATGAAGTGTGTAAAGGAAGCCATCAATTTAAAGGTGTGTTGAAGAAGCCATTAAGAGGTGTAATTGTAAAGTTTCTCCCATAGTATTGGTGGAAGGCAAGTGAATTCAATAACACTTGAAGTACCTCATGGGTGAGATTGTAACAATTTCATGTTAATATTATAATTTACTTTGATATTTCAGATTTGTTATCATTTCGTCTTATCATAGTCGATGGTATTCTTGTGTTATGTTTCCAGTTACATCCACCAAACTAAAGGCATGTGCATTAGTAAATAATCATAGCGAGGAGTTCCCGTGAAGAATTATCATAGTGCCGGATTGGTGATGACATTTTGGTTCCGTTCGCGGACCATTCCTCGTTGGTGGATTGTCTGGAGAGATATTCCCACTTAGTCAAAAATCAATTGGAGGGTAACCTTGTTTTTACTGTGCATAGTAGTTACCATGGTAAAGTCATTTTTGCCGTGAATAGTAGTTACCATGGTAAAGTCATTTTTACTGTGAATAGTATTTACCATAGTAAAGTCACTTTTTACCGTGAATAGTATTTACCACAATAACTTCACTTTTTACTGTGAATAGTGTTTACCACAGTAAAGTCAGTTTTTACCGCAGTAAATCAAGTTTTACCATAGTTTACCGTGGTCATTTCTATTATAGTGATTTCAATTATTTGTGCACATAAGTCTTGTTGATTGTACTTGTGGGTTGGTATTTCACTATGGTTACTTTTGAAAATGGGGAAGATTCATGTTTTTTCAGCCCAATCTAATGAAGATGCTTCCTCTTTTATTCAAGAGTTTAAACGATCTTGTATTTGTAATGGCCTTATAAGAAGGGAACAATGGACTGAATTTTTTCCTACCTTTTTGGATGGTTCCGCCCTTAGGTGGTTTGAAACACTAGGTGATAATGTGAAAAACTCATGGGATTTATTAACTAAAAGTTTTCTTGAAGAATTTGGTGAACAACAGAGATATGCAAATCTCATGATCGATATCACAAAGCTATCCCAAGGAGAGAAGGAGAAGAAGATAAGGGATTATCATGCTCGTGTTCTAGAGCTAAGAAGGAAGCTCGATGCCCGATTCGGAAGGAAGGATTAGCGGATGGGTTGATGAATGGCGTGGATAATCTCCTATGTAAGCACTTCATTCTTGGGATGAAGCCATAAATCGAGACAACGAGTGAAGTATAACCGCCCGACTACCATTGAACAAGCAAAGGAGATTGCGAAAGGCAAGAAGAAAGCATGGAAGAGGAGCCCAAAGAAATTTTTGCTAAAGTAGAGCCTACACCAAAGACCTTTGGTCAGAATCCACAACCACTCTCGGTGAGCACAAATCTTTCTCCTAGTACATCTACTAAGTATGAAGATCTGCTCAAAAAGATGGGTCGATTAACCATTAATCTTCTTGAGGAAAATAATTTAGTTCTCGGGGAGGAGATAGAGGTCCAAAAAGAAATATTTCTGAAGTTGTATGTTATGGTTGTTATAAAAGGGTCATTATAAGTACAATTGTCCAGATAGAGCTTCTACATCTGTAAAGGAGATAATGATAAAGGAAAAGCACTTGTGAATTCTTTTGATGTAGTAGATAAGAATAGAAATAATGAAGTAGACGTGTTTGTAATAAAAAGAAAGAAAGAAAAAGATAATCAAGATGGAAATGATCCTAAGAAGATGAAAGGAGACATGAGTAAGAAACATAGGAGAAGAAAGTTGGGTGTGCGGGATTTTCTAATTTCACGGGGGCAAGGACCATACTTCATCTTAGAAGATCTATCCAAAAGGCTGCAAAATATTACATATGGTCAACTCTTGGCTATGTCTTCGAGAAGAGGCGGGAGGCTGCGAAGTGGACTCGATGCTCATGAAGAAAGGAGGTTGAGGTCTTTGTTTTGGAGCGGGCGGATCCCTATGCTCCACAAGTTGAGGTATTATGTAATGGTATTTCAATTCATGATGTCTTAGTTGATGGAGGTGCTGCGGTTAATGTAATGACCAAGTCTCGTAATGAATATGTTGGGTTTAAAAATTGATCGCCCCTTGACACTTATGTTAAGGTCATTAAATAAGGGAAAAACTAAACCGAAAGGTGTAGTTTTAAATGTGGCAATATCTCATTATGGGTGTTATATGTGTGGTAGAATTTCGGAGATGAAAAATGGTACCGCATTGTTGCGTACCCAATGTTCTTGTGAAGACCATGGCTAAGGAGAGTTCATGCAAGAAACTACTAGAATGAAGGCTTCATGACACTTGGATGTGGTAGAGAGGGTGAAGATAAACGTGATCCCTCAACATCATAAGGCGAGAACTGTGGATTCAAGTGATGAAACGATGATTGGACATCCTCACGATTACTCTAGTACCCGGTGAAGTGGACACTTTGAAGATGAAGAAAGTGAGGTTGATGTTTCAGTCATGGATATCCTTCCATCACACCGAATCATGACCCCATAAAATTATATGAAGAAGAAGTTGATGATCGTCTCCAACAAATAAAGATTGGTGATCTTTGTGATGGAGAGTGAGAAGGAATCCTACCTCCGGCTCTTTCGAAGGTACATACACATATTCACTTTTGATTACAAGGAACTCCGTTAAGTAAGTTGGGTAGAACATTCTATTGAGTGGTAGATGGTCTTGAAGCCTATAAAGCAAATGCCATATAGAATGAATCCTAATTTTTCTAAGGCGTAAAAGAAGAAATAGATAAGTTGCTTGATGCAAGATTCATATTTCTTTGTGGAGAATTCGAGAATGGGTTTCTCCCATTGTGATCTCAATAAAAAAGAATGGGAAGATACACATTTGTGTTGACTACGGGAAGCTCAATAAGGCAACAAAGAAGGATCTTTACCCTCTTCCATTTTCGAGATCAGATCTTGGCGAAGTAGGCGGCTAGGAGTGCTATAGTTTCTTTGATGGATATAGTGGCTACAACCAAGTTCGTATAGCAGAGAAAGATCAGTTGAAGACCACGTTCACCACTCCTTGGGGAATGTTTGCTTATAGAGTTATGCCTTTTGGGTTGTGTAATGCTCCAGCAACATTCCAGCGTTTGATGAATAGGGTGTTCGAACCCTACATTGGGAACTTCATCAGAGTATTTCTGGATGATTTTTGCATCTATGGGAGCAAGTTGGACCACCTACACTAGATGGAGACAACATTTCAAAGGTTAGATGAAGCACAAGCCTCACTAAACCCTACAAAGTGTGTCTTTGGATGTTCTAAAGGTGTTTTGTTAGGGCATGTTGTATCCAGAGATGGTATTGTGCTGCTGATCGATAAAGTTTCAAAATCAAAGAGTTACCATTTCCTATGAATAGAAGTAAGTTGAGATCATTTTTAGGCCATGTGGGTTACTATAGAAGGTTCATCAAGAATTTCTCAAAGATTGCATAGCCACTAACCTAGTTCTTGAAGAAGGATGTTACTTATGAACCAAGAAATAAGGCACATGAAGCTTTTGGACAACTGAAGGAAGCCCTGGTGTCTTCACTGTTTTAAAGAATCCAGTTGGAGCAAGCCATTCATGTGTACACTGATGCCTCGGATGCAGCACTAGGAAGTACTCTGAGCCAAAAGGATGAAAATGAGAATGAACATCCAGTTTACTTTGGGAGCAGACAAATGAGTAGTGCTGAGGTAAATTATACTGTAACTGAAAAAGAGGCTCTGGCTATCATTTTTGCTGTAAAGAAGTTTAGGAATTACTTATAAGGGCAGAAATTTATAGTTGTAACAGATCATCAGGCTCTAAAATATATTGTAAATAAGCCTAACCCATTAGGGAGGATAGCAAGATGGATAATTTTGCTACAAGAATTTGAATTTGATATTATAGATAGGCCAGGAAAGAAGCATGTCAATGCAGATGCACTCTCTCGAGCCTATGATGGTTTAGGATCATCTTGTGATGATGATGATTTCCCGATGCAAACATTGTTATCCTTGACACATCCCTAGTGAATACATAGATATTTGGAATTATCTGAATGAATTCAAGTTTCCTGATGGTGCCAATGCAAAGACTAAGAGGAAGATTACTCAATCCAGTCATCCATATTCTATTTTTCATGGAGTATTATTTCGAATAGGACCTGATGGACAGTACAAGAGGGTAGTTGGACGTGATCAAGGGAAGGAACTGCTAGAAGAATTCCACATATGGTACATGTGGAGGGAACTTCTCTGACAACTTACAATGACAAGAAGGATCTTGGATGCGGGTTATCAGCGCCCACTATTTTTAAATATTGTTATAATTATTGTAAGACATGTGATATTTGTCAAACACATGGTAACAAGTAAGACTTCATCAGCTCCATTATGTCCTATTCTTCCACTTGGTCCCTTTGAAAAGTGGGGAATAGACATTGTAGAGGTCCACTTCAAACTACCTCACACCAAAATAAGTATATTGTAGTTGCCACAGATTATTTAACCAAGTGGGTTGAAGCTAGGCCATTGAAAACAACTTCCATGGATGAGGTGGCAAGGTTCATATATGAACGCATTGTCACCAGATTTGGTTGTCCATTAGAAATTGTAATAGATCAAGGAAGCCACTTCATTAATGAGGTGGTAGAAGCCCTAGTCAATAAGTTTTCTATTAAGCACAGGAAGGCAAAAACATACAAGCCAAGCACAAATGGACAAGTGGAACAAACAAATTTTGTGTTGTGTCAAATTCTAGCAAAAGATGCAGCCTTGCGGTACATAAATGGGATAAGAGAATTCATGCATCATTGTGGGCATATAGGGCAACATCAAAGTCAGCAACGAGGATACTCCCCATTTCGGTTGGCTTATGGCATTGATCGAGTTCTTCTATTGAGTTTGATATTCCCACGATTAGAGTAATGGAAAATGAAAGAATGGATGAAAGTGATTCATAAAAGAAAGGTTGGTATATCTTCATTTCTTAGGAAATAAGGGAAATAGCTAAGGATACAAGCTATAAGAAGAAAATGAAGCGAAGGAATACTTTGATCAAAAGATCCGTGGTCTCTATTTCATGTAAATGACTTGGTTCTAGTATATGATTCTAGATACAAAAAAAAAAGACAGAGAGAAATTTCTTCCAAAATGGATGGGGCCCTATAAAATAGCAGAAATTGTGCATGAAAATGGTATGTAGTGGAATGGAGGAATTGGATGGCACTCCCATTACGAAATGGGTCAATCATGACAAGTTGAAGATTTTCCAAGCACCAGAATAGTCTACTCCGAGGATGGAGTAGAAGCTAGGAAGGGGGAAGATGTCGACACTAAAATTTTCCTCCGTAATTTCTATTTCATTAATGTATGTATTAGGAATAAGATGTTGTTAAGTATAATTAGTAGTAGTGTCCGATAGAAGATAACAGGCGTCGCCGCGATGCAACGTCACCAATAATGTATAGTATGTCAATAGTCTAAAGTACAATAGGAATGTTGTGGTAAAAAGTAAATAGTTGTCGTAAGTGGTCCAGTAATGTTAAAATGTCAAAGTTGGGGTAAGTAGAGAAGTAGGGTCTACATGATTAGGAATTAGAAATATTATATTGGTAATAAGGATAAGGAGTGAGGTCATAAATATTTTGTGTATTTTATTTGTAAAAAGTCTAAAAATGTGGAACCCATGTGAAATGATAAGGTTTATCTTATCTTAAAAGATAAGCTTACATGTATAGATAAGAGTTAAGGTATGAAATATGATTCGTTAGAGTGGATTTCTTATCCTATCTTAGAGATAAGATGGATAAGCCTGGAAGTTCTATAAATAAAGAGGCCACCCCCCTCATTTAGCATAGAAGGAAGTAGTGAGAAATATTATATGAAGTGTGTAAAGGAAGCCATCATTTTAAAGGTGTGTTGAAGAAGCCATTAAGAGGTGTAATTGTAAAGTTTCTCCCATAGTATTGGTGGAAGGCAAGTGAAGTCAATAACACTTGAAGTACCTCATGGGTGAGATTGTAACAATTTCATGTTAATATTATAATTTATTTTGATATTTCAGATTTTCATCATTTCGTCTTATCATAGTCGATGGTATTCTTGTGTTATGTTTGTTGTTTTGTTTTGATTACATCCACCAAAATAAAGGTTGTGCATTAGTAAATAATCATATACGAGTTCCCGTGAAGAATTATCATAGTCTTGGATTGGTGATGACATGTCGCTCTGACCGAACCGTGAAGTTTCACCTCTTTGTTAATGAAGTCGAGAGCAAGCTCGTCAAGAGGCAGATCCATGTGCAACAAATTGCATTCTCGGCGATGTGTGCAAGTTGTTGAGGAGTTGTCATGATAGCAGATTGGAAAACCTACAATGAATGACAAAGGGTAAGGGACGATATATTTTTCTCTTAATACTACAAACTTTTCAATATATATAAGCAAGACAAAAGAAAGTGTATGGCTATAACATTATTTGGCCATTAAACAAATGGTAAAAATACATTTTCTCTGACATACTACGACACACGTAAACATTAAAAACAAGATATAAAATATCACAAGTAATTACCAAAATAGTCAACCAAAATAGTTACCAATCAGCGGTCGTGTCATCTTTACTCTTGGGAACCTAACATTCTACATACTGCATAGAATGGTAGAAAGTCTCCTTGAATTGGAAAGGAGGAAACAAAGTGCTGATATGTATATGACATCACTAGAACAATTTTTTTATATGCAACACCAAAACCAATAAAGGTTCAAGAAGTGAAAAACAAAATTTCAAGGCAAGTGCTTCTATTTTGGACATCCGGTACATGTTGCCTTGAATTGTAGAATAAGGACTACAGACCCATTGAAGGAAGAATGGTAGATCTCATGGTGAAGGAAACATTGTAAAAAGTAGCAACAATTGAGGGTTCAAGAAAATATGAATGCATGGAAGGAATGGTGCATCAATAGATAAGGTAAGATGAAGATGCTTCACAATCCTCTAAATGGAAGAAAATTTATCTTAGGTGAATCGCAAGTGATGAACAATCAATATAATAAATATTTCTAGCAAACTTCCTCCAATATTGACAAGAAAAAGACAACAATTCTTCAAAACATCCTTTGCAAGTTCAATACTATAGAAGAAAATGAGCTTGAAATAGGCTTCGGTTCTCAAGGAATTCATATACTAATAGTCTCTCTTTTTTCTTCACACGCCAACCTTTTAATACAACAAGGTTCTGATGCTTGCACATTACTAATGAAAGCAATCTCGCTGAAAAATTCATGGTTTCCTTGAACTGATTTGGGAGATAGTTTGTTTACTGCCACTTCGGTGCCATCAGGAAGGACTCCCTACATTGAATAGATAAAGGAGAAACATGAATAAGGCATCAAACGGTACTTCCAATAGCTGGTAATGAAATTGGTATTGGGGGCTGGAAACAGAACATACAAGTTCTGAAGAGAAATTCAAGAGAATCATTATGAAATTATCTACCCAAAGATTTTTTATCAGAACTAAAAGTATTTTCTTGTGTTAGTTTTCAGCTAGGCTAAAGGAGCTTGTCCATATAAAAAGATGACAACTCCATGATGATCAAATTAGGACAGTTAAAAGTTTTAATCATTACATCCTCTTTACTAAATCATCACATTCTTACAACCCAGTTTCAAATTCCTTTCACCAACAGTTGTGGGAATGATGGATCAGCATCCCCAAAAATTGCCACAATATATTACTAATGAAGTAACAGGATTCCCCTGTTTTGATCCATCTTGAACGGAGTACTAGGGTTCCCCTGTAATGATCAATTGGAGTTAGTTGTTAATATTGAGACTTCGATTAAGACGGTTGAGACCAGAGTTACAGAGCTAGATTATGGGGAGAGATTCAAGTTGCCCTACTTGACAGTTCAGATAATGTCTTAGGATTTCCAGAGCAGATCTAAGTATTTTTAAAACCTTGAAAGATTTAGGTAATGGTTTATCAAGGATTTTTTCAATGCTTTCTGCTGAAAAATATCTGATTCCTTGAATATTACGTTCTACCAGAAAAAGGATGCATTTTTTTCAAAACAGAACATAAATTTAACTCTGCAAAAGTTGCTTAAGCCCAATTAAGATTTCTTAAATGTACTTACACTACGAGGATTCATAACTGTCATTAGAATTCCCCTTATACAACAGGTGATATGAAAACCCAACTTACAGACCACAAAGTGTACATGTCAACATATGCTCTCGCCAAGGTATCCTCCAAGTCATTGTACTGCTGAAGGCCGCAGTCTGAGTTATGTGGAACAATCAATAGTGAAAAGAAGCATCCAGACCTTAGAACCATCAAAAATTTTGCATTTTCCTCTCCCACGGGTGTGCCACATAGCCATCCTTCAACTGCGCATTGCTCAGAGCACATTCCACCCTTGCATCTCTACACTCTGATAGAAAAAAATCAAAATAGTTTAAATCATAGTTACCAAATACGGCCATTTTTAAAAAAATCCCGTATTTTGCGCGCCTACTGATCTACCGTATGGAACTCCGAAACTTTCGGGCTTTGATTGTTAAAAAATCAGAAAAAGCTAAAATCTCAGCTGTGAATAATTATAAATTTATCAAATCTATTTACCAAACCGTAAAAGCCAAAAATTGCGGAATTACCTAGAATCGAGGGCATCTGTTTGGAATTTTCTATTTTTATAATAGCTCGTACCATATTAATTAAAGGCAGTTAGAGACTGAAAGTGTAATAATTATTATTTTGTTGTATAGTTGTGTTTAATTATTAAAATTACCATATTTTTTATATATACAAATTACCGTATTTTTCGTATTTTTTCTATGGACCATTTTTTTTCCATATTTTGTGTCCACCGTTTAATACTCTCCATACGAAAGTTGCTACTATGGTTTAAATTTAGGGGCACAAAGCCTTTGGCTCAGATATCAACACTTTAAGGTATCTATTCTGTCAAATTCATCTATAACTTGCAATAAATTGAATATAAAATATTTCTCAAATTTACACCTAAAAGATTTCTGAAATGCTTCTGTTTCTTTCCTTAGGAAATCTACTTCACAAAATTCTCTCAACGACTTCCAAGGTATTTTCAGCATATCCATTTTGTGCATATTCTAAAACTCATGGTAGGCTGTGAGGCCGAGTTTCTTTAAGGGTTTAATCAAACAGTTCATGTGTTTGTTTATACTTCCCACATTGCATAAATGTCTACGAGAGCTCTAGCAACAACAAAATCTAAACTCTACTAAACTTGATTCCAAAACTCTTATTTTCACGCGTCTGAGAAGGATTTATGACAAAGGTAAACTAAGTGATTGGAAATCAAATTAATGTGGTTGGTGAAAATAATTAAAGTTGTCTGAGGATGCCCACATCTTCTACAACCCTGCAACACTGACATGAATCCCTTTTACCCACATGCCTCCAGGCTCCATCCACTCCATCACCAAATGCATTCATTTTCCATCAATCACTACCATTAATTTTCTGTCATTAACATTATCTCATTTTTTGTAAAATATACTCGTGATTGATTTATTTATCCATTCCACTTTCTATTTATTTTGAGCTCAATTTTATCCGTTTAGTAGTCTTATAATTTAAAGTTCAAATTGTAACTTTTTATTTATATATATTACTTATTTTATTATTAATATTATTGTTACTATATAATCTTTTATGAATTAAAAACAAATTTAAAACATTCATTTTCACACACACACACACACACACACACACACACACACACACATTACACACACACACACAGAGACAGAGGTCACACACACACAGAGAGAGAGAGAGAAAGAGAGTCAGAGAGATAGATTAAAAGGTCACATATTATGCCATAAATACCTTGTGTTTGACATTAAAAAAATGATTTTTTCAATAAATATTCGATCAGTAATTTTAATCATTTAAATTTTTTATTCTTATGATATATATACATGTGTGTGTGTGTGTGTGTGTGTGTACAATGAAACTATTTACAACCTAATAACCTTATAACAGTCTACTTGAACCACGTGTAAATAAGTAGGGAACCACATTTCCATCCCCTTATAAAAAAAATCGTCCTCGATGCAACACAACAACGAGGATAGAAGAATAAGCAAGGAAGTCAATAATGAAAAAACTTTTCTAAGGACGAAAACTGTGTCATTAAATGCAACCAAAATATAGAAGGAAGGTTTTGGAAATTTCTTAATGTTTTGTGAAGATTGACATTTCTCTTTTACTTTACACCTTTTCTTAATCTCAGGCTCTTAATATTTCATTGTTTAGATTTAAGTTTATTTATTTTCGTGGGTGCCCAACAATGACTGACATCATGATGCTACATAAGGCCTAAACACAACACTAATGGTCTACAAGATATCTTGTTACATACTTTCATGACTGTATCACACCACAAGGCCCCAACAAAACCATGGGAAGAACACATATAATCCACACAACATAGTTCTCGACACCCACATCCCCCGGCACAACAATTACCCATAACATAAGCATAATATAACAAACATGAATTCCCATCAACACACACACACATAGGTTTCATGAAACTCAAACCCATAATTGTAACTACATAGTGTCAAGATCGAATCAACATCATATCATCAATCCCGAATAACATTTATACATAACCCGACTCACATGAGTTCTCATGAATCATAAATTTTAACTCTATATACCTCCCATCCTCTATAAACCTCCCAAAATAACTCCATAAACCTCCCAAGTAGAGAAGAGAAACATAATATAAAAACTAGACCGGGCCAATCTATGGAGACACACACCTAGAGATCTGCCACCTAAAAACTAAAGGTTTAGTGGCATGCAACCCAAGGAAATATAGTCCTATGGCCTTTAGGTGTACCCCACACTCCGCACATAGACCAAATCAAGTTGATGAAAAATATATAAGCATGTATACAACATGGTATAACCAATTCATTCAAACATTTAAAAAGGTCCACATTAGAAAACAAATATTGAAGTGGAATTGAAATCATTAAGCTTCGAGTTTTGAAAAGAACTAAAACAAAGGAAATATCAATAAATCAAGAAAAATGTCTAAGTGGCCAAATCAAGTATAAAAATACATCACAAAATAGATAAAGATTCTCAAACCTTAGCATCAATCAAATAAAATTGATGGTTCAAAGTACAACCAAGTTTACAAATAAAACACATGTAAATATTCACATCACAAGCACTATAGTATCCTCTAAATGAGAACACTCATCGTAGTACTATATTATCAAATTCACATCTCATAATTGATAAATCCATCTTGGAATATAATATAATAACTTATCAACAGATGAAACTTCCATAATTGTCTAAATCATCCTCCACAACATCCACAAGACTCAACATAGTCGTAACCGCACTTAGGTCATCTATAGGATAATCATATAGGGAGAGAGAAAAGGGTATAAGTAACCATCTACTAATCCTAAGGTGTTCAAAACATAATATACATGACACCCATTGAGAAAGTGTCATACATACCAAACAAACAAAGTGGGTTTTCAGTCTATGTAAGACTCCACTTCCTATCTTATACTCGGCTCGAGTGATTGGACAATGATACACATTTCCACACTCCACACATATACTTATTTTCGATTGCTTCCCTTAGGATTGGCAAGTGTAGGGTACACAACATAACACATAACTATATTACTAACACAATGGTGATTTACACATAATGTCTTACACATGGCATGCTTAAAAGGTATAACAAAACATTTTTTCATGACTTACAACACATCACATTTTGTACATATTGCACCCAAGAGTGAAAGTATAGTAGAATAAAGGTTATAAGATCATGATATACCTCTAATTTCATGACATGATTCCATCACATAACGCGTGAATACATATGTACGATTCAAACATAGTGACCGTAGTGCCCACCCTTTTCAGTGCTCTCATTTTGGGTGTGCGACTCATTGTATCTATATTATTGTGATGAAAGGGAAATTATTACTTATTTTGTTATTTTGATGGGACATTATCACATAAAATTGTTGCTTGACAAGTTTTGTTTACTGTTTTGATATGACACTATTCAGGATATCGTATTGCTAGCATTAAGATGTTAACACTTGATCACATGTTGACTATGGGGCACACGATGCTACTGTGCATTTACAAATATTATGTTGTGATGATGATATCATGTGTTAGTATTGACATGTTTTGGTATTGATATTTGATCCATATTTGATGTATGATGATGATTATATTGTTTCATTCGGTAGATGATTCATGTTGTCGATATACTTCTAGCTTAGCGTGGCTTATATGGATGTTGATTTTGATGCATATTATTGTATCATATTTTGTTATCATATTAGGAAGATATGAGGTTTTCCTTGAGTGTGCAGGTGATAGGTATTCAATCATGGGAGAACGTGGGGTTCAAGCAATGCATCCCAATTAGCACAAAAGGCCCATGAGGCCAAACCATTCTTTCTCTATCGATTTATGACACCTTCTCTTCATGTTGTGCATTGTTCGTATATTGTATGTGGTTTATTATGTGATGGTTGGCTCACCTCTTACCTCTTACCTTTGTGATGTAGGTTCATGTTGTATTGTTCTAGGTGTATACCCTTATCCTCCTTTGGTTAATGCTAACTTGGTGTTTTATGCTATCTTTGGTGGCCCTTGGCATCTTTTGTGGTATGAGTTGATGTGTCTTGGTTTGGAGGGAGTATGCCACCTAATCATGGATTAGGTGAGCCTAATTTCCTTGCTAAATGTCACATTTTTCCCAAACTCGGATTTGGGGGAAATGTGTCATTTAGGAAGGGTAAATGGCAAGAAAAGAGCTTGATTTGCATTGAAAATGGGTCCTAACCCCCATCCATATGAGGAAGTGGGCTCTTTCAAATGCAAATGAGGCCCATAATTTTTTTACATTTTTTTGCTCTTGAGAGGAGGGCTTGTATACTTGTAGTTTACTTTATTTCTCATTTGTGTAATGAATGTGACAAGTTGTCATGAGAGAATTAAATTTTGTAATTTGTATGGTTGGAAAAAGATGGGTTAAACACTACTATAGAAAATGTGTTATCATTGAAATGCCTGGGTGTAAAATTGTCTCTTGAAATATTTGTAGTGTCTTCATTTTGGGAAATGAAAGTTTGAGTTAAGAAGAATGAAATGTTAAATATTCAACTACTGTTATCATGGTGAAATGTTTATAAAAGAAAATGGAAATGAAAGGATTGTTGTGTATGTCAAACTGTTAATTCATGTTGAAATTTCCATTCTTGTATGAAGTTTATTTCTGGAAAATTTATCACAAATCTAGTTTAAAATAGTATGCTAATCTTGCTTAGGAACTTGAAATAATTCCTCCTTGTATAAATAAGGGGTAGTGATTTGTAATCTAAAGAAAAAAATTCATTTGGTTAGACTTCTGCTACTCATTCTAAACTTGTTGTTTCTGAGTTTATAAACCAGTAATGAACTTTTAAATCTGAAACAAATCAAATGTAAAAGTTGTGCAAATTTAGTTTTGGTTTTACCTATTTCATATTCACATGTATATAATGCAGATGTCTATATTTTATCTTATTAGTATACCCAAAAGTAAAGAAAAAATATAAACGAGAGAATATAATTATCTTTTAATATATCCAAGAAAAGAAAACCAGAAAATGTATTTATCTTATTAATTACTAAAAAAATAAAAATAAAAAAATTAGAAAAATTATTATCTCGGTGTTGAATCAAAATAGATTCCATCTTTTATTTATATATATAAACAGACATAATAAATAAATACATATATATTTAATAGATTTGTGTTAATATTTTATAAAACTTTTAAATAAAGCAAAAAAAAGGAATGGTTTTAGCATTTTAAGGTAGCCGTAGTTTTTGAGAGGGGGGGGAAAATTTGTTTTAATTTTTTTTTTTTTTATTTATTAAAAAAATCTGCGTGGAAGCCATTATGGCCAATGACCGCCCCCCTATGCTAGGCCATAAGGCCTTACTCTACTCAATCATGGGTAGAGTGAAAAATACGGCCTCAGGAAAATAAATAAATAAATATATATTTCTTTTAAGATCTAAGCAAAAGAAAAAGAGAGGGCATCTTAATCTCCATATTTCTCTCCATAAAATAAACCAAAGAGCTTCCTGGGTTTCCTTGGTTGTGGATTTTCACCTAAAGAATACAATAATAGAAAAAACTTAACCCTACAAATAACAAATGCAGATATTCCATGGAGGAAGATCGAATCCTCAAACCCTTGAGCTTCTCCCTACAAAAAAAAAAAACAGAGAAGAAAATGAAAGAGACCCGAATAAAATGTGGAGAAGAAATGAAATAAATTAGGTATTGAAAGATATATCCCCATCTTATGTTTTAGGGAAACTTAATCCTGTGGTGGAGATTGAATCAATCCAAGGGTGGTGATTTGATGTGCACCATGACTTAAAGTTATATGGTTGCACACTAAATAAATTAAAATTAATTAATTTTATTTGGTTAGTGGTTTAGGTAAATTGCTTGTTTGGTTAAGGGGTCTTAATGTTTTGATTATTAAGTGCTTTGGTCACCTCGGGTAAATGTAATATTAATGAGTTAATTAAATTAAAAGGGTTTAATGTTATTTAATTGTATTTATAATTTGGGGAAATCCCTTAGTGGGATGATTAAAATAATTAAATTAAATTTAGTTATTTTTGGGTAAGTTAGCGTAATGGGTTAATTAAATTTAAATGGTTTAAAATTATATAATTAACCTAACCCATGTTGTGGAATTTCCTTAGCGAGATTTTTTAAAATATAATTAAATTAAATAAAATTTGTTTTAACCCGTGTTTTCGTCCTCGAGGGCATGGGTCCATTCCGAAGGCAAAGTGGGACCCATGACCACCTTGGTGATTATTTGACTTCCCACAAACATTTGATCTCACCTCACCATCCCTTCCCATGTCATATGTATCGCAAGTGGAGTATTTGTGTACATCATCTTTACGTTAGTAATCGTCACCGTATTTAAAAATATTTGTAAACCGTAAAACTAGGTGAATGCAACATTAGATCGACTTGTTTTCCCTCACGCTGCTATTGTGGCATTATTTTTGTGAACCATAAATTGTTTAAATCATCCAAGTTGCATGTGATTGTAGATTGGTTCCTTCATCATATTATTCAGCTTAGTCATGTTGTTTCACAATGATTTTTTTCTAACTATTGTATAACTATTATAAAATAATTTATCACCACTTTATTTCCATTCCCATCTTCGGCTGAGATATTTGGTTGTATTTTTAGGTGTTTCAGAACTCACACCGATCGGGCATGACATCTGGTATCAGAGCTCAGTTTCAACACCGAATGCTCTGGGGATTAGTTAATTAACTTTTGGGTAATTAAATTTAAATAAAACCACTTTGTTTTAATCGTTTTGTAAAAGTCTAATGTACCATTTTTCCTTGTGTAGGATGAAGGGGCGCAGTACTGGATGAGGTGCAATAACGACTCGAGGTTGTGGGCATCCACTACCAGAGGCACATAACATTGATTTTGGGCCACAAATCTTAGATGCACTACATCAAATGATGGGGGTCCTTCAGGATCAACTTCTGCACGCTCCAAGCCAGTGGTAGAGGATATTCCACCTGACAGGAGGTACACTTAGATGAGGACTCACACTCTGCTACTCACATACATGTCTCTTCACAACATTAGAGGTCACAAAGTCAGTCAGTTGAGCTTATGGCCCAGTGAGAGAGGTCTCGTAGCCCTTTAGTGCATATTCAGAGAGTGGTTGAGACACACAATCATGGAAAAGCAATAGACAATGCCATTGGTGATCTCCTTCACTTCACCCACCTATGTATGAAGGCATGATAGATGGATTTGGGGCCGAGTCATGGCTCCTAAGCTTAGATAGTTTCTTTGGCTTGCATCCTTACGAGAGAAATGTCAAATCTCACCTTGCCATACACCTCCTTCACGATGCAACAAGTGCATCTGTGAAGGAATGAGGAACGAAATCTCCATTTGACTCATGAGACCATCAATTATGAGCTATTTACAAAGTGTTTTAGGTCTTGATACATGTTAGAACACTTTATTTAGAAGAGGATTAACGAGTTTCACGATCTTCGATAGGGTTATAGTTCAGTGGCTTAGTATGAGTGTAGATTTTTGGACCTTCTTCAATATGTCAACTATCTCTAGGATGAGAAGTTGTAGGTGACCAAATTTATCAGGGGCCTAAATGTAAACTTGGCAGGAGAAATGAGGATTTTATCTCCCCTGACATTGGAGAAGGTGGTGGAGAAATCCTATCTCATGTAGAGGAGAACAAGACTAAGACATATGAGTCTCGGGATAGGAACCGTGGTAAGTTACAGGAGCGAGTTCTCTCATTTTAGGATCAAAGGTCACATGGTTTTCCCACCCCGAGAGGAGGGTTTAGATCTTTTAGTCATATTCTCGACCACCCCCACACTCACATCCCTCTCAACAACAAGCTCCTCAACCACAAAGGACTAGACCAGGACATGATAGTTAGAGAAGTAGGAGCCATAATGGCCACATTTTGGGAAGAGATAGGAGGTCGGGGGCCAGCCAACAGCCTAATCAGGATCATTCACAACATCCAGCCAGAGTGGGACCTATAGGGTCAGTACATCATAGAACACGAGGGTCTCAGTCACACAGGGATGTACTAGGGTGTTTCATATGTGCAGACCTCGACGATTATGCTTGATTTTTTCCCCAGAGACCAGATTTTGGTGAGAGGAAAAAGGCACCAGCTTTAGAGTAGTCAGTTGGCAACACAGACATGTTCATCACATATATGCCATGGTGGATAACTGTCAAAAGAGCATCAACCCACAATTATTGAGACAACATGTATGATTAAGGGTACACTTGTTACTTTACTATTTGATTCAGGAGATTTTGACTCCTTTATATCACCCTCTTTAGTGGATAGGTGTGGATTGGTGGGTTCTAGGTAGGTAGATAGGTGGCAGGTAGAGTTGGCCACTGGGGCCAAGCTAGCCGTAGACTCATATGTGGAGAGTTACATTCTGGACTTAGGAGTATTTTCCACTACTTTAGACCTCCAAGTTTTACCATTGGGATCTTATGAGGTTGTTCTTGGAATGGATTGGCTTGATGCTCATCAGGCCAAAGAAGATTGCATGCATAAGTTTTTTGAGTGTGTGGATGACATAGGAAGTTCTATTGTTATATCCAGGTTCAGAGACTGTGTCCCTATGTATGAATTTTGCTATGCATCTCAAGTGAGCATGTGTAAGGGGTGCCATATGTTTCCTATCATGATCACTGATAGGTCAGATGAGATTCCAATAAGTTCTCCTTTGGATAAACACCCTATTTTGAGATAGTTTGTAGATGTTTTCCTAGTGAGATCCCAGGTATGCCCCCATGGTGAGAGATGAATTTTCTATTGATCTTGTTCTAGGGTTTTACACCCGTGTCGGTGCTCCATACATGATGACCACACCTGAGCTCCATGAGCTCAAGATTCAATTAGAGGAGCTTTTAGAGAAGGGCCTTATTTGACCTAGTGTGTCTCCTTGGGGCACACCAATGATTTTTGTGAAGAATAAAGATAGGTCCCTTCGTTTGTGTGTCAAATTTTGACAACTGAACAAGGTAATGGTGAAGAACGATTATCCCTTACCTCGTATAGATGATTTTTTTGATTAGAGGAGGGGAGATAGAGTTCTCTCCAAGATAGATTTGAAGTCAGGATACCATCATTTGTGCATCAGTAGAGGCAGACATCCACAAGAAAACCTTTAGGACTCGGTATGAGCATTACGAGTTCACAGTGGTTCCTTTTGGTCTGACCAATGCACTTATAGTTTTCATGAGCCTCATGAATGGGGTTTTCAGGACCTTTTTGGATATATTTATCATTGTTTTTCTGATGACATCTTGATATATTTTCTCTCGATTGAGGAGCAATAGGAGCACTTGTGACAAGTATTATAGGTTTTGAGAGAGCATCAATTGTATGGGAATTTGGAGAAGTGTTCCTTCTTTTAGTCCGATATTCAATACTTGGGGCACATTATCGTAAGTGAGTGTATCTCTCTAGATCCGTGCTATTATTGATTGGCTAGCCCCCACCACATTGAAAAATGTAAGGAGCTTTATGGGGTTAGTTGGGTACTACCGTCATTTTTTCAGGACTTTTCTAGGATTGTTAATCCTATTACTTCCCTTCGAAAAGGGAAGAAGTTTTGTTAGTCGTAGATAAGTGAAAATAGGATTTTCAGCTTCTTAAGGAGTGTTTGACTACTGCACCCATCCTCATAGTTCTAGATCCTTTGGCCGACTTTGTGGTTTGCATAGATGCATCAATTGAGATACTTGGAGCATTGCTCATGTAGGATCATTACGTTATTTCTTTTGAGTCTCACAAGCTCAAGGACTACAAGCTTAATTACCCCACCCACAATCTTGAGCTTACAACAATGGTTCACGTGTTGGTTCGCTGGAGGCATTTCCTTCTAGGTAGGCCCTTTGTATTGAGGATAGATCATTTGAGTCTTCAACAAATCTTTTCACAACCCAACCTCAACACTTGACAACAAATTTGAATGGAGTTCCTATGTGAGTACAACATGGACATCCAATACATCAAGGGAAGGAGAATATCATCATTGATGCTTTGAGTAAGGAGTGACTTGAGATTTCTTCCTTGAAAGTATGATAAGATCTCAAGGGCAAGATAATTCACCCGCTTCTAGGTGAAAATTTTTATGAGGGAGCCTAGCAGATGGTTGAGTCTCAGGGGCCCTTGGTGGGCAAGTATGTAGGGTGCACTTTGGATTCTAATGGTCTTCTTTGATTTCAAAGGCACATCTATGTGCCTAGAGTAGGTGATTTTCATAGATTGGTTTTTTTTGAGGCACATCAAACACCTACTCCACCCATCCTGGGTGAAGAAGATGCACGCAGACTTGAGGCAACTTTACTTTTGGCCAGGGTTACACCATGATATTGTAGATTTTGTAGCCCATTATCTTGAGTGCCAGAGGGTGAAGGTTGAGCATTCTCATCCCATCGGTCTTCTATACCCTCATGATATTCCAGAGTGGAAGTGGGACATGGTGTCCATGGACTTTATTGTTGGTCTTCCCACTTCATTATTTCATCATGATGTCATCATGGTGATGGTGGATAAGTTGACCAAGGTTACTCACTTCTCTCTCGACGAAGTTATCATATAATGTAGGTCCATTATACAAGTATTTATTGATGACGTAGTGATATTTCATGGGATACCTAGGATGATCATTTGTGATCATGGATCAATCTACACTTTTGAGTTTTGGACCTCTTTTCAGAAGCTTTGGGATCATATTAACTTCAGTTCAACATATCACCCTCAGAAAGATGGGCAGATAGAGAGGGTGAACTAGGTACTCGAGGACATGCTTCATGTATGTGATGGATCAACAGACAAAGTGGGAACATTACCTTTGTTTGGTAGATTTTTCTTATAATTTTTTTCACGGCTCTAACGGCATGGTGCCTCATCAAGATTTGTATGGGAGACCTTGCAACACACCATTGAGTTGGGAAAGGTTATATGGTAGGATTGTTCTTGGTCCAACATACCTTCAAGATATGGAACAATAGGTTGTTCTCACTCGGTAGCGTTTAGAAGGGAGACATCTTCTTGATGTGCATGCCAGAAGACATATACTAACTTGTGAAGAGGGTAAGCATCACTTCCACAAATTTTCATCGTGTGTAGACGAAGCCAAAAAAAGTTAGAACTATCTTCAAGAATTGAAGTGGGTTCCGTGAATGTTTATTCTTGTGCTTTTTACCCGTGTTTAACAAATTAAGCAAGTACACTCTATATTACCCATGGAATCACATTGTTTCTATTTTTCTAGGCCATGACAAAGAAGAAGTGGAAAGGAGCATCGGAAATAGAAATTTAAGCGACATCGTAAATGGAGGATAAGGTATAAGCTAATATCATCACTCGAATAGTATTTTTTGTGGTTAATTTATAGTTTTACTTTTATCTATTATTTGTGGTCTTTATTTTATGATATTTCTCAACAATTATATATTTTCTTGACAACAGAAAATAGAGGATTTGTAAGGACTATATAATTCTTAGAAAATTCAAAGTGCAGGTTTTTACGGTAAGCTTGAGATAACCGAGGTGTGTGAACGTGGATATTAGGTTTCAAGTCTAAAGAGCACAAGCTCCATGATGCAGAAGACATCGGACTCAATGACGTCCAATATTAATGTAGCTGACAGCTTTATAGAAAACTGCCAACAATGATATATTTTTCTAATGTGTTTCAATTTTATTGGCTAAAATTATTTAAGCTAGCTCCCATATGCATTTCTTGCAGAAGAGGCTTGAGGATACAAAGTATGCGTTAAACGATCTAGAAGAGAAGCACATGAAACTAAACTCTATGCTAAATGTAACACATGATGTATCGTGGAGAAGCAGAGGGTCGATTGCAAGCGGAGTTGTTGCACCAAAAGTAGGTTTGAACCAAAACCAGTTGACTAAGATTGGTACCCATGTTTCCTTGAAACGTTGTATCAAAACATTTTTTGCTAAAATTGGTACCCATGTTTCCTTGAAACTTTTATCGAGAGAGGAACCCAAGGCAACTACGGCTTCGATATGGAATAACAAGTTGCTAATTGGATGCTAACTCTATTTCTTTTGTTTTTTCGAGTGCAAAGATAAGATAGAGACGGGAAATAAATTTCTTGTCCAAAGATTTCAAACAATGGTGCGATTAACTTATAATGAGAGCTTGAATTTTTACATAAGACTATTGAAGTTTATGCAACTCAACAACAATATCATCTAACAACTATGGAAAAGCAAATACAATCTTTTGTATCGAAAAAAAAAGGGTTTAAAACCCATAAGTGATGTAGGAAAAACATTGGGTCCAATGACAACATCTTATTATTTTGACATCTTTCAATTTTAAAAATGTATTTCTAATTTATAGTTTTAATGTGTTCTTACTTGATGATGGACTTCGTGTAAGAAAGAAATTAGGAACATGATTGAGAAAATGTAGACAATTTACATGACCTAGCTAATGTTATATGGCAGATTGTTCTTGGTCCAACATACCTTCAAGATGGCAGCTCTTTCTACTTTTGGCAAACTCAACACAATAGTATCCATGCATTTATCTACTCTAAAGAATGTAATATTTCTTGATTTCTATTTTTCTAGAAGGATACAATATATCCAATCAATAACAAATTATGTTTGTTCTTACTATTATTTTTTTTAGTGTAGAGATGTTGGGAAAAGTTGTATGAGATTCTCGAAACTTCAAAGAGATTTTGCGAGGCTTTTAGAGTAAACTTTTTTTCATAGTGTTATTTCCAAGCAATAGTCTGAAATAAAATGGAAGCGAGGACAAGGTATAAGCTAATATATGTAGTATTTTTGTGGATTTAATTTATGGTTTCACTGCTCACATGCATTCGTGGTCTTTTTATGATCTTTCTCCATGATTATATATTTTCTTGGCCATACAAAGAGGATTGTGTAAGAGAACTGATCTAGAAACTGAGAAGCCAAACTCTATGAATTCATACACAAACAACAACATTGGATGCTAACTCTATTTCTTTTGTTTTTTTCGAGTGTAAAGATAAGATGGAAGGTGGTTATATATTCAATTTTATAGCATCCGAAACTTCCTTCTAACAACTATGCAAAGCCTTCCATATATTCAAATCAAATCCTTATGCGAAGTTTTTAAAAATGTTTTCCTTTGTTAAATATAGACTCTTCTTTAGAACTATGGAATCCTCAAGGGTTATTCCAATCAGATCAATACAATTTTTTAGTGTAACCCTTGGGAAGATGTAGAGGCTTTTATTCATAGTGTTATTTCCAAGCAATAGTCTAAATGCTTCAATCGCACAACAACAATGGAAGGTTTATATATTCAATTTTATAGCATGGAAGATGCAAAGCCTTCCATATATTCAAATCAAATGCATGCAAAAGTTCATGACAAGAAATTAGAGGATCTTGAAAATCAAATATTTTTTTCGGGTAAATTTATTTCTTAAAGAAAATCCAATCTTTCTTTCCTTCCAATTAATTTGAATTAATTTGTTAAAATGATTCTTCAAAATATTATATAAAATTTATGCAATTACAATTATAATTTTTCTATACGAGGTTACGCAGTGTATGAGGAGAAGAAACTTTTGTATAAATTTTCTGAAATGTCTTTGGCATGTTCAATTTGCTCAAAAATCACAATTAGTGAGTCTCTTACTTAAATCACTTTTTTCATATCCGAACAAAGTTTTTTTCACTGTTTCACATCATTCTTTGTTGATTCCTGATTTCTCTTTATTTTCCAACTTGCAAGTTTTTGTTGACATGGGTCTATCCTCCCCACTCAACATTTATTATGTTGTCAAATACATGGAGAAGCAAATAGCAGATACAATACTTTTGAAGCTATACGATTCATACAATATCTTTTCATCCGGAATCTTATCATTGTAAAGAATATCTATATCCAAGCCAACTCTGCTGGATTTGAAAACAAATCAAATCATATTGACAAGTTAGCAATACTTGGGCATTTCAACATTTGTGGCTTATCTACAAATTCATGGTGTATATCAGAATATGTGGTTTTTGTTACCTGTATTTGGGTTTTTCATGCTTTTAATTCATGTCTATGATTTATTAACACTTCATGAGAGTTCATGCTTCTAATGGATTTGAAAGCAAATCATAACATAGTAGTGGTTGTTTAACATTTCAATTTTCAGCATGGATTAAATTGTTTAAGGTGTAACTGGTATTGCAGATTTTGTAGTTTACCTGGGAGATGTTCTTACAACTAACAATGTACCCATCAAGAAATCATTTTAGTTGGGGCTCGAACATGTAACCTTTTCAAACTTCCATATTTGGTATTTTTTCCTCTTGAAATGCATATTGCACCACCATCAATATTACGTGCAAGATAAAGACCATACAATGAAAGACAATTTCCTCCCTCTCCATCGAACCTCTTCTTGATCTCCCCTCATCCTTTACCTCTATTTTACTTTCTTTTTTTTCATAGATCCGACCTTCCTTTATCCGTATTTAACATTGATGATGTAAACTTAGTGCAAAACCAACGAAATTGGAAATATGGCACATAGAACTTGTAACTTGCACAAATATTACAGATCTCAATAAAGGATGACATTTAAACAACGTATTTGCACTTAGATCATGTCAAACACATTACCAAGTTTGGTATGTGTACACCTTTGTTTAATTAGCCCCGAAAATGCTAATAAGTCCCCGAAAATGACGCCAAAGGTGTTGTTTCCACACAAATAGGTCCCGGAGCTCAAATAATCCCTAAGAACACAAATTAGGTCCCCAATAATGGTGCCAAAAGTTTTGTTGCCACAAAAATAGGTCACATAACTCAATTAATTCCCCGATGAATTGTGCCAAAAGTGTTATTGCCACACAAATAAGTCCAAGAGTTCAAATAATCCCGAAATGGTGCCAAAAGTGTTGTTTCCACACAAATAGGTCCTAGAGCTCAAATAATCCCTAACAATGCAAATGAGGTCCCCGAAAATAGCACAAAAAGTGTTGTGGCCACACAAATAGGTCCCATAGCTCAAATAATCCCCTGAACACAAATCAAGTCCTTGATAAGCGTGCCAAAAGTGTTGGTATCCAAATTGATTCTCCCTTGCAAGTTGAGCAACATTATAGATTTAACAAGAAGCCTAGAGACAAATGAATCATCATGTATGTCGTTTTATAGCTAGGGAGGTGATTCAGCTGGCTCTTTTTCACTATGATGTTGGAGAAATGGATAGTACCATATAAAAGGATTTGATATATCCTCACTACTTTAGGCCGTGTCTTTCGACCAGGGTGAGAGGACCCATTTTGTAACCTTTTTTGGTGAAGGAGAATGAAGATATCCTTCTATGCACAAATTTGAGAGGAAACCTTGAGAAAATATGATCAATGCCCACAATTTAACTCTCACGAGTTGTTACTTCTAAAGAAAGATTATATTTTCTAAACATGGTTAATAAAACATTATGGAATCTTGATTGCTTCTACATATTTTGGCAATAGAATTTATTCATTTGTGGACATACAGGGAAAAAGGGGTAGTTCGTAGGATTCATTGTTTTTTTGAATATTGTTTTGGTGGGAGATTAAGCAGATAAACTTTATGTTGCCAAATATTTGAGAATCTTCACAACAATTGGAAAACTAAATGACATAATGCTACATAATAGCTAAAATATTATTTCAACCAAAATATGTGCATCAATGGAGGCCCATATTTGCAAGGTTTCACACAATCTCCAAGAATTTAACATGAAGGCTCGAGATAAAGACTCAATTAAACATTAAATACCCATGGTTCCTCATGCCTAAGATACACTCAAAGGCTTACAGACAATCTTTATCAACAAAATGACAATAAAGTGATTTTAAATTGTTTATCTCATTATAGGATGAAGGCTCTTCTTGTAATGAAATTGAAAATGCCACTAAACTATCATATGGATGAGATCCTGTGTGATTCGGAGGGATTTTAACACAAGATTGCAATAGGAACAAGAAATACTATTTGCAGACATTTTGAAATAAAGCAGACACAAATTTTCCCAAGATTAACATAGATTAATTCAAAGTTGATTAGATTCATCAACGGGGAAGGTTTCTTGAACAATCTCAGAGCTTGTCAATGGCTATACACTTGCAACCAACTTGACATGATCAAATCTAAAACATAAGAGATTAATAGGTTTCTTAGATGGTCTCTCAGGAAGATGGGCTTTCTCAAAATTTTCTTGTAAGAATTCAACCCCTACCATTTGCATGACTAAAGCATGCTTTTTATAACACTCAATTTACATCCAAGCTTTCCCCCCAAGAAAAGAATATTCGAGGAACCTATGATTGTTACATGTTTGATCATGATTTCTAGAAAATGCGCGTTTAACAAAGTTGGCAAAAAATGTTTCGTTGTTCAAAAAGGTGAATCGTTGCAAATATTTCCATCATTGTTTTAACTGGGGCACCTAGTCATCTCCTCTGGCAACACTTTTTTCATCCTTTGTTCTGCCTAACCTCCATCATTTCATGCTTTTCCCATTCTTTCCTCTATAGGTTTTCTCTGCATCCAACTTATTTGGTAATTTGTGTTTTTGCAAGTGCCTAAGCAATTCCAACTTCAAAATATCAACCTTTATATTCCTTGGACTCACAAATTAAGCTCTAAATTAATTGAATTGCACTTTGCATAGACAAAAACGATAAGGAATTTCATCAAAAAAATGATGAAAAATAATGCGTATTCGCATCTCCAAGAGTCTTGGAGCAAAAATGGTGGCAAAATCAGATGCAATGCATAGATGGTCATTGATTTTTCCCATTACCAACTTTAGATTAGAGCTATCCACGTGGAAAAATATGATTCGAAGCGGGCCTGGGGTTTCCTTTTGTATTTTATGACTTTTGGAGAAAATGTGCAATTTTCACATTTTGCCCCACCCCTCCGCCTTTGAAAATCGGGCTTGACACGTGGCTTAATCTGGGCCTTTGATGGAGTCACGGCTCATTTATGCAATTTTACCCTTTTTAACAAAAAGGCAAAATTTCCAATTTTCCTCTACCAACCCACTTGTAACTTTTGATGTGGGCCCCAGTGGAGTTGTGCTTCATTTTTATACTTTGCTCCTTTTCACAAAAGGAAAAAATATTCAAAAACCTCTCATGCGACTGCCTTCATCTTCGGGGTCAAAGTAAGACTTTTCCCGCCACTTCATGTTTGCCTTTGAATAGCCCAATCAAAGATTATCAGGCCATGGGGCCAATTTGATATTTTCTACAAATGTGAAAAAAGTGGAAAATTTCCCCAAAAAGACATGTCGGGCCACATCCAATAAAAATGAACATGTATACACCTTTGGGGCAAAAATAGAAATTCGCTTCACCTTTATAAATTTGACCGGCCAATCAGAACTCAACAGGGCCACGGGGCCAAATTGATATTTTTGCAAACATAGCAAAAAGTTACAAGTTATAAAATAGACCCGACATGCCTCATCCAATCAAAAGAGACCACGTAGCTGAAGATGTTGAGATATAATTTGACGGGAAAACACACTGCTCGTCGAACAGTAAGATGCAGGGGAACTTCACCATTTACGCCCAAAATTGAATCTTTCTTCAAGGACAAATAATTTGGAAATGATACAAGGCCCAAATGTGATCCATGACCATGGAGAAGGATTTTCAATAGCATACAAATGAAGAAAACCTTTCACACATCCATTCAGGGAAATAGAAAATACGACAGAGCCCAGATTGAAGAATTTTGAGGACAAATGGGGTGAGATCAAATTGAGCACCAACACATGGGATAGAAAGACATTTTCTTATCCCCTAACGTGACCCCTTAAAAGGTCAACACAATCTTTAGAATTACATATTAAGTTAAAAAGGGGTGATTTCCCACTTACCCACTCTTAGACTCATCTTCACACTTCAACCTGATTTTTCACATAATTAACGCACTTAAGGTTTCTGTGAAAAAATTCCATTAGATGGGAAATTTCTTTCCCTTTCCAATGATATAAATAAGTCCTCCTAACTCTCATATTTCTTAAGTACTGTTATGGAGAGGAGATTTTTCCCAAAGGCGGGCATACGGGCAGGGAAGAAATTTTCCCAAAGGCGGGGGTCCCAGGTTTTCTCCCGGGAAGGTTTTGGATCGGACACTGGAGACATTTGGTGCTTTGTGTAGTGCCCATATTTTTATAGCTTCAAGATTTGTTGTTTTCCTTCTTTATAGACATGTTTGGACAGGGATTTGATATATGTTGGACAATATGTTATGATTTTTGGACCTTCTTGGATATGGATGCATATTTGGGCACGTAGCGCCAATTTGACTTTAATAGCATTTTGATTTGTTTTCATTCGATGTTGTGGACATTATCATTAAATGTTATTCGAGACCTGTAGATACGTTAAATGTTTAGTGTAGTTGCATGTTTGGATTCTATGGATATATGTCACTTTATCATTATGTCTAACTTATGGTGAATTGTGTATAATTGTGCATGTTGTCGCATTTTCGATTCCAAAAGATGATATGCTAGTTTAGAATTCATTGATTTCTTATTGAGTAGTTGATTCACATTTTATCGGACATGTGCGGTTAATGTGTGCAATGAGTGTGCAGGTGACAGGTCACATGAGAACATGGGATTCAGGCCAGCTACACAACTTTGCACAAGTAGCCCACGGGGCTAAGTCCTAGCCATGTTTATTGTATGAGGCCTTAGTATTAGAGTTTATTATTTTGGGCACCATGAGTGACCCTCATTTGTAATGTAATATGTCTTGTAATATTAATCTTTCTTAGGGTGTTTAGTTTGTGTTGTAAACTTATTTTGGGGGAATTAATGGCCCCACTTGCATTAAGTTTTGAATTTGTATAATGATTTACTTAATCAAAAGGGATTAGGGTCACATGTGAACCCTTGGGTGGGCCCCACACCCTCTACCCTTGTGCCCAAGTGTGCCAAACCCGAAATTGGGTTATTTTAGGCATTTTAGGGACCCCTTTTTAGTTTGGGAGTTCCCTTAGCATGAAAATGGGCCCTTGGACCCTACCTAATAGGTAGGGGCTTATTTCCAAGGCTTAGAGGGAGTTTTCCCTCCCATTTTTCCTTCCTTTGGTCACATCCATGTAAGGTGGATGGGTAAGTGTGCTTTGTTAAAAGTTACACAAGTTTGTTTTGTTATCATTTTGGGTAATTTGGGAGAAGAGGGTTAAAAGATAATTTAACCTTTCTCTCTTTTATCTTGGGAATATTTGACCTTGAGGGAAGAGAGGGGTGACACATGTCACCCCCTCATTTGTGAGGATTTTTTCTTGCTCCTCTTAAAATTCTCCCTCATGGGAAAGAAGAGAACTTTTTTTGGAGCTTTTGCTTGGAGGCTTGTGGATTTTGGAGCTAGAGTTTGCTTGGGTCAAGAAGTGGAAAAGATTGAAGTTGGAGAGATTTTTGGAGGTAGGATTCTTGAGCTTATTTGTGTGTTTTATATCATGCTAGATATTAGTTTTGTTTACTTGGAAATGTTTGTTGTTGCATGTGGATTTTATTTGTTGTTTACTTGATTTTGCTCCATCCATCATATGACATGATGGAGTTTTGGAGTTTGTGGGGGAAGAGAGAGGGATTTTTCCCTCTCAATCCTCATAGGCTTGATGGGCAAGCCTTGTAGGATTTTAGTTACTCTTTTAAAAGGTGATTTACTCTAATATACCATTCCCATTCTGGAAAACTCTTTTTGAAAATCCAAAGATTATTTAATGGAAAAGTGTTTCTGACTTTGGAGGAAAAGGAGGGTATTACTTTGTTGAAAATCTTACTTGTTTAAAATTTGAAATAATCATTTAGCATTACATTGGAAAGGAAGAACATCCTCTTTTATTTTTTGGTGTAATATTTTGAATGGATTTAGTCTTGATTCCTTCCCATGTGAATGTAATGTTGGTTGTTCTTACTATAAAATCAGTTTTGAATAGTGTGATTTCTTCATGGGCTTGTAAACATACTACAAGCTTCTTCTCTTTGTGAACTATCATACTACACTCTCTTATTTTTCTCCTTAAATGAGTTGGAGATCATGCTAATAAAGATATCATGTGGTGGAAATTAAGTATCAATCCATCATTTCATTATCTTTGTGGTATACTTTTATATCTCTTTGGATATAGCTTATGTGAAACTATTTTTATAAAATCCATTTCTTTTATTAAAAGTTAATTTAAACTTGAGCTATTCTTTGCTTGAGCTATTCCCCTCCATATATTAAATACAGCTTTATATGTTTCCTAAATTGTAAAATGGAAAAAAAGAAATAATTTTATAGCTTAATCAAAATAAATTTTTCAAATGGTATATATATGAAATAAGAATAAACTGTAATAATAAAGATTATTTAATAAAAGTATTTTTACAAAACAAATGATATTACTTTGTTGAACACACACACTTGTATATAAAAATATGAAATAATCATTTAGACATTACATTGAAAAGAAAAATTTTTTTTTGCAATATTATTGAATGGAATGTGACCCTCCCCACTCGATTCCTTCCCATGTGAGATTTAATGGCTTGTTCTTAGCACCAAAATCCCACCTCTTGAATATGTGTGATTTCACAAATTGTAAACATACTACAATCTCCTTCTCCACTATCCCTACTACACTCTCTTATTTTCTCCCTTAAACGAGAAGATCCTGTCCCACTAAAGATATACCTCCCCCACATCCCACGCATAATCCATCACCCTCCAACTTGTATAATTTTAGCCTCATAGCTTTGATCCCATCCTATATTATAATGCATCTCCACTTTAGCTAAAAGTTAATACCCACACTATAAAGTGTTCATCATCAAGCTAATATATACTATTACACATTATAGTTTTAAATTGGTTCTTGAAATAAAATGTATATATATATTATAGAGTATATAATAGGATTTTTCATATATAAAAAAATATAAACTAAAATCCATAAATATTAATTAATAAAATATTACAAATAAAATATAAATATTTAAATAAATATGGAAAGGAAAGGAAAAAAAAAGAAACAAGGGGAGGGGAAAAGATAAAAAGTCGCACCACCAAAACCTTAGATCTACGCCGCCGATCTATTTGATCATCCACCGCTGCCCTCCACAATTCACTTTGCTCACTTTAGGCCATGCCGGTGCCGCTTAAAATCCCAATGGGAGTTAAATTTTATTTAGAATGTGTGTGTGTGTGGGTAACAAAATAAAAAGGGGGAAATCTAATTAATTTAAATCCTGTACCTTTTACTATTTCCACTCCAACTTAATAGAAGTTAAATAAATAAAATTAATTGGGGTTAGTGTTTTAGAAATCAGGTAAATCAATCTAGTTTAAAATAAATAATAATGGGAATCCGATTTGTATTATTAAGTACTCACTTCAAAAAAAATAAAAAATTAGCGACTTATTGGTCTATTTTTCGGTGTCCCGAGGCGGGGCACTACTTTTGGTATCGAATGAAGGTTCACACACGCAGGCGATCTGGGTAATTAATTAATTAGTAAATAATATTTTAATAACATTAAAGTAAATAAATAAATAAAAATAATTGGTTTAAAAAATAAAAATAAAAAAATTCCACAACCATTTAATTATAAGTTAATTACCTCTTCGCTCACCTCGTTCACACAGGATGACACCCAGACGACGTTCGGTTAGGGGTTTGGGACATGGTTCAACCTATGCTCGAACCACCAAAGCACTCAAGTTAGGGCCTCGAGATCTTAGAGTCTCTTAGTAGTTGATCGGCGCCAGCAACAGCAGCATCTTCCACCACCACAGGAGGCGAGAGAGGAGGAGATTCCATTAGGATTCGAGCAGCTAATAGGTGAGGACGCGCATTCAAAGCCGCCGAGCACGATACCCCGAGGCGGGAGAGTTGCATAGCCATTTCATTCACCACGAGAGGGTAGCCTCGTATCATCATAGCCTCTCACATAGTCTTGAGGGACTATTTGGAGATAGGCGACCCCATTCACCTATTGGTTTACATCGCCAGGATCGGGATACATGCAGTGTGATCATAGATGTTCTTCACTTACAGCCACCTACTTACACCGCTCTATAGATGGCTTTAGGGCAGAGTCATGGCTTCTTAGCTTGGATAGTTTCTTTGACTTGCACTCGTACATGCAGAGCAATGTCAAGGCAAGGTTCACCATACACCTCCTCCAAGATGTAGCACAGGCATTTGGTGGAGGAATGAGGAGTGGAAGCTCCATCTGACTTGAGAGACAGTGACCTAGGAGATGTTTGAGGAGTGATTTAGGGCTCGCTATATGTCAGAGAATTTCGTGTAGAAGAGGATCGATGAGTTTCACGACTTACGATAGGGATCTGACACAATAGCACAATATGAGAGCAGGTTCCTGGATCTTTTGTAGTATGTGGATTACCTACAAGATGAGAAATTGTAGGTTAACAGGTTTATTAGGGGCCTTAATGCAGATATAGTAGGAGCAGTTAGGATGTTATCTCCTCCCACACTTGAGAAGGCCATTAAGAAGGCCTACTTAGGCCGAGGAGAATAGGACACATGCCCCAATGATGATACAGGTCACCTCGTAAGGTGTTCGGATCCAGAAAAGCTCAAAGTATATGTTAGCATCCCAAATGCTTTATTCATGTTCCTTGTGCTTTGTTTTATTCCTCTAGCCCTTCATTTCTTAGCTTTTTTCCCTTTAGTGACCCTAAAGGGAAGCACCACCACTGTAGGGCGGCGGTCCTATAACCGCCACCTTTGCTCATGGTGGCGGTCCTTCACGCATTTTCCAACACGTTCTTCTGATCATGACTCACGTAAATTTTCAACTTTTACCAGCTTTTTCCACCACCTTGGCTTATATTAATGTTTTATGTCCCCTGAATAGTGTTTCTCATTGTTTAATGGTAAAAGAGTTCTAATGGAATACCTTTGGGTGAATGTGAATTCTATAAATAGCTGGTTTGATTACAAGCAAATGGCCCCTCAAAACTCCTCTCATTTCTCATTTTCCATTGTTTAGTCTTTCGGTTCTTGCTTAGAATTCATAGTTTTCATTTTTGCATCCATAGCTTAGTCTTATTTTGCTTGTTTAGAAGCCATTCAATCTTCTTGTTCTAGTGTTATTATTTTTTCATATAATTAGTTTAGAAGGTAGGATAGTTTCATTTTAGATTGAAGCCATTAGAGTTGTAGGTTTTGTTCTTCAAGAAGGATAGTTTCGGATTCTAGATGTTTCGGTACTTGCGTTATGACTGCAATAAATCCCACTAGGAATTGCATAAGCCAAGCTCTGTTCTCTTGCACTATCCCTCTCCTACTCACATTGTATTCAGTCTACATCCAAAGCTGCCATTGTTCCAATACCTACTTATTGATGCTAGCATTACACACGCTTTTTGGATTCACGTGAGCACAAAGGAATGAGGAGACCACACGAGGGGACAAAGCATACACACAACGGATTCGCCATTGTTTGCAAATCCAGGTTTTATCTTTCAAAGTTCTAGTTAAAATATATCAAATAGAGTAGTGAAACATTCATTTCGATTAAATTTCATTTTCGATATTACCAGGGAAGCTGTGGGGATTGATAGTTTCTGAGAAACTATGATTCATTCCTCACTTCTGAGGTAGGATCGAAAATCTTTCAATTAAATTAGATCAGTTATTTAGTTATTTAGAATAAATTCACAACTACACAGACAAGTAGCTATACTTGGCTACCTTGTTTGTTTTTAATTTTGTTATTAGGTTAGTTGTCATTTTCTAGATATATTAAATAGTTGTTCTTTCTTAATTCCATTTAAATATTCTATTAAAAAAATACAAAAATAGAGGAATTTATATATGCTGTGGATATACTTTGCATAATTAGTTTATTTTCTTTAGTTAGATTTATATTGTTTGATCTTGTATGACAATCACGGGACCTAGGGAGCCCAGGAATACGTTTTTGAGCCAATCGTGCCTCAACCAAATATTGTTGCAGCAATAACTGACATAGACCAAAATCTCAGAATTTAGGTCTTCCGAACAACAATAGACCTACAAGAAATCAGCTCACAGTTAAGAGGATTAAACATAGAAGACGACAAAGCACACACATTCTAGTCAAATCAGCCAAATTATAGATTACCTTGATAGATATCCGTATGACTGTAGAAGGACCTGAAAGAGAGAAAACATTCGGTTGTGATCCACTAGTCCCACAGCCAGACGCAAGAGACCTCCTCATTGATATAGACACTAGCTTACATATCCAAGTTTCTAGAACACCTGTTAGATACTCGAGAAAATCATGCAACTTTTAGTTCTAAACGTAGAGGCCGAAAAGGCATACGATTATTGGATACTCGGGATCAAAAGAAGGGATTGATTCTTCACATGACCATAGGAGGTCCACAACAACCATGAACTTATGGTTGTGATCCAAAGGTCCCACAACCCAATGAGCCTACAAATCAATCCAACATTGACACTTGGTTTGTGAACATTAGTGTTTAGATCCTCTCCACTCCCACCAGACATTATCACACAACTATCATTATTAAACATAACAACTAATCAAGCTAAATATTTCTAGACTAGACTAGAGAATCATCCATAAAACACCAAAAGATCCATTACACATTTAGCCATTCCATTTTCATGACCTTGTCGGGAGACATATATAAAGCACCCATAGGTTATCTTCCACGTATTCCACAACCCATAGATCGGATAATGGCAAGAGCTTGATATTGATTGGATCCTTTGAGCAGCTATCCTCGCCGAATGATCTATCACACCGGTTCAGGTTAGGAGGGCCTTCTTTGCCTTAGATTCACAGATCCCATTATTGTGTGTTGAAGACATAAGATTACCTAACTAGCTTATCTACATCCCGTGTGTATTCCATCCCCACCGGCTGTCTCGGCACGACCTCGGGAGGTCGGGTGCGAGGAAGAGTCACTTGTAGATTCCCATGCTCGCATGTCACTTTTCCATCATACAAAATTGGTGAACCCGACGTGAACTTCCTACCTTTCTATTCGAGTCTTATTTCTACTTGTTCTTCCAATTAGTATACTTTTCATCTTTTCCACCTCATTAGCCTTCACATCAGCTTCACCAACAAAATTGGTGAACCCACGTGAACAAACAACTGTTTCATCTTACCTACCTCATTAGCCTTCACATCAGCTTCACCCCCAAGATTAGTGAACCTGATATTATTTCTTCACTTTCACACTCTTCTTTTAGTTTTATCCATCTTCACTTCTTCCCATTATTCTACGGGTATTCATATACCCCCAATATGTCGGGATTTGATGCATATGGCAGACCTCTCCTAGGTCTTGAAGCATACTACGATCAATTAAATAGACAACCATCACCCTCGCTCTCAACATGGGGTGACAACTATTCAACTAACCAGTTTTCAACACAAACTCCACCTCAAAGGACTAGATATAGTTCTTCTTTCCAAATAGAGGAGTTGGATCAGCTCACTCAAACGCAACAACCAGAGCCTTCAGGCTCGAACAACATGACGCTCACTGGAGAATCTGGTTCATCTCCTCAGGTGTTGCTTAGACCACAAATTAGTAGACAATCAGATCCATATCTGTTTTTAGATGATGAATACTTAGCACATTATGCTAGGAGTGAACAATGCTCTCAAAGTATGTACCCACCTATAGGAGGTTTACAAATACAACCCGAGGTCTCATTCCAAGAAAACACCCCCATTCCTCCACCCATAGGAAATGCCCTCGGTGATACTTGCAAGGAAATGATCAGTTCATAGCAGGGTACCATATGCCTATACAACCTCAAGGTATACAACAAACACCACTAAGGAAAAATACCATATCTTCACCAAACGAGGTCATCTCAACCTTAGTCGAAAAGGTTAGAGGGTTGGAACTTGCTCAAAGTCAAAATTTGTAATTCATGCAGGCAGGAAATTCCAATCCTCCACATCATCCTAGCCAAGTAGACCTCCTCACAGAACAGGCACATTGGGCATGCCTCCTCAGTATTCACAACAAATTCCAACTAGAACCACGTTTTCTAATGCCGCTCCAATGGAAAATATGATACCTCCCGTTTAGTACAAAATAATCCATTCCTAAGCAATGCTCCTCCATACTTAAACATGTATTCCAAATCACCACAGGAGATATGTTCTCTTCTCCCGGCATGTTCACTCAACCACAGGGATTTCCTTATGCCCCTACAAATATATATGCTACGCCACATCAACAACCCATTCCACCTCCCCCCCTCAAAGAAACACCATCAATGGTCGAAACCTATGCGATAGGGACTTATTCAGAATATTTGAAAGAACCTTTAGACTTCACTATACAAAGCGTCATGCTTCCAAGACCTCTCCCTGATCTACCCAAGTACAAAGGAGAGGGAGACCCAAATGCACATATTAAGGCCTATGCCACAACCATTCGAGAACTACTCCCTTGGGATGGAGTTGTTGCTAAAATATTCCCAAAATTTAGAGGGTATCACCCTCGATTGGTATTATAGAATACCTGAAGCCTCAATACATTCATTTAAACAACTCATTTCAGATTTCATCAAGGCATTTGACATGAACAAATTGTTGAGAACAGAATCAGGGAATTCTTGCATATTAAACAAGAACACAATGAATCTGTTGCTCATTTCATCCAAAGATGGCATATAGTCCTCTATTCTTTAACAAGCACTCCAAACATGGATCAGATGGAACTATGTGATTTATTCCTTCATTCTCTCAATAGAGAGATAAAGGAAGAAGTCCAGAAAGTTCCCACTAAGAACTTATGATGAAGTACTCGAGAGCGCTCTCCGAATAGATCAAGCTGTAATAGATAGTGGTCGCAAGACATATGGAACAAATGGGAGGTTAATCATCCCCAACCAAAACACTATGACTTATCCTACTACCACAAACACCAATCAAGGACCTAAAATCCTTAACAAAAACCACGTGGTGATGACAACAGATGGAGTGACTGACCAAGCAAAAAAGGAAAATGTTGTAAATGTTCCACCACCAGTTAACAATCAACGAAACAACAATTTTACCCCAACAATCAATGCGGTGGATTTTAATCATCCCCAACAACAACAACAACAACAACAACAACAACAACGGTAGATCCAGACACAGGGTCCAAGTCAAAACTCAATTGGATATCAAAACCAAAACCAAAGACAACAAACACAAAACTTTAATCCTAATAGTCAATAGTTTAATCAGTTTTTGGACCACAACACGTGCCAAACCAACAACCTAGGAGTTATAATCCCAACTCGTATTGTGGTTTCCACAAAATTTGAGGCCATGACACTAGGACTTTCCACGATTACAATAAGTTCATGCAACGTCTTTAAGAACAAAGACAACTCTTCATAGATATGTTCTTAACAGATTCTGTGACACCTATGCCAAATACTTTCACAGGGGTAGTCTCCCCTCAAAACGCACCTCTTAAGATCTTCAATGATCCACTTCCAAATCACAATAACAATAATAAATTAAATCCAAATGGGACAAACAAAGGTGTAATGACAGGAAATAATGATCATGAAGCCTCAACTTCACTAAATCCACCTGTCACACCACAATTAGGAAATCAGCCACGAACCAAGATAGTTGGTCTAGTGGAGTTAGATATTGAGCTACACGTAGAAGCCATAACAAGAACACGAGAATATTCTTCTCAACCAAATCCAATCTATCCACTAGAACCAGATAACATTCAACAAACATTGGTAAAACCCGTGGGTGCTTATGATTTAATTAATGACTTAACAAAGACCTTCTCTCACATCTCCTTTTTGGACTTGTTGAAAAACTCTCCTACCCATAGGGCTGCTCTTTTAGAAGCACTAGGTCTAGGTCATTTAATTAACATCACTCCACCTCTTGAAACACAAGTAAACCATATAGACTTCGATATCCACCCTCTAGGGCAGCCAGATAGGGATACCAAGTTTATATTCGACATAAACAAAATGCCAACAGATGCTGAAATTGCACGTAGAGGTGATCCAGCCTTGCATTTACAAGTGTGGGTTTACAATAATTACGTTAAATGCACAATGGTGGACGATGGGGCAGTAGTTAACATTGTCCCCTTCTCTTTCCTTCAAAAGCTAGGATATGGAGAAACAAACTATTCCACAACAAGAAATACGCTAAGAGGTTATGATAGCCTTAAAGCTACTTCAATTGGGACTATAATATTACCAGTCACCTTAGGACCCAAGACAATCCTCACCGAGTTTTATATCATAGATCGGAAACCAACTATAATATGATCCTCGGTCGACCATGGATACATCACATGAAAGCAATCCCTTCTACGTTATTCCAGGAAATAAGATTCTTACACTTAGGAAAGATATTCATAGCAAAAGGTGACCCAAAACCATTCGACATACACCTAGCAGACCTGAAGAAAAGACCAGGCGTTCACTTTGAGTTTGAACTCCCAACAAACCAACTTAACAAACCAATTGACTCAAAACCAGAAGAAAAATTAATACCTACAACAGAACTAGAAATTACAAACCTAGTCAAGAGCATCCCAGCCCTCAAGGATGAAGCTAACATTGTAGAAATAGTGTCATTAGGAACTACTACAAAAATGTCAAATTACTAGAACAAGATCTACCAATTTTCCTACCATTTGATTCCACAGGGGTATGGGATGCACCTAGAGTTGGTTCTCTTCTAGTAGAGAGGAACTTTCCATGGTAGAAGTAACCAAAACGAAGAAATAGAGATGTAAAGAATGTCCCAACATCCATCTTTCCTAGTAAATATTGGACTCTCCATTTCGATGGAGCTAGATGTCACTATGGAGCCGGGGCAGGCGTAATCTTTACTTCTCCTGAGGGAAAGATCCTACCTTTTTCTTTTAAGTTGAACTTTGAATGTACAAACAATGGCACTGAGTACGAAGCCCTCCTCCTTGGCCTCATCATAGCTAAAAGGATCGGTGTTAATGACATCAGAGTGTTAGGAGACTCACAATTAGTTGCAAACCAAGTCTCTGAAGTATATGAGACTAGAGTTGAAAAACTTACAACTCTATAAAATAAAACAGATTAGATCTAAGCAAAGGATTTGACTCATATCCATTGAGGCAATCCCACGAGAACAAAACCTTCTCAAAATTCATAGCAACCTCAACTTCACGTTTTACCCCAAGTAATGAGTTGAAGATACAAGTTTCAAAGTATCCTTCACTGCATCTTGAACCATTAGTGAAGAAAATGTCAACAAACCTCTTCTAACACATATAGTTGAGAATGAATCTCTATCTTAGGTCATGTTGATAGTGATAAAGTCACTCTTGATTATCTAAACACCTATGCGAGCTTTGGTCTCACCCATCATGGTTGATCTTTCCTTAATACCACATTCCTCTTCTTACTTTGGAAATCCCACGGTAGAGTCTCCTCCATGAGGATCTCGATATCTATGAGATAGAAAATGGAGAAATCTACGAACTACCTCTAGCCCCACCTAATTTGAAGAAGGTAACGCTTATTTGATAGAAGAAACCATTGATATAAAAAATTGGAATGGAGGAAGAACCAAGAATTTTGAAGTTGGGATCCTCATTAACTCCGGAAGAAATAGAAATACACACCCAAATCCTCAAAGAACATCAAAAGGCTTTTGCATTTAATTATAAAGAAATGACAGGTATCACACCACAATCGTGTACATAATCTTCACTAAACCATGCAAAGCCAATTAAACAAAAGTCAAGACCAATGAAGCCAAAAGTGCTGAAGTCATGGTCAAAGAGGAAGTAATAAAACTTCTCAAGTAGGATTCATCAAACTAGTTTGATTATTCACAATGAGTATCTAATATCATCCCATTCTAAAAAGAATGAATGGGAAGATAACTGCTTTTCATAATTTTCGCTAGGTTATTAACAAAGCTTGTCCCAAGGATGATTTCCCATTACCATCCAACTAGAAATCTAGATTGAGGGAACTTATGCCTGGCAAATGGCATAGAGCCTATGCAAACCGGATGTCCCAAAATGAATATCTCATGGTCTTATGAAAGTGAGAAATATATGAAGGAGATCTATTTTAAGACTAGACAACTAGATCGATAAGAAAATTGGCGAAGGAAGAAAGTTCCGCCCAAGTGGTTGGGCCCATATCAAGTCATGAAGGACTACGAAATGGTGCGTATCTCTTGTGCACACTAGAAGGTGAGGAATTTGGTGAAACTGTCAATTCCTTGCATCTTAAACGATTTTACGCATGAAGCATCGACACTATTTGTATAATTATATCTACATTACATATTCATTTAGATAGGTTCATTTTGTTCACTCGTTTCGTAAAACTTGGTGATCAAGGGACTTTCTCTTAAGCAATTCATTACAAACTTCTGATGGTATTGACAAGAGCATTCAAATCATACTTCTTCATTTTCATAACATCATCAACTGTTTTAGAATCATTTCATCAATTAAAGCTAGATATGACAAAGTCTTAACGGTAGCCATACCAAGGCCTGCATGCTTGTTCTCACTTTTGTTTCTTCCTAGGATAGGTGTCTTGCCTATGGTCTATTCTAGAAGCTTCATGGTGTCACATCTATCCCATATATATATCTCTTTGGAAATAAGAACATACTGACATTTTTCTCAAATAAGTAAGTCAAATATAGATCAAACAGAAAATTTTACTTTTACACATTTCCTTGCCCTACCAACCTTCGGTGATGAGCTTGCATCTCTTACTAGTGACGTAGGGTTGGGAAAGGATGGGAATGCCCTTACTCACCTATGCCTTGTCCATGGTGATAAGCCCATGCTTCCTACTAGTAGCATGGGGCAAGGTGTAGGGGTCCTCTTGACAAGAAAATGTTGAAAGTCATAAGAAAATAGTTCAAATAAACCTTTGAAATCTTGAGTCAAAAACAAATGAATCAGATGTCCAAAATTCCAAGAGAGTTCAAAACCCTGAAAACTAGATTTTGTCAACCAAGTGGCCATCTACGGATCTAAGTCTAGATAAACTACAAAGCAAGTCACATTCTAAACTATGGAGTCACTTGAGTAGGGTAGGTTTGTAGCATCCTAATTTGGTTCCACCAACTCTTTTTCTATCTCCCATCATTACCATTTCAACACACCTCATAGCTTGTGCCCTTTCTAGCTCTCGGTGGTGAGCCCTCGCATCTTACTAGTTGCGTGGAGTTAGGAGTGGGGCAAGTGCATCTACTCATCATACCAATTCATCATCACATTTTGTCAAAACAATATGAAGTACCGAAAATTGCTTATGAAAACTAAAGTTCAAGATCACAAAGCTCATTATGTCATCATCATACATCAGCATCATGAAATACAAAAAAAAAAACATTTGTGATATTTGTTCTCCATTGCATACATTCTGAAAAGCATATAAAAACAAAAATTTATAAACATCTAGTATACATGTGAAAATGAATCACAAAACTCTAGGTACAAAGAGATCTAGATCCAAAGAGAGTATATATATATATATATATATATAATCAGGTTTTATGTACAATGCCATCATGCGCTAGGCATGGTCAAAATGCTCAATGAGCCCGAAAATACAAAATGATCGTATAAACAATCTAGCAAGAGTCACTACAAAAAGAGCCAAGTGGCCTCTCAATCCCTATGAGATCCCTCGATGCACGACCACGTCTAGGACTCCAGCTACGCCAGCGCTCTGAGTGCACTGAGGGCTCACGGTCCCGAATAGTAGCTGTAGCCTCACTATGAGAGTGGCTCCTCATCAAGTGCTCTGCAGTCCTATACCCGGCTAACTCGGTATGGAGGGAAGTCACCATCTTGGCCACATGCCAAATGGGGGCAAAAACATCGCTATGCCTACCGGCAGTTGAAGGCTCCCCTGCATCCACGGATAGCTCGATGCGAGTCTTCTCCATGGGGAGCATCAGGGTATCAGTACATACCCGAGTGAATCAAGTCTCACCACTCATCAACAGTCTCTGCAAGCAAAGGAGAAAAACAAATTAGAAAATAATCAAAAGATAAAACAAGGATGAACAAAAGGAGAGATAGCAACTAAGGCAATCCTAGCTAAAAAAAATATTAAAAGAAGAGTGACAACTCACTTGGATCTCCGGGCCTCCAAGAGGGATCCCTAGGATCGCACTTTACCACAGATGCCACCACTGACTGATGTCCTCCTCCTGTGTCTGGGGCAACATAGCATCCTACTACGGACTCATCCTCTCCACCTAGGTCCTGAGAGGAAACTCCTCTGAGACTAGAGTCACCCTCTCCACGCTCTGCTCTACCCTCTCTAGCCTATAAGATCTCCTGAGTGTCATGCCACTTGGGATCACTATCCTCCTCTCCACCCGACTCACTGACCTCCATGTCCTCGGTCTCCTCCTCCATCTCTCCCCCTGTGAACTCCTCAGACTCGAAGTCTATATCAATAGGGTCATCACTGCGATATGGGGGGACCGCCGGCAATCCGAAGTAAAGGTGCCTGAGGAGCACCGACTCTCTCTCGGGCACGTACCACCCTCCTAGCTGCAATAGGGATGCTAGGAGTAACAATAGTCCAACCCCGACCTCTAGGACCTCCCCTAGCCTCCCAAACTAATTTGAACACTGGGCACCACTGGGGAAGCATATCAACATAAGCAAGGCCAAACTGCTGAGGCACTCGATCAAAGGGGTGTGTCTCTACCTTCCCCATCCTGTCCACAAGCTGCCTTGTAGTAGAGTAGGAAATCAAAGTGAAGGTCTCCTCGCCCCACAACCCTACCATGGCCTGATAAGGTGTGGCCTCCATATCCTCAGTAGTCAGGGAAGCAACTGGCTGGTGGGGTGCTCTAAGCACCATCATCTCTGTCCATCTAGCTGCCCTCACGGCTCCGGGATCCGCCACCTCTATACCTCTCCCATAAGGGATGATACGCTCATAGACCCAGCTCATAACCAAGGTCGGATGGCTCAAAGACTATCCCTGTAAACAAACCACCCTATATAAGTCGTGATAGGTGGTCCCAAGTATATCAGCTCCCCAGGCATAAATCCGACCATGTGCCTCAATTTGTGTGATGATAGGGGACCAGCAATAGAGTAAGGTATCCCCTCCCTTGTCCCCAATCAATCTCGAAGCAAGGATCCCCATAATGGCCTGGAGGGGAAAAGAGGGATGGCAAGCAAGGAATGGAACAGACCTTCACCCCCTTCTTCAACTAGTGGAGACAACTGCGTCTCCCATATAGGTAGCCCACTGAGCTATCTGAGCTCGAACCCCACTGTATCAAATGAAAGTCTCCTCCCAATGATCGGGACTCCCAAGATGCGGTAGACATCCTCTAGGGTGATAGTCCACTCACCCCTGACTCTGGAAATCAGAAAGTGTTCCGATCAGCATCCCAATATGAAAATAGGTCACATAGTATGTGACTAGAAGGTGCAACATGAGGAACCCGTGATATACGTAATATGCCTACCCTCTAAAGAGTATCCTACTCATCTGAGAGAAGTGCATCTAACACTCACTGGAAGCCAATCACACTCTCTCTCTCTCTCGGCTCCATCTGATATATTCCTCCTTCTTCTGCATACACCCAAAAACACGCAAAAAGGAGTAAGTTAGTATTTGAATCACATTGAAAAAATCATTAAAGCATATAGGAAAATGGAAAATGCAAAAATGAAGTCAAAAAAAGGTTGTTTTATCATTCTCGAAAGAGAACCACCACCACGAGCGAGGCGGGTTCCATAACATAACCACCGCTTTGAAAGGTGGCGGTCCTCATAACTCGCACCACCTTTAGGCGGCGGTCTGTCCGTTTAAAAATGGGTCACATGCCCTAAAATGCTCAAAAATGCTAAAAATGACCATTTCGACTAAAACAAAAGCCTACCCATTAGGCGTCCCCCTAAGAGACACATTTAAAACTAGACATTTCTAAAAATAACCCCCATGACAAAGATTTCATCATTTTTACATTTTAGGTAAAAACATTAAATCGAGAAGAACTAACCTAAGATCTCATGGGTCGAGGATCTACTCGCGGAGGCATGATCACTATCTCATCACGAACATTTTGACTATACTCTCGTTAAAAACCATCACCGTGGGTCCCAGAGCTCAAAACTATCAAATCAACACGTGCAAATGAATAGGAAAATGGTCCCATTTTATATATATATAGTGTTTTGACGCATTTTGAATGCCCCTTTCGTAGGTTTAGAGCACCAACGGAGGTAAGTTCTCATCCCCACAAATGGTAAGTCCTCATCTCATACTAATTTAGTATTTATTTTTCAATTTATTTTATCTATCTACACTTGAGTCTTCTTTCCATTTTGCAGTAGCGGGAACTTGATGGCGACATTTCGACACACAGCGTGTCAGGTATAATTTCTAGCTTCCCATTTTGGGACCGCCATACTCGAACCCACCATTTTACGCCTCTTCATGGCTAAAACACTTCTCTGAGGGGGCAATATGTACGTACCCAAAATTGTAAGGGTACTACTACCAGAACGATGTTACACATGCCCCAATGATGATACAGTCTGTCCTCACAAGGTGTTCGGATCCAGAAAAGCTCGCAAAGTATATGTTAGCATCCCAAATGCTTTATTCATGTTCCTTGTGCTTTGTTTTATTCCTCTGCCCTTCATTTCTTAGCTTTTTGACCTTTAGTGATGAAACCACCACCCTGGCAGGGTGGTGGTCTGTGCCACCCCCTACTCAGGGTGGTGGTCCTTCACGTGTTTTCCAACGCACGTTCTTCTGATCACGACTCACGTAAATTTTCAACTTTTACCAGCTTTTTCCACCACCTTGGCTTGTATTAATGTTTTATGTCCCCTGGAATAGTGTTTCTCCATTGTTTAATGGTAAAAGAGTCCTAGTTGGAGTTACCTTTGGGTGAATGGGAATTCTATAAATAGCTGGTTTGATTACAAGCAAAATGGCCCCTCATCCTCTCATTTCAATAGTTTAGTCTTTCATTTCTTGCTTAGAATTCATTTATGTTTTCATTTTTGCATCCATAGTTAGTTTATTTTGCTGTTTAGAAGCCACATTCATCTTCTTGTTCTAGTGTTGTTATTATTTCATACAATCAATTAAGGTAGGATAGTTTCATTTTTAGATTCCATCCATTAGAGTTGTAGGTTTTGTTTTCAAGAAGGATAGATTCTAGAATTCTAGATGTTTTGTGTTGTATGACTCGCAATAAATCCCGCTAGGAATTGCATAAGCCAAGCTCTGTTCTCTTGCGCTATCCCTCTCCTACTCACATTGTATTCAGTCTACATCCAAAGCTGCCATTGTTCCAATACCTACTTCTATTGATGCTAGCATTACACGCTTTTCTAGATTCACGTGAGCACGAAGGAATGAGGAGACCACACTGAGGGGACAAAGCCACACACTCGGATTCGCCACTGTTACAAAATCCAAGTTCAAGCTTTCAAAGTTCTAGTTAAAATATACCAAATAGAGTAGTGAATTACTTCATTTCGGTTACATTCATTTTCGATATTACGGGAAGCCATGGGGATCGATAGTTTCTGAGAAACTATGATTCATTCCTCACTTCTGAGGTAGGATCGAAAATCTTTCAATTAAATTAGATCAGTTATTTAGTTATTTAGAATAGATTCACAACTACATAGACAAGTAGCTATACTCGGCTACCTTGTTTGTTTTAATTTTGTTATTAGGTTAGTTGTCATTTTCTAGATATATTAAATAGTTGTTATCTTAATTCTATTAAATATTCTATCAAAAATACAAAAATAGAGAATTTATATATGTTGTGGATATACTTTGCATAATTAGTTTACTTTTCTTTAGTTAGATTTATATTTTGATCTTGTATGACAATCACGGGACCTAGGGAGCCCAGGAATACGTTTTGAGCCAATCGTGCCTCAACCAAATACTATTGCAGCAATAACTAACATAGACCAAAATCTCAGAATTCAGGTCTTCCAAACAACAACAGACCTACAAGAAATCAACTCACAGTTAAGAGGATTAAACATAGAAGATGACAAAGCACACACATTTTGGTCAAATCAAAAAAATTATAGATTGCCTTGATAGATATCCGTATGACTGTAGAAGGACCTGAAAGAGAGAAACATTCGGTTGTGATCCACTAGTCCCACAGCTAGATGCCATAGGAGACCTCCTCGTTGATATAGACACTAGCTTACGTATCCAAGTTGCCAGAACACCTGTTAGATACTCCGAGAAAATCATGTAACTTCTAGTTCTAAACGTAGAGGCCGAAAAGGCATACGATTATTGGATACTCGGGATCAGAAGAAGGGATTGATTCTTCACATGACCATAGGAGGTCCACAACAACCACAAACTTACGGTTGTGATCCAAAGGTCCCACAACCCAATGAGCCTACAAATCAATCCAATGTTGACGCTAGTTTGTGAACATTAGTGTTTAGATCCTCTCCACTCCCACCAGACATTATCACACAACTATCATTATTAAACATAGCAGCTAATCAAGCTAAAGGTTTCTGGACTAGACCAGAGAATCATCCATAGAGCACCAAAAGGTCCATTACACATTTAGCCATCCATTTTCATGACCTTGTGGAGACATATACGGAGCACCCACAGGTTATCTTCCACGTATTCCACAACCCATAGATCGGATAACACAGAGCTTGATATTGATTAGAGCCTTCGAGTAGCTATCCTCGCCGAACGATCTATCACACCGGTTCAGGTTAGGAGGGCCTTCTTTGCTTTAGATTCAGATCCCACCATTGCATGTTGAAGACATGTAACTAGCTTAAGACATAAGATTACCTGGTATGGATTGGATTGAGGCTAATCGGGCTAAGGTAGATTGCATAAATAAGGTCATTAAGTGTCGGGATGATCTTGGGAGTGCCATTGTGATTTCGGGATGCGAGAGGCCTATTTCTTTGCATATGATCTCGGCTAAGCAACTCAAGTGGAGCATGCATAAAGGGTGTCAATTTTTACTATCACGATTAATGATCGATTAGAGAGCACTCTAGACTATTCACCCTTGGATGATCATGTAGTTTTGAGGGAGTATGTCGATGTGTTTCTCGGTGAGCTTCGAGGGTTACCACCCGGCAAAGAGGTGGATTTTACCATTGATTTAGTACTTGGACCTATACCAATTTCTAGGGAACCCTATCGGATGACGACTCCAGAGCTTCATGAGCTCAAGATTCAGTTAGAGGAGTTGTTAGAGAAGGGTCTCATTCACCCTAGTGTATCTCCTTGGGGAGCGCCAGTCATATTTGTGAAGAAGAAGGATGGTTCTCTCAGGATTTGTGTTGACTTCAGATAGCTCAACAAAGTCACAATAAATAACCATTATCTGCTCCCTAGGATTGATGACTTGTTTGATCAGATGCGGGGAGCTAGAGTGTTCTCCAAAATCAATCTCAAGTTAGGGTACCATCAGTTGCACATTTCAGATGCAGACATTCATAAGACAAATTTCTGCACACATTATGGGCATTATGAGTTCACAGTTGTCCCTTTTGGTTTGACCAATGCCCCAACTATCTTCATGAGCCTCATGAATGGAGTATTCAGGACATTTCTGATCACTTTGTCTTAGTGTTCCTTGATGATATATTGATATATTATCATTCGAGGAGGAACACGAGGAGCATTTGAGGCAGGTGCTTTAGGTTTTGAGAGAGTAGAAGTTGTATGGGAACTTGGAAAATGTAGCTTCTTTCAAAAAAAGATTCGATGCATTGGGTCATATCATATCAGGAGAAGGTATCTTAGTAGATCCCTCTAAGATATAGGCTATCATGGATTATCCAACACCCACATCAGTCACTAAGGTGAGGATTTTTATGGGTTTAGCAGGTTATTACCATAGGTTTGTACATGAATTTTCTAGGATTGCTCACCCTATTACTTCTCTTCAGAGAAAAGGGAAGAAGTTTGATTGGTCAGAAAAGTGTGAGCATGCCTTTCAGTTGCTTAAGAAAAGGTTAACCACGGCGCCCATCTTAGCAGTTCTAGACCCAACAGAGGATTTTTTTGTTTGCACTGATGCATCACTAGAGGGTTTGGGAGCCGTTCTTATACAGGAGCATCGGGTGATTTCCTTTGAGTCGTGTAAGCTCAAAGACTACAAGCTTAACTATCCTACTCATGACTTGGAGCTTGCAGCTAGTTGTTCATGCACTTGTGCGTTGGTGACACTTCCTTTTGGGTAGACCTTTCATTTTGAGGACAGATCATCGTAGCTTGTAGCATATCTTCTCATAGCTGAACCTCAACGCTTGTTAATGGCGTTGGATGGAGTTCCTATGTGAGTATGACATGGAGGTACAATATATCAAAGGAAAGGAAAATTTTGTTGCAGATGCACTTAGTAGACGATGACATGTGCTTGCTTCATTGACACTTCAGTCAGATTTGAGAGGCAAGATTCTTGAGCATCTTCCAAAGGACAGGTTTTATGAGGGTGCTAGATAGATGTTGGAGTCACAGGGTTCATTAGAGGGCAGATATTCAGGGTGTATTTTAGAGACAGATGGTTTACTTTGGTTCCATAGGTGCATCTACATGCCTAAGTCAGGTGATCTGCGTAGCTTCATCCTCACAAAGGCTCATCGAGCTCCATATGTGGCACATCTAGGAGTGAAGAAAATGCACGCCGATCTAAGGGAGTTATATTATTGGCCGGTCTTTGACGGGACATAACATATTTTGTTGCACGTTGCCTTGAGTGCCAGAGGGTCAAGGTAGAACATTCTCATCTTGTAGGACTCTTACATCCTCATGATATTCTTGAGTGGAAATGGGATGTGATCTCCATGGATTTCATAGTTAGACTTCCTATGTCTTCTTATCATCATGATGCCATTATGGTCACCGTGGATAAGTTGACCAAGGTTGCACACTTCTCACCAACCAAGGTCACCTATAATGCACAGGCCATCACCAAAGTATTTATGGAGGACATTATTAGGTTGCATGGGATTCCAAAGACCATCATCAATGGCGGGATATCATATACACTTTAGTTTTCCTACGGACTTCCTTTCAGGATCGCTCCTCTGGGTACATAAATTAATTTCAACTCAAAGCATATCATCCAGAGATAGATGGAAAGACATAGAGTTAATCGGTACTAGGGGACATGCTTTGAGGATGTATGTGATGGACCAGCAAAAGAAGTGGGAAGATTATTTGCATTTAGTTGAGTTTGCCTACAACAACAACTATCATAGTTCCATTGGTATGGATCCTTACCAGGATTTTTATGGACGACCTTGCAAGAACACCTTTGAGTTGGGACATGATAGATGACAAGATTATTCTGGGACCAACTTATCTATAGAATTTAGAGCAGCAAGTTGTTACGATTAGAAAACGTCTTGAGCGAGGCTAGAGCATGCCAAAAGGTGTATGCAGACACTAAGAGGATTGATCGTCACTTCTCGGTGGGTGATAAAGTCTTCTCGAGAGTTCATCCGCATAAGAGCCCGATCCGCTATGGAAAGGGTTCTAAGATGTCACCTCGTTTTGTGAGGCCTTTTGATATTTTAGAGGTCATTGGTCTAGTTGCCTACTTTAGCTTTGCCACCACGCCTTGCACGAGCCCACGATGTATTTCATGTTTCTATACTTTATAGATATGTACCAGATGTTTCTCATGTTTTGGATTGGTCGGCATTATAGGTAGAGGAGGAAGGGCATTGGAGACTGGAGCTGTACGCATCTTGGAGCACTTTGGAGGTTGGCCCTTCGGGGTCGAGACTTGGACCAGGTTAGAGTACAGTGGGACATATATGATGAGACAACAACTACCTGGGAGGATGCTACACCTTTGAGGGCTAGATATCCCTATCTCTTTTAGTGACTTCCAAGAGGAAGTCTAATTTTAGTAGAGGGGGATGTAGTGCCCACATTTTTATAGCTTCAGTATCTATTGTTTTCCTTCCTCATAGACATGTTTGGACAGGGATTTGATATATGTTGGACAATATGTTATGATTTTGGACCTTCTTGGACATGGATGCATATTTGGGCGCATAGCGCCAATTTGACTTTAGTAGCATGTTGTTAGTTTTCATTCGATGTTGTGGACATTAGCTTATGACGATGTTGTTTAGACCTAATTGAGATACGTTAAATGTTTAGTGTAGTTGCATGTTTGGATTCTATGGATATATGTCACTTTATCATTATGTCTAACTTATGGTGAATTGTGTATAATTGTGCATGTTGTCACATTTTTGATTCCAGAAAGATGATATGCTAGTTTAGATTCATTGATTTCTTATTGAGTAGTTGATTCACATTTTATCGGACATGTGCGGTTAATGTGTGTAATGAGTGTGCAGGTGACAGGTCACAGGAGAACGTGGGATTTAGGCCAGCTACACAACTTTGCACAAGCAGCCCATGGGGCTAAGTCCTAGCTATGTTTATTGTATGAGGCCTTAGTATTAGAGTTTATTGTTTTGGGCACCATGAGTGACCCTCATTTGTAATGTAATATGTCTTGTAATATTAATCTTGCTTAGGGTGTTTAGTTTGTGTTGTAAACTTGTTTTGGGGAATTAATGGCCCCACTTGCATTAAGTTTTGAATTTGTATAATGATGTACTTAATCAAAAGGGATTAGGGTCACATGTGAACCCTTGGGTGGGCCCCAACCTCTACCCTTGTGCCCAAGTGTGCCAAACCCGAAATTGGGATATTTTAGGCATTTTTAGGGACCCCTTTTTAGTTTGGGAGTTCCCTTAGCATGAAAATGGGCCCTTGGACCCTACCTAATAGGTAGGGGATTATTTCCAAGGCTTAGAGGGAGTTTTCCCTCCCATTTTGCCTTCCTTTGGTCACATCCATGTAAGGTGGATGGGTAAGTGTGCTTTGTTAAAAGTTACACAAGTTTGTTTTTGTTATCATTTTGGGTAATTTGGGAGAAGAGGGTTAAAAGCTAATTTAACCTTTCTCTCTTTATCTTGGGAATATTTGACCATGAGGGAAGATAGGGTGACACATGTCACCCCCTCATTTTTGTGGATTTTTTCTTGCTCCTCTTCAAATTATCCCTCATGGGGAAAGAAGAGAACTTTTTTTGGGAGCTTTTGCTTGGAGGCTTGTGGATTTTGGAGCTAGAGTTTGCTTGGGTCAAGAAGTGGAAAAGATTGAAGTTGGAGAGATTTTTGGAGGTAGGCTTCTTGAGCTTATTTGTGTGTTTTATATCATGCTAGATATTATTTTTGTTTACTTGGAAATGTTTGTTGTTGCATGTGGATTTTATTTGTTGTTTACTTGATCTTGCTCCATCCATCATATGGTATGATGGAGTTTTAGAGTTTGTGGGGAAGAGAGAGGGATTTTTCCTTCTCAATCCTCATAGGCTTGATGGGCAAGCCTTGTAGGATTTTAGTTACTCCCCTCAAATGGTTTGAGGTGGGGAAGGTGGTTCATATGGCTTGAACCTCCTTCCCCATTCTTGGTGAGGAAACCCCTTTGGGGTTTGAAAATCCTTCCAAGAAGGATTTGGTGAAAGGGTGGAGAAATAAGGAGGGCTTGAATGACTTTGGAGGAATAAGGAGGGTGTGGAGATCTTGGTTTTTTTGCAACTAATGTTGGTTACCACTTTTGGAGAGCTCCTTTCTTCTCTTCCCCATTTTAGAGGTAGAATATGGTTTCTCCTCTTTTTCATCTTGCAAAGATTGGTGTCATGTTTTTAATATTTGTCTTGTCTTTATGTGAATGTAATGTTGGTTTTTCTCCCTTACTCTTGTGCAAAGTTGTGGATAGTAGTCCTCTTTCCCATGGGCTTGGGGGAGGCTAGCATGCATTCCAACCTTGGAAAGACATGTAATGATGCCTAAAGGTTGGGTGGTTAAACAAGATTTTTCTCCTTGTGTTGGATTCTTGGAAGCTTTTGAAGTTGGATATCATGTGGTGGAAATTTGGAGTCTCTTATCAACTTGGCCTCTCCTTGTTATCTTCATTCTCTTTGTGGACATTGTCTCATTATATCTCTTTGGATATAGCTATGTGGAAACTTTCTTTTATTGTAAATCCTCCTTTTTGTATTTGAAAAATTACTTGTAAACTTGAGTTATTTTTGCTTGAGAAATCTCCCTTCAATATTGCAAATAAGCTTGAAATATGGTTCCTTGAGTAGCTCAAGTAATGAAAAAAGAAGTTGTATTTGAGAGCTTAGACTCGTTGGAAAAGAAATCTTATAAAATGGTTATTTACTCTAATATGCATTGATTTGGAACTCTTTTGAAAAGAAAGATTATTTAATGGAAAAGTGTTTCTACAAAAGAAATGATATTACTTTGTTGAAAGTATTACTTGTTTAAAAATCTGAAATAATCATTTAACATTACATTGGAAAAGAAAGTACCTCCTCTTGTATTTTTTTGTAATATTATTGAATGGAATGTGACTAGTCTTGATTCCTTTCCATGTGAGATTTAATGGCTTGTTCTTAGTAGAAAATCAGTTTTGAATATGTGTGATTTCTTACAAATTGTAAACATACTACAAGCTTCTTCTCTTTGTGAACTATCATACTACACTCTCTTATTTTCTCACTTTAATGAGCAGATCATGTAATAAAGATATATTACAAACATTAAGTATAATCCATCATTTTACAACTTGTATACTTTTAGCCTCATAGCTTATGATATGAATATATTATAATGCATTTCATTTAGTTAAAAGTTAAAATACAACTATAGAGTGTTCTTTCAAGCTATTTATATATACTATTACACATTATAGTTTTAAATTGTAAAATCAAAATAAAAGAAATAATTATTATAGTTAATCATATATTTTTCATATATATATATATATATATATGAAATAATAATAATGTAATAATAAATATTAATTAATAAAATATTACATATATAGATCTAACAAAAAAAAAAAAAGAAACAAGGGGAGGGCCAAGCCCCCCCCACACCTCGCGCACCCACCAAACCACGGCCACCACCGCACCACCAAACCCCACCTCTATGCGCCGATGCCACTTGTGTAGCCCCCTCCGCTGCTACTCTCCACCTCCCTAGGCTCTGCCCCGCGCGAGACCCCCCTCCCCTTGCCCCCTACCGGCGGCGCTACCTCCCCACATCCCATGCACTCACCGTTCCCACTCTCCCCAGGCTTTTTGTGCACCCTCCTGCCCACTTTCTTCCCATCCTCATGTAAACCCTATCTCCACTCCAATCCACCGCCCACACACTTACAAAGTTGTGGCATCATCAAGAAAACTACGGATTTGGTCACATTGTGTAGGTTATTCAACAAGAAAATGTATGTATATATATATATATATATATATATATATATATATATATATATATATATATATATATATATAGTAGAAAATGGAGGACCTTCATTTAAAAAAAAAAACTCCATAAACTCAAACTCCATAGCTCCTCCTCCACCCGCAAGTGACAAAACAAAAATAAAACCAAAATAATATGGAAAGAAAAGAAAAAAAAAAAAAGAAGTCTAGGGCAAAATTAGATCTAGGGCTGAGATCTATTTGATCCTAGGGTCCACAATTAACCCTACTCACTTTAGGTCATGGGTATTTAAAATGTGAATGGGAGATAAAATTTTAGGATGTGTGTGTGGGTAAACAAAATAAAAGGGGGAAATCTATTTAATTTAAAAGAGGTGTAGACTCTTACTAGGGTGTCTCTAGTAACTTAATAGAAGTTAAATAAATAAAATTATTTGGGGTTAGTGATTTAGAAATCGGGTAAATCAATCTAGTTTAAAATAAATAATAATGGGAATCCGATTTGTATTATTAAGTATTCACTTCAAAAAATAAAAAAATTAGCGACTTATTGGTTTATTTTACGGTGTTACAGGGTGAGGCACTACACTTTGCACCTTTAGCTAAAAATGCAATTCTCATTTGCGCAAGCTTTTAGTGGTAGGGCTTCACGCCGAGGAAAAAAATATGCCCCAAGCCGTAATGTGATGGACACTCCGACACATTTTTATACCAACGTGGTAAGACGGGTTGTTGGAGGTAATTTCGATTTTAGCTCCTTTTTTTGAAAGGACAAAAAGGTTAAAATCTGCGCCTCCACCGATGCCTAGTGATGCCACGTGTCCGACCTAGAAGCTACAAGTGGGAAAATAGACCATTGGGGAAAACTTAGAAATGTTGGCTTTTGTGTTAAAAAGTGTGAAGGTTAAAAACAACCCACACCTCTGTCGACTCAAGCGAAGCCACGTGTCAGTCCAATAGTGACCTGCGGGAAGGCGGGCCGACGGGGAAACTTAGGAATTTTTTCCAATCTTTTCCAAAGGCGATAAGGTCTAAAACCATCCGTGCCTCTTCGCCGATGCCTGAAGAAGCCACATGTCAAACCCACGGTGGCCATGTGGGAAGCGGACTAGAAGGGAGACTTAAGATTTTGTGCCAATTTTTCAAAATAAAAGTTTGAAGGTGTGGGCCCACGAACCGCGAAGTATATATATATATATATTATATATATATTTGATAGCGAAGGATGCGGGGCTGCGAGGTGTGAAGGAACTTTTGAATTTTTACATTTTTGCAAAAGTTCCCTAAGTAATTTTGGGCCCGCGGATCCAATTTACAAAAAAATTCCCTCTCTTTTTTAAAAAACCAAACAAAGTAAAAACTTCAGAAGGCCATAACTTTTGACTAGAAGCTCGGATTTGAGAAAATAAGGAATTTTTGAAAGGGCTCGAACTCCTCTTTGCATAGGAAGCACAAAATATTATTTTCAACAAACTTAGATGGGTGAAATTTAAGAAAACGTCTTTCCTTCCATTAAAATGTGAACTAAACTTTTTCAACTGCCAGAATTGGTCTAATTCACTATTATTTCTTCTTCAACACACCAAACAGGCGTGGAGAAACGTACTTGAATGGATTGCAAGGATTAATTGATTAACGGTTGAGATTACAATATGAATTTCTTTTCTTTTATGTGAAACTGCATTATTATGCCTCTTGCCCGATTACTGGAGTTCTGAATAAATTACTAGGGCAATGCAATTGTTTCATGATATGATTTGTTCATCCTTAGTTCATTTTAAAGTTTCATTTTGACTTTCATTGTTGTAGGGTACTCTGTATGTTTTTCTGATATTGATTTGCAGGTTTGAAACAATCTAACAGAGATCTATGTATTTCAAACTGGAAATTTATCTATTTCATTTGCCATACTTTAAACATTTAAGCTCATTCCATTCCAATTTTACAATGTTTAACTTTCCTTTAATTAATGCGTGGAGAGAAAGAATGTAGTTCTATTTTCAAAATGTGCCTTTCAAGTAATACAGAGGAAGGTAATACTTCCTAACACAAACTTTTCCAGCCTTCAAACAGAGAGTTTGCAAAAGTATTTCAATCAACAAATTTCCAAACAGAGCAACTCCATTTTGTATAAAGTAAATCAACTTCTATTAAACTGAAATAATTTCCTTTACAACTTCTTTTCTGTTCACCAAAAGACAACTTACAAAATAAATCTTTCTCATTCCTTTTCACATACAAATATAAGTTTTATATCCAAAAGAGAGCAAATTTTTCGCTAAAAATATTGTTACAATACCATCCACTTAAAGTGGGAAATTTCATAATAAGGGAACCCAAGGAAAACTGCAAGATTTGTCTTCATACAAAAATCCAAGAAACATAACAAGAGAGATCCGCCATGTTTCATTTGGTCACAACAAAAAAAGGGGGAGAGGAAATGCTCTCCACCCAACCAATAATTCCAATGAAGAGGAGAATGTCCTCCTCATTGGCCCCGAGCCCAACCACATTACAATAGGAAATGGATTCAACTCATGGAAACAAGACAAGCTTCCACAACACAAAACAAATTTCACAATCATATCACAATCCAAAAAAAAAATGCAATTATAGTCACAAGAAGGATAGTAACAAAATATACAAGGCCTCATCACACAAAGGCCAAAAGAGAAAGATCTATGGGGAATATTCTTATACCTCCCAATGGGGAATGGGTGACCACCTTAAAAACCCACCAAAATATTCATCTCAAACCCCTACATACTCTTATGCCTCCCCAAGTACCTCTTATGCCTCCCCATTCTCTTATGCCTCCCCCAAAAGTAAGAAATGCAAGCTATTTCTTGTCCAAGGTGGAACACCCAACCCAAAATCTCTCCATGAAATAACTCTTATGCCTCCCCAAAAAATATCCCCATAGTCTTCTCCTACACCACACCTAGGAAATCTACCCAACCAACCAACAAACATACCAAACATTCAAAACATTCACATAAGCACAATACAAAAAGAAAACCTTTTTACAAGAGTCAAGCTCCTACCTCTCCATGATAGAGCTTGATCCAAAAGTTCAACAACAAGCTTCTTCAAATCCAAACAATCCCAAAGCACCAACAAATCCACAAGCATTCAAAATCCTCTAACTCTCTCCAATTGCAAGAGCACCAAACCAACATGAAGTAACCCCCAAAAAACAAAAGAATTCAAATAAATAGAAAAGGGAGAGAGGAGGATGAGGTGGCTCCATGTAGGATGCCACATCACTCATCCTCAACTCCACCTCACAAGTCAACTTCAAAATCCAAAGCACAATTAAAAAGGTGGGTGAATAAATGACCATTTTACTTACACACACAATCCAAGTCCACACCCCAAGGACCAAAATTAATTTCATGCAAGAAGGTGCAATAAAAACTTACAACTTGCCTTCCCAAAATACATAATGAGGCCTAATTTTGACTCCCCAACCCATAGGTAGGGTTGGTGTAACAATTTAAGAGGTGTGGGACAAGTTTAACTTGTCCCACAAGCCTCCAAAATCAGCCCCTAAGGACAGATCCGAATTTCAAAAGGAAGGTGGAGTGTTTCACACTCAAAGCTACTTACACATTACTTACAACACATAAACCAAGAGCCATCAACTCTAATAAATGCATTCTTTTGACCCATTTTAATTAATTTAACAACATGATTACTCACTAATCTTGACACAATTAAATAAATAATAAAGGGAAAATACATCACTAAAAACCACATACTAAAATTAAACAAAAGGAACTAAATAAAAGAATACACATAACCCCTTGGTCACATTTGAAGGTGATTCCCCCATGGGGACCCCTAACATCAATTCATACACACACAAAACAAATACACATTGCCATGGTGACCCTTGTTGAATTCATCTAGAATTCCAATGTGGTTGGTCTCCATCCCCGATGTTTGTTGTGACATGTTTACCTACAAAACACGAATACCTCCTTCGGCCTTGTGGCCGCATCAAAACATCCAAAATAAATATAAAATATAACTCCAAATTATCTATATATATGAATCAAACATTATCCAGGAAAGAAACAATCTCCTTTACAATTTCATCCATAATCATATGATCACAAGATTAATTCAATTTTCTAGGTCTACTCAATATGACAAAATAACACATGTCCAAACACACACACACATATCAAACCATGTCAACATCATAACAACATCAATATAAAATGTCTCCAATAATCCACATGCATCATATGTGAATCAAAATCAACAATAGTCCATGATCTCTAACATCTAACATCATGCCATATCAAAAGCTACAATAACATCCATAAGTATAGTCGAAAAGTATCATAATCAATAACAAAAGGTGTCGAAGGGAAGTGGGCACTACATCCCCTCCCCTTAGACTCGAATTCCTCCTAGAAGTCACTTGGAATAGGTGTGGAAAATGAACTCGTAACAAAGTAGCATCCTCCCATGTAGCCATAGTCTCATCATGTCTGTCCCCCTTTGCACCAAACCTGGTCATCTCCCCTCGAAGGCCCGGGTCCTACACTCTATAATGCGGAGGGGCTCCACTATCACCTGCCCCTGATCCTGCACCTGACAATGAGGTCCAATCTAGCACATGAGAAGGGTCTGCAATATATCTCCTAAGTATTGAAACATGAAACACATCATGGATGTGAGACAAGCTAGGTGGCAATGCTAGACGGTAGGCCAAAGGATCGATACGCTCCAAGATCTCAAAGGGGCCCATGAATCTAGGAGCTAACTTAGAACCTTTTTTCCATAATGGATAGGGATCTTATGTGGCCTGACACAAAGGAAAACCTTCATGCCCACATCAAAACTATGGTCGGTCCTATGCTTATCTACATACTTCTTCTTCCATCATCCCGTGCCTCCTATAGTCTCTGTCTGATCATAACCACCTGCTGCTCCATGTCCTTAATAAAGCTGGCCCAAGAGAAACCATGTCCTCTAACTTGTCCCAACTAAGAGGTGTCCTGCACTCTCTACCATACAGTTCTTGAAAGGATCCATGCTATCAAACTCTAAAAACTATTATTGTAGGAAAACTCCACCAAGTACAAATACTCCTCCCATCTTGACTGGTGATCCATAACATACATCCTAAGCATGTCCTCTAAATCTGATTCACCCGCTCAGTCATCCATCTATCTTAGGGTGATATGTTGTGCTGAAATTGATCTTCGTCCCGAGGGCATGCTACATGGTAGTCCAAAAGTGGGAAGTATATAGAGGATCACGGTCACAAATAATCTTCCACGAGAATCCCGTGCAATCTAAAAATCTCATCTAGATACACCCATGCCACTGCACTAGCTGTATAGGTGGTCTTCACTGGAGAAAAATGAGCCACTTTTGTCAATTTATCCACTGTGACCATGATGGCATCATGGTGGTATCTCAACATCGGTAGCCCAACAATGAAGTCCATGGAAATGGTGTCCCATTTCCATTCTGGTATAGCATGTAGAAAGAGAAGGCTAGCTGGATGTTGATGCTCGACCTTCACTTTCTACACTCTAAAAATGTGACAAAAATTGAGCCACGTCTCTATGAAGTCCCCTCCAATGATACAACTATCTCAAAGTGGCGTGCATCTTCTTCACCTGGGATGGGTTGAATAGGGTGCACGATGTGCCTCATTCAAGATGTCCTGCCTCAAGCCTCTGTCTCTGGGAACATAAATCTGGTTTGTGTGCATGAGAAGGCCATCTACCTCCAATGAAAAACCTTCAAACTTCCCTTCAAGGGGTCTTTGAGACTCGATCTCTTTAGCTCTAGCAATGTAAAACTGTAGAAATTGTTGTGAGGAAGTTGTTTAGAGAATCTACTCTGTGAATCTATGCCACCGAAGTGGCCATAACCACATGTCTCCTCTACTAAGAGCATCTGCAAACCACATTCTCCTTCCCTTTCACATGCTCTATCTCCATATCATACTCACAAAGAAACTCCATCCAACACCGTTGACGAGTGTTGAGATTGGGCTGTGTGAAGAGGTGGCGAAAGACTCAAGTGATCAATCCTGAGTGTGAATCTTCGGCCAAGAAGGAAATGTCTCCATCGAACCAAGGCATGAAAACTACCATGCTCAAGATCATGAGTTAGATAATTGAGCTCATAATCTTTGAGTTTTGAGACTCAAAAGAAACTACTCTTCCCTCTTGCATCAACACACCTCCAACTCCTGCCAAAGAAGCATCCGTGCATATGAAAAACTCACCCTACGGATCTGACTGCTTGCAAGAATAGGTGTATCATGAGGCATTCCTTCGAGTGTCTTAAAGGCTTGCTCACATTTTCTGACCAAACAAACTTCTTCCCTTTCCGTTGAAGGAAGTGATGGGGTGCATAACTTGAGAGAAGTCCTAAACAAATCTCCTATAATAACCTACTAAACCCATGAAGTTGTGCACCTCTGTCACACTAGTGGGTGTTGGCCAATCCATAATAGCTTGAATCTTGGAAGGATCAATGATACCTTCCCCAGAAATGATGTGGCCCAAATATTACACCTCTTTCTGAAAGAACGCACACTTCTCCAGTTCTCATAAATCTACTACTCATGAAGACACCTTTGAAGAACTCTGAAGGTGCCCTCATGCTCCTCACATCATGCATACATGAGTAAATCAAAATGTCATCAAGGAAGATGAGCAAAAGCGATCTAAGAATTCCTGAACACCCCATTCATCAAGCTCATAAACACTACGGGGGCATTTGTCAAACCAAAAGGCACCATGGTGAACTCGTAGTGGCCATATCTCATATGAAAGGTGGTCTTATGAATGTTTACCTCCGTAATCCTCAGCTGATGATAACCTGACTTAAGGTCTATCTTAGAGAAAATTGTGGCCCCCTTCATCTGATCAAACAAATCATCAATGCGCGGAAGGGGATAATGATTCTTGATCGTTACTTTGTTCAGTTAGTGGTAATCAATACACAACCGTAGAGATCCATCCTTCTTCTTTACAAATATCATCATGGTGCACCCTAAGGGGATACACTAGGATGGATTAGGCCTTTCTCCAAAAGGCCCTCTAGATGTAACTTGAGCTCATAGAGCTCAGGGGTGGTCATCTCGATAAGGTTCTCATGAGATAGGCTCTGCTCCCGAAACAGATCTATGTGAAAATCTATCTCACGTGGGGTGGTAACCTGGTAGCTCCCCTGAAAGACATAAAAAAATCTCTCAAGATGGGATGGTCATCAAGCGATGGTCCACTAGACTCATCCTCCGATCGGTCACTAACTAAGCGTGATAACATACATACATGATAACCCCATCACACACACACGCTTAAGATACATGGTGGAGAGATGGTGTGAATGGAAACGGGTCTCCTAACCCCTACTATCACTAAATCAAATCCTAGATCATCTATATATGATATAATCTTATGGTAACAATCCACCCTAGCTCTATGTGTAAATAACTAGTCCATGCCTAAGATGACTCCATACGAACCCAACGGAAGGATACGAAGATCAGGTAGTGGTGAAAGGTCCCAAATCCACTACACACTCCTTAACTAAGGATTATACAAAGATCTTGGGCTCCAAAGCCATCTCGACGTCCCAACTAAGACCCTGCCTAACTACCACTAGTCTGCATCATCGCTCTACCAAAGATGGTGCAATAAAATAATTAGAAGAACCAGAATCAAATAGAATGGAGGTAGGAACACCACAAATGCTACCTATCATCTCAATCATGGTACTTTGGTGCTCATCCTGGTGGTTCTTGACCACTTGTATAGATCCGATGACTACACCCCATGTCACCAATAGTAGGCTCTAAGAGATCTACGTCTTACCCTTGTTACTAGGGTTATGTGGGCACTCTCTCCAAAATTTCTAGCAACACCACAACCATAACAACTTCTTGGTCCTCTCCCATGAGTAGCAGCTCTAGCCAGTACTCTAGAGGTCTGTGTTGTGGATCTCGATGATCTCAACTATGGACTGCTGAGGTCTCTACTAATGAGATCCTGTTGACTGAGCTCTCGGTGCACCTGTGTCCTAATGGGACCCCTAGGAGGAGGCCCCATACTCCCTCCTCTGTGCATCAAATCTCTGTGGAGGCCTGTACGATGGGTGAGTTTGCTACTATTATGTTGCGTGGCCTAAAAGATGAATATGTTGAACCCGGTCCACCATGAGAGGAGGAGCTGACCCCCTCACTTGTTGTCCTATATCTGTTAGATGCAGGCTCCGTACTCTATCTCAATCCTGTTGTGTCTTTCCCCGAGTCTCCTCTGCTATATAGGCCTTCTCAATGGCCTCAACTAATGTCTGCGGACAATGGATACGCACCACACCTCCAATGTCTAGATTCAAGCCCGTAATGAACCTATGAATCCATACCTTCTCATCCTGCATGTAGTCGACATACTGGAGTAGGTCCGAAATTTACTCTCATACTCAGCTCTTAGTCAAAGATGCCTATCGGAGGTCGTGAAACTCATCTATCCTCTGTTGAATGAACCTCCATGTGATAAGTACCTACTCTGAACCACTCCTCAAAGAGATCTCCTAGGTAACCATCTCTGAATCAACGTGGAGCTTTCTCCTCGGTCCTCCACCAAGACACCGCTCCATCCCTTAGAAGATGGATTGCAACACAAGCTTTCGTGTTGCTAGAACAAGGGCAGAGCTTGAAGCACCCACTCAAGCTCACTAACCAGGCCTCTTCCTGAAATCCACCTGTATCACCAGAATAATGAGATGGTCGTAGCTTTAGGATCTCCTAATATGGTTTGTAGCTATAGTCTAGTGACCCCTAGGCCTCTCTGACATGCTCATCCCTAAGCCTAGGGCTCTGAGACCTATCCCTGTGTCTAGAAATCTAGTCTCCTTGTCCCCTCTGTGGTGACTCTACTGCTTGACTCCACGTGAGAGTTCTCTCCTCTATGCTCCTCGTTGTGTCGAGGAGATGCATGAGCCTCAATGGATGGCTCCCTATCATGTCTAGTTGACCATCCTCCTACGACCCTCCGCGTAAAGTGGCATTAACATCTGAGCGTTTGTAAAATCTGGGGTAGGATGGCTGCTACAGCATGATCTGGAGGTGGTGGCAAGTCTAGATCTATGTGAAAGGACCCCTCGTCTTGTCCGCGCCTCTTGCATAGACCAAAGCGAGAGTTAGTTCATTATCCTAGGTTTTATTCAGTTTTCCATGTTTACTAAGATATGTAAATTCCAAACAAAGTTGTTTTCTAGGTTTAAAAGTGTCTAGGTTTAATATTGTACTAGGTTTAATGTTCATGTCTCAAGTTTTCTAGTGTGCCCAAGGGTCCAAGCTTTGAACCCACTGACTCTGATACCAAGTGTAATGCCCACTAAAACGACCACTCGAGACCCAAGAACAACCTAGGTTTAGATAGAAAAATTATGGAATAATTTTTTTTTTAAAAGCGTGACCACTACCAGGCTTCAAGCAATAGTTGTCACAACAAAGATTCAAAGTCAATTATAATTTAATAAATGAAATTTTCCCATTGTAACAAACATTAGATCCACATTACAAAATTAATGAGTATAATTAATCCAAATATAGTTAAATTTCTCTTAGGTGTTAACTTAATAAATAATTAAATTAACACTATAGTTAAATATTCCTTAATTAATTTTAGAGGGTCAAAGGGGCCAAAACAATTAAATGCCCAAGGTTTTTAATTTCACTAGGTCTAAACAATAACCAAGGTTCTTATTTACATGGGATAGAAAAAAATTCTCTTATCCCCTAACGTGACCCCTTAAAAAGGTCAACCCATGCTTTAGAGTTACACATTTAAGTTAAAAAGGGGTAATTTCCCACTTACCCACTCTCAGACTCATCTTTGCACTTCAACCTGATTTTTCACATAATTAACACACTTAAGGTTTCTAAAAACATTTCCATTAGATAGGAAATTTCTTCCCTTTCCAATGATATAAATAAGTCCTCCTAACTCCTCATATTTCTTAAGTTATAGGCCGGCGGGCCTGGAGGAAATTTTCCCAAAGGCGGGCCTACGGGCTTGGGGAAGAAATTTTCCCAAAGGTAGGCCTGCGGGCACGGGGAAGAAATTTTCCCAAAGGTGGGCCTGCAGGCCCAAGGAAGAATTTTCTCCTAGGTAAGGTTTCAGATCGGCGGACCTGAGGAGACATTTGGTGCTTTGTGTCTTAAATTTTCCCAAAGTGCAATTCTCATTTGCGCGCCCATGGCGGGGCTTTGCGCGAGGAAAGAAAATTTTCCCCAAGCCGCAAGGGACACGTGGCATGTTTTAAGACAATATGGGAAGGTGGCTCATCGAGAGGTAATTTGGATTTTAACTCTTTTGTTGAAAGGGAAAAAAGGTTAAAAAAACATCCTTGCCTCCGCTGATGCCTAGTGATGCCACGTGTCCGGCCCAGAAGCTACAAGCGGGAAAATGGACTATTGGGGAAAACTTAGAAATGTTGGCTTTTGTGTTAAAAAGTGTGAAGGTTAAAAGCAACCCATGCCTCCACTGATGCCAAGAAAAGCCACATGTTAGTCCAAGAGTGACTTGTGGGAAGGTGGGTCGATGGGGAAACTTAGGAATTTTTGTCAATCTTTTCCAAAGGCAATAAGATCTAAAACCATTTGCGCCTCTCTCACCGATGCTTGAAGAAGCCATCTCTCAAACCCACAGTGACAGGCGGGGAAGCGGACCAGCGGGGAGACTTAAGATTTTACGCTTTTGTTTTTTCAAAAGTTTTTAAAGTGCGGGCCGGAAAAAGTATTATTTTGAAGGTATAAGCTCGTGAACCTGGATGTGGGGTGGGGCCACGGAAGGAACTTGTGACTATTTGTAGTTTAGAAAAAATTGCCATAAGTAATTTTCGGGCTTGCGGATCCAATTTACAAAAATTTCCCTCCTTTTTTTTTTTTAAAAACCAAATGAAGTAAAAACTTTAGAAGGCCATAACTTTGACTGGAAGCTTAGATTTGAGAAAATGAGGACTTTTTGGAAAGGGCTCAAACTCCTCTTTGCATAGGAAGCACAAAATCTTATTTTCAACAAACTTAGATGGGTAAATTTAAGAAAACGTCTTTCCTACCATTAAAATGTGAACTAAAATTTTTCAACTGCTAGAATTGGTCTAATTTGCTATTCTTTCTTCTTCAACACACCAAACAGGTGTGGATGAAAGTTGTAATTGAATTCAAATTGCGAGGATTAATTGATTAACAGTTGAGATTTCAATATGAATTTCTTTTCTTTTTTGTGAAATTGCATTATTATGCCTCTTGCCCGATTACTGGAGTTCTGAATAAATTACTAGAAATGCAAATTGTTTTGGATGTTCTTTGTTCATCCTTAGTTCATTTTAAAGTTTCATTTTGTCTTTCATTGTTGCAGGGTACTTTGTATGTTTTTCGATATTGATTTACAGGTTTGAAACAATCTAACAAAGATCTACAGTATTTCAAACTGAAATTTATCTATTTCATTTGCCATACTTTAAACATTTAATCTCATTCCATTCCAATTTTACAATGTTTAACTTTCCTTTAATTAATGCATGGAAAGCAAGAATGTAGTTCTATTTTCAAAATGTTCCTTTCAAGTAATACAGAGGAAGGTAATACTTCCTAACACAGACTTTTCCAGCCTTCAAACAGAGAGTTTGCAAAAGTATTTCAATCAATAGATTTCCAAGCAGGAGCAACTCCATTTGTATAAAGTAAATCAACTTCTATTAAACTGAGATAATTTCCTTTACAACTTCTTTTCTATTCACCAAAAGACAACTTACAAAATAAATCTTTCTCATTCCTTTTTCACATACAAATACAACTTTCATATCCAAAAACAGAGCAACTTTTCACTACAAATATTATTACAATGCCATCCACTTAAAGTGGGAAATTTCACAATAAGGGACCCAAGGAGAACTAAAAAATTTGTCTTCACACAAGCTCCACGTACAACAACAAGAGAGATCCGCCATATTTCATTTGGTCACAACAAAGAAAAGGGGAGAGGCAACGCTCTCCACCCAACCAAGAATTCCAATGAAGAGGAGAAGTCATCCTCCTCATTGGCCCCCGAGCCCCAACCACATTACAATAGGAAATGGATTCAACTCATGGCAAACAAGACAAGCTTCCACAACACAAAACAGATTTCATAATCATATCACAGTCCAAAATAAAATGTAGTTACAGTCACAAGAAGGACAATAACAAAATATACAAGGCCTCATCACACAAAGGCCAAAGAGAAAGATCTATGGGAAAGCTTCTTATACCTCCCAATGGGAATGGGTGACCACCTTAAAACCCACCAAAATATTCATCTCAAACCCCTACATACTCTTATGCCTCCCCATTCTCTTATGCCTCCCCCAAAAGTAAGAAATGCAAGCTATTTCTTGTCCAAGGTGGAACACCCAACCCAAACTCCCTCCACAAATAACTCTTATGCCTCCCCACAACTCTTATTCCTCCCCAAAAAAATCCCCATAGTCTTCTCCTACACCACACCTAGGCAATCTACCCAACCAACCAAAAACATACCAAACATTCAAAAACATTCACATAAGCACAATACAAAAAGAAAACATTTTACAGAGTCAAGATCCTACCTCTCCATGATAGAGCTTGATCCAAAATTTCAACAACAAGCTTCTTCAAATCCAAATAGTCCCAAACACCAACAAATCCACAAGCATCAAAAATCTCTAGCTCTCTCTAATTACAAGAGCCCCAAACCAACATGAAGTAACCCCTTGAAGTAACCCCCAAAACAACAAAAAGAATTTGAATAAATAGAAAAGGGAGAGAGGAGGATGAGGTGGCTCCATGTAGGATGCCACATCACTCATCCTCAACTCCACCTCATAAGTCAACTTCAAACTCCAAAGCATAATTAAAAGTGGGTGAATAAATGACCTTTTACTTACACACACAATCCAAGTCCACACCCCAAGGACCAAAATTAATTTCATGCAAGAAGGTGCAATAAAAACTTACAACTTGCCTTCCCAAAATACATAATGAGGCCTAATTTTGACTCCCAACCCATAGGTAGGGTTGGTGTAACAATTTAAGAGGTGTGGGACAAGTTTAACTTGTCCCACAACCTCTAAAAATCAGCCCCTAAGGACAAATCCGAATTTCAAAAGGAAAGTGGAGTGTTTCACACTCAAAGCTACTTACACATTACTTACAACACATAAACCAAGAGCCATCAGCTCTAATAAATGCATTCTTTTGACCCATTTTAATTAATTTAACAACATGATTACTCACTAATCTTGACACCAATTAAATAAATAATGAAGGGGAAAATACATCACTAAAAACCACATACTAAAATTAAATGAAGGAAAAAATAAAAGAATACACATAACCCCTTGGTCACATTCGAAGGTGATTTCCCCCATGGGACCCCTAACATCAATTCATACACACACACACAAAACAAATACACATTGTCATGGTGACCCTTGTTGAATTCATCTAGAATTCCAATGTGGTTGGTCTCTAATCCCCCGATGTTTATTGTGACATGTTTACCTGCAAAACATAAATACCTCCTTCAGCCTTGTGGCCGCATCAATTCATCCAAAATAAATATACAATATAACTCCAAATTATCTATATATATGAATCAAACATCATCCAAGAAAGCAACAATCTCCTTTACAATTTCATCCATAATCATATGATCACAAGATTAATTCAATTTTTTAGGTGTATTCAATATGAGAAAATAACACATGTCTAAAAAAACACACACACACATAGATATATATACACATATATACATATACACATATACACATATACATATACATATACATATAACCATGTCAACATCATAACAACATTGATATAAAATGTTTCTCAATAATCCACATGCATCATGTATGTGAATCAAAATCAACAATAGTCTATGATCTCTAACATCTAGCATCATGCCATATGAAAAGCTACAATAACATCCATAAGTATAGTCAATAGTATCATAATCAATAACAAAAGGTGTCGAAGGGAAGTGGGCACTACAATAACCAATATATATATCGTCACTTGATGGAATATATTAATTTTAACAATGTATAATAATATAAACTAATCATATTAAATCATAAATTAATTTCAATGGCAGTCATTTTATTTAACCACCGTGATCATTTATATTTTACATAATCATGAATGGTTTTGTGTAGAAGCGAAAGTCGACTAATTGTTGGTATCGTTTATATTTACATAATCATAAGTGGTTGTGCTTTCCATTTGTGTAGAAGTAGAAAAAGAAGCTACCGATCTAACCTGTTCTTTTTTCCCTATTTTAGCACAATAATGATCATGAAGCCGAACTTCGGTTCAAGAAAATATAATCCAATATGTTTAGAATGATCGATTTAATAACCGATCATGAGAGATCGACAAAATAGTAGATCACGAGAGATCGACGGAATAGGAGATCAACGAGATAGAGCATCGTCTCAACTATTATTTCAGCCGTGAATGTTAAGAAAAAAACAATTCTTTCAAATATAAACTTCATTTCTTTGCATAACCACCATATATTATATTCCCACTTTGGATAGAATATATTAATTTTAACAACATAATAATATAAATATTTAAACATTCTTCTATGCTATACGTTTCAATTTGCTTTGTGAGATAATAAAAGATATGGAAAAACTATATATAATTTCATTGTCTCAAAGGAATGTACAAATAAAACATAAATCAATGTTTATCCTCTTTTTTAACTCGTCACACCATTTGCATCCGATGGTTTTTTAATGATATTCAGGTTTTATTCATTCTCAAATTTAGATTATTATTTTTTTACCCAAAGGAATGTACAAATAAAACATAAATTAATGTTTATCCTCTTATTTAACTTATCACACAAATTGCATCCTATGTTTTAATATGAAATTCAGGTTTTATTCATTCTCAAACTTGGATTATTCTTTTTTAACATCTCTTTTATATTCACATATTTCGATCAAACATAAATTAATGTCTATCGACTTTTTAACTCCTCACACCATTTGCGTCGGATGTTTTTGTATGAAACTCGAGTTTTATTAATTCTCAAACTTAGATTATTCTTTTTTACTTCTCTTTTATACTCACATATTTTACGTGTCTTAATATTCCGATTATTTAAATTTCTAAAGCCGCAATTTCACCATCCTTTCTCGGCTTTATAAAGAGGGGTTTTCCGAGTGAAATTGATAGTATTGATTGGAAGGATAACAATGGTAAGAACATAAGATTTCAACATTGAAAAATTAATCACATTTGGAATTGTAGTATTGAGAAAACCAGTCCCTCTAGAGTCACAGCTAGGCTTAAATTGCATTTCCTCTTCACATTCCAAAGACCTTGTGGCCACTTTTATGTTTGAACGATCCAAATTTGTCTGCTAACACAACCATGATTAACTCTATGACTATCATTTTGTTGTTTTTCTTAAGAGGTTTGATTATTTATGATTTCAGGTTCTATCTGGGCTTTTGTAAAAGATGAACATTTCCCAAGGTTACGCCATGCTGATTCAAGGGAAAAAATAAAAAATGCTGATAGAATAAAAACCATGACGTGTCGTAGTATCTAACAATAGCCATATTGATATAGTTGTTTTGATTTTTCTTTATCATTCATATGGGTGTTTTCTCATGCATACAACGGCTTCACTAGGTTTTCAACTACAATGGTTGAACATTTTGTTTGAAAGGAAAGAAGCATGAAAGAAACATTGACATCGTTGGAAGTACTATTTGTAGGAGGATTCATTTCCTAAAAATGAAAATGTTGAAAGACGTATATTCTACAAGGCCTGACATGATGTTTGTAGGTGGATTCATTTCAAGGTCCGTGCAGTCCCCAAAACACTCTCATTGACAAGTAGGAAAATGAATATTATGATAAATATGAGGAACAATGCATCTTGTAATTTTGTGTTCTTCATCAAACGTTCAAAAATGTTGACTATATAGATAGTAACTATGTTGGCACTATGGCTATTGTTTCCATTTTGAAACATGTGTAATATCATGGCTATCCATAAACAAGTCATTTTCACTCTCATCAAGTAACATAAAAATACAACTTGACATGTAGTATGAGTAGATGAACAAACTAAGATCTTCTGTGACTAAAATTCGAGTAATCAATCGTTGTGAAAATCATGTGTTTCAAAAGAGGGAAAATCATATATACATAAGAATTGATATTGACATGGACTTAAATTTCATATCGATTATTGTAGAAATTAGGCAAATAAAACAACGAACAATAGAAATAAAATAAAGAATATTGCAAATAAACAAAATATTCCAAAATTAAAATCAACACTTCTATGCATATATATCTTCTTTCTTATCAGAGCTTCAACTCAATACAATCTATGTGTAAAAACACTTACAATTGCCTCCATTATATAGAGGTCTTTCATCTAACAATAGAACACTCAACTCCGAAAAGAGAACATCTAAAAAGAGAACTATCATCTACAAATCTTTGCATGTTTTTGTTCATCCAAACAAATGTATTTGTTTTATTCTAAAAATAGCGACATCTAATTAAAACTAACCTATGCATGGAAAAGCAAGTTGGTTTTTACTTTTCCTATTAATAAGCAAAAGCATGTGGAGAAAAATCTCTATTTCGAACACTCCCCTTAATTTCGACCTTCAAAATTGTATTACTTTGAAGGCCGAGTGTGCACTTCCAAATATGAAATATTCTTGATCACAAACTCCCAACCAACTTCTCAAATATTTAAAAAAATTTGTTCCCAAAGCGTTTGTAAAAATATTAACAAATTGATAATTGGATCTCTCATAAAATTCAAGACAAATTTCCTTGTTGTTAACCAACACTCTCATAAAAATGATACCTTGTGTAAATATGCTTGCTCCTCTTGTGATGAAACATGATTTTGGACAATGCTATTGTTGAATTGTTGTTATAAAAAATGTGTAGTGCATCTTCTTGATTCTTCCTCAAATATTTCAACGAAAGTATTCTCATCCAAACAGCCTAGCATGTTGCTCTTGTTGCTTTTGGCCGGTACATACTCTACTTCTACTAAAGATAGTATCACTATGGGCTACTTTTTTATGCCCACGAAACCACTCATGTTCCAAAGTAAAAGTAATATGTGAGGCATCATCTCCAAACAACTTGTGTCAACATCCCCAATCTATTTCTATTGTGATAGGTAGTATAACATCCCCATAAATCGGTAGCCTCGGGATGCGGTATACATCCTCTAATATTACGGTCATCTCACCCGTCTTAACCAAAATGTGCCTTTACTCACATCCGATATCTTCACCAATGCAATCATCAATCCAACATCTCGTGGATTTTTTTGGTAATGATGGAATCAACCCCATCATATCGCGGCTAAGTGGTTCAACTCAAAGCATTGGTCACATCTCTTCGATCGATCTATTAAGTCCGACACTCTATATCGCAGGATATAAAATGTCTCGGGCCCGAAAAAACCCGTCAAACATGCCACCATCCGTAACTCATCATCCAAAATAAAAAATAAACCATCCTAAGCCTAGTCGAGTCGACCTATCTTGGGTCAATGCCTTTTAGGATGGGTCAACACCCTAAGAGGCACAATTAATGAAGACAATACTCGATTCTAGTGACTTCCCCTTGCACCAACATCAAATATTTAAAAATGTAAAAACACATAAAAAAATTAAAATGCTTAGAAAACTAAGATAAGGTTAGGCACTTACTAATATGCGGTCCTCTTGCGCTTCCTCGTCGTTGCTCCATCGACCTCCATGTCACTCGCAATCTCAACTCTTCTTTTCACTTTGACATCTTGATTGTTACTTTGCACGTGCAAATGTGATTAATCGACCACCCATGTGCTTATATAGCCCATCGACATCGATCACCGGCTGACCACTGTCCAGTCGCCTCGACCCGGTCATGCATTTTTGATCATTGTAATTTTTATGTCCTCTCAATCAATCCTTCTTTTTAAATTATTTTTTCTTCCACTTTTTCCTTGTGTGGTCCTTATACCAAACCTTTGTTTGTACCATTGAGCTTTGTTAATTAACTCATATTTTTTGCATCATATCGTCTTTGTGGCCATATTCATGTTCCCTCTTGAGGCACCATTATTTTACCCCTTTTTTCATCCCATCTTGGACACATCTTTTCGATTCCTCCTATATGAAGGAAATTACATTCATTTTTGCACATGCCCTATCATTTTTTTCGCAACCCTTATATTGACCATTTTCAAATTATTTTTACATATTTGATGTCTCGCCTTTTACTCATTGGTACCACTACTTGATAAATCCATTTAAATGGATTCTTATTAGATTGCCTTCATTTTGCGGTAGTTTTTTTTTTGACTCATAGGTTTATAGGACATTGACATTGTCTTTGTTGAGGCCATACTTTTTCCCTCTTTTGAAGTGATTCTAAAATCATTGTTGTATTTTATTTACCTTTTTAGGTTTTTATCCTCGTCTGAGATATCTTATTCCCTCCTCTTCTTTTCCTCATCCTTTCTTCATATATCTCTTTCAAACTCATGATCGACTTCATTCATGTTGTCGATCTCTAGTTGAGGAGAAACACCTCATCAATCATCCTTTAATTCCTTCTCATTTTTGTCTCATGGCTTGCACAATGTAAAACACTTGATAAAAAGGGGGAAAATGTAGAAACCAATTTTTGGCATTGTTACCCCTCACCCCACATTCTCTCTCCATCGCATTTCCTACATATACTCTTCTCTTCCCTTAGAAATTCCCTTCATCTCTACTAAATCTAATTTATACTACTTATCATTATTTCCTATCATTAATTATCCATCAGTCATTATTAATCATGTTTAGTTGAATCTAAACACAAATTTAATTAATTTATCCTCTATTTTATCCTTTCTAGGCCATCATTTAATAATTTCACCTCTCCATGACGTTTATTTTATATTTTCACCCTCTACCTACCCATTTACTCATCATAAACAACCCTTATTCATCCTAGCCCTTCAAAAGCTTAATCCCGCCTCTTATGGGCTCATTATCTCGAGCTTATCACTATTCCACTACCTAAATGGATGGTTCCTGAAATTGACGATGATCCTTGCGGTCATTGTTGACGTAGTAAAGAGTCCCTTACCCTTCCCTTTAAGAGGATATAATTTTGGAGTCTTGAAGCCTTCGTGCAATCTTTATTTAATTTTTGTGTTTCCTTGTAGCTTTTATCACTCTCTTAGAGTCATCTTTGAGGATCTTGTGCCCACTTTTGGATATTTGAAGTCTTCTTTCATCATTGCATGTTTGGATATTATTTTACAACTATCACCATTATATCTTGTGTAGGTTCAACTATTATTGGGAACCCTTTCTCTGTCTTCCCTGGCTTTCATCTTTCATCTGGAGATCTTCATTTCATTCCATCCATTTTTGGCAAACCTTAGATTATTCCATAGTTCCATCGACCCTATCTAGTTGCCATCGACCTAACCGCAATTTTTTTTACCTCTCTGTCATTCGATTCCTAGTCATCATCTCTATATTTCCACATCCACTTATCCTTTAGATAATGTCATTACTCCCTATCTTTCATCTCATATCATTTATTTTTAGTGCCTTATTTTTCACTGAAATAGCCTTTTCATAATCAACCACCCAAAATTCAGGCCATCCCTTCTACATCTCAACTACCAAATGCTCATGCCATCAACACCATTAACACCATCAACAAAGATCTCACCTCATCGATGGCTCCACCTACTCCTACCTTAGACATTATTCCCATCCCTTCTTCAACACCTATTCCCACATCTACACCAATCATATCCATGACTATCACACCTATATCAACTTCTACTACTTGTTCTATATCTATATCTACTCCTACCCTTACCACATCCACATCAAATTTGACTATACCTCCTACTTCATCCACATCTATCATGCCCCAATATATCACATAAGATTCATCCTCAACATTTATTTCATCACGATCGACATCCACACCTACACCCCTCACATCTATTCCTTCCACATCAAACACACTTATTACTACTTCCACACTACCTACATCTATGACCCTCTCAACCATACCCGTTATCACTACATCTCAATATCTCACATCTAGTCCTTCACCCATATCTATATCAAATACACCTATTACTACATCTACATCACTCACTTCCACATCAATCCCAACTACACTCATGTCTACCACATATACTTCTACAACCTCACTTACAACTATCTCAACACCTATCTCGACATCCTCATCGCATATACCTACATCTTTACCTATGGCTACATCATCTATTCCATCCCAATATTTTACACCCACTCCTTCTCCAACATCCATTCCTATATATATACCCACTTCTACATCAATCACATCTTCTATCCTAACCACACCTACACCTATGCCTCAATTTGAAAATATAACTATGATACCTCTTGAAACATTTATGACACAAACACCTCCACCTAAGGTAACCACAAACCACACTCATGCTCCATCTATAAAACCAACCATCTCTATACCAATCTATCCAAAACCTACACAATCTACAACTCATTTAGATCTCATCAACCATGTCATTCAGAATCCTCTTCCTTCATCAATATCTACCCCTACATCACACCTTATAGACCCTCCAGTTGAGATCATTGTCATACCATCTAAGGGAAAATATTCACAATCAAAATCTAAGACTCTTGGCATGTCTCCCCAAGGTCTCGCATGCATCCCCATAAAAAGGCAAATCTTACCATGTTGGCTAGATTTTATGCGTAGCTTAAAACCTAGGTAGTCATGAGATAAATCTCCCTCATTTACCGGTGAGGCTCTCGTGTAAAATGTTTATGATTAATAAAAATAAGAGTTTTTGGTCTTAGATGGCCTAAGGGGATATCTAGGGTATGAATGTTAATCTAATTAGGAGGACTAAAACATTGTAGCAGATAAACTAAAACAATACCAAGATAATATGAAATAAATATAAATAAACTATTCTAAGTGAAATCAAACCCTAATATGTGAGAGGAAGAAAGGAAATGACTTAGCTGATTGATGATGATTGTCACAGTTGTCGCAGATATGGAACTAGAACTCGACAGTGTAGACGAACACTCAGGGGCCCTGCGAAGGGTAGATCTAGGCTGTCTAAGATGACACATGCATTTGGGAGTGTATTAGGGCACCCAGGGAGCCCCTGTCTATAATCTAGGCGCTCAAAATAGTGTAAATCCTTAGAATCTGAATTTGGCATGGTCACTAAGTGTCTCTAAGTGCTTCTTGTCTATTACGTTGGATTCATCGATGTACTTGTGGAATGACCCATGATGCAAGGAGAAGTATCCAACCCTAGAAAAATAAAAGATGCATATGAATGGGTTAGACTGACCTCAACCGTCAAAACTAGTGGACTTATCATTGAGCATTGCACTACATTACATACCATGATGTAGTTCGTGTGTGTGTGTGTGTGTGTGTGCGTGCATGTTGTTCCCTAGGTGCTCTCGTGTCGCTTATTTTGTGAAGTAACAAGCAATAGTAGTGATAGAAATGTAAGTACAACGTGTGGATGGAATAGAATATGGAATCCCTCCTCACTCTATGTATTGTGTGTGATGCAGATTCTCCTAGCTTGAGTGCATGACACTATGTGGATGCAAGTGATGTAATGGATGCAACCTAGATGAGGTGATAATAGTGATAAGATGTAATGACCTAGGACCCTTATTATGGTCTTATAACTTTATATTTATAGGGCTCTCAAGCTTAATTTTGTAATTAATCTCAACAAGGTCGATTGAGAAGAAGATAAGGATGACCAACAACTAGAAGTGACCCAAAAATAAGTGGAAGAGGTTGTGTATAGACCGAGGTGCCCAACCAGATGGGACTAAGAGGCGCACCCGATTTCAGGATAGAATGTTAGAAAGGTCATGAAATGGGCTGATAGGTATCGAGAAATATGTGGGAAAGATGAAATAAAAGATAAGAAAAAGGTGGCCAAAAGGTGGGATTAATTAGTACTTTGTACACTTGAGAACCTTCTAAATAGTAGTATAAGATTGGGTTAAATATTGTCTAATGTGTAATATTTGTGTCTACATTTTCCCCCACTTTATGTTGGTGAGTGAAAAGCTCAATAACATAAAGTAGATAGAGATGTGTACTTGATAACCATGTAGAGTGTAGAAGAAGACATGCCGATGGACTAGACTCAAGCGTGGAATGACTAAAAGAAAAATGTGGAGAGTGTGGATTCTAAAGATGAAAATGTGAATAAAAGTGATGAGAGTGAACCTAGGGTGGAACACGTGTGTAGTTGTTACATGTGTGTGGTGTACCTGCATGGTTAGTATGGCAAGTACCATCATGTGTGTGTGTTTGTCATTATCATCATCGTTGTTGTTGTTGCCCCAATTTGATTCTTGTTTTTCTCATACGCGCATGGACTTGCAAGGAGAAAATAATCAAGTAGTCAAATATGTATGTATGTAAAAATTGTTGTGTAAAATACATAAATGTAGAGTATGCTAGAAAAAGTGTAAATGGAACATGTGCACCTGATCCATGTCGAGAAAAAGGGTGTAGAAGGATATCTTGTAGTGTCACGAGTTTTTTTGGGTGATCTCACACCACCCTAGGCTAAAGAAGTGTAGGGAGGAAATGCTCTGTGTCCTCCAACTCTAATTGCTTATGCTGAAATTTGTTGAAGAGATCTCTTGTACTACGTGTTGGTTTTTGGGCGATCCTACGCCACTTTGGATGGAGAAGTGTAGAGAGGCCACCCACTGTAACCCTTGAGCCTGTAACCGCTCCACAAAATTTCCAAAGGACACCATGTCCTGTTAAGGCCATTGTGTATGGAGTTCGTAGACTGGTTTGAACTCACTCATTGTGTGTGAACCGGTGTAGATACGTTGTGTTAGTAGAAACCCTCAATGATGCCCCCTCTTTGGGGCACATGCAATGACCCTGGAAGGAGAATGCAGCCCCAAAAGAGGACCAACCGCACTGACCGACTATAGAACTTTGCCCTAAGACGGGGGAAAGGGAAACACTTGGTAGATACCAAGGCATGCACAAAAGGGGATGGCTAGCCAATACAAGTGTTAGTCTAAACACATGCATGCAAATAAGTGTAAAAGATGTAGACAATGTAAAAAAACTACATAATAAAACTACCAAAGTGTAAACATGCAAGAAAACAAAGAGACCACAAAAAGCGGGTTTTAAACATGGGACATCACTCACAATGTCACAAGACACACAAGGCCATCATGGCCGTAAATAAAATTCAAGTGTGCACACAAGAAAAGGGAAAAGCCCGATACAATAACAAACAAAGAAGACAAGTAAAATGAAGAGGTAGTCATGGAAACATGTAATCCTCAAAAACAAGTGTTGCACATGGAACACCATATTAGCATGTCAGTGATAACAAATTTGTCAAAGCACGTGTATGAACAAGTAGTATAAGATGTTAAGTATAAAATGAAACAATAACACCTAGATAAGATGAATGTGGATGCCCCAATGACCAGTATAGGAAGGGTAGAAGGTGAAGCATCCATGCCATGTGTAGAGTCATGTATCTATGATCACACTAAACAAAGGTGTGAACGCGCATGTGTGTATGATAATGACATATAGGAAATCAATCTAACATGTGTAATAAAATGAGCATGCAAAATACTAGTAAGCAAGAGTAAATGCTACCAAGATAATGCAATATGTTGTGGATGGATGGAATGGAATGCAAGATGGAATGATAGAGCAACATGCCCCGAGTGTATGGAATTGTATGCGAAAGAGGTTCATTTTATTTTCCCCTCAACTTGATCAAGAATGAACCATAAATGAGAGTGCGTATCATCGGGAAATGGTCGAGTAGTGTTGGTTGTGTCTAGCGCATGCTACGTGATGAATGTGTATGTGTAGTGGTGATGAAATGTGACATGGGGAGAAGATATGCGTGAACCCTATAATGAAGTGTATATCACAACTTTGTTGATCGGAGGAGTGATGATTTATCCCTAAGCATATATCACTATAGAATGAGTGTATGGAATGAGATATATGGAAAGATGCACGTGGACCCTATAGCCTAAGCATATACCATGACATGTTGAATGGAAGAGTGATGATTTAGCCCTAGTGTATATCACTATGGGATGAGTGGATGAATAAGACATATGGAAAGATGTGCGTGAACCATATAGCCTAAGTGTATACCATGACTTGTTTGAATGAAAGAGTGATGATTTAGCCTAAGCGTAAATCACTACAGATGGAAGAAGAAGGTGACAATTTAGCCTATATGTGTATGTCACTACAGATGGGTGATGAAGTCGATGGATCATAAATGAGTATATGGTGGAGAATACGGAAGGTGGTGATTTTAGCACTAAGCGTGACCACTATGTGATGAATAAGGCATGAAGTGGTGATTTAGCCTAAAGTGTATACCACTAATGAATGAGTAGGAGAAGTGATGATGTAATAGGATGACTTAGAATAGGGTAATAAAATATGTGATGATAGGATGTAAGAGGATAATGTAGAATGAATGAGGAGAGTAGATTTAACCTAAGGTGTATACCACTATGGTATGTGATGAGGAGTGTGGGCAACGATATAGCCTAGAGCGTTGGTCACTAGTCCCGATGAAGGTGGTATGATGACATGTCACATGTAGGTAAGGTCCATTTGATTTGTAAACCCTCGGCATCGAGTATGGACCAGGAACTAAAGTGTGTCATAGAGTGGTGAGTGAAGCGCATCATTTAAGTGTAATATTTCTTGAGATGTATGATATTTAATGGGTTTTTGAGTGGTTTCTAGAAGGGTGGCAAAGGTGACTAAATGCCACCCCCAAGATTATCTGTGATGATGTATGGTCAAGCCCGTTGGGCTTGAATTTTCCTTTAAACGCAACTTCAACTTTTGTATTTTTGGTTTTTCTTTTAAGACAAGATCCCCAATATTGAAGTATCAGGTTAGGTTTTGTTTGTAGGTGTGTGAAATGTGGGATTGGTATGTATGCATAGGTTTTCCAATGCTTGGACACGACGTGAGTCCAACATTTCTAACTCATGTAAATGATTTTCATGGTAAGTTTCATCTTTAAGGATTCCTTTAAGAGAGATTTGAGAGAGTCGGTATTTCTAGTTCTAATGGAATAATGACCTCGACACCATAAACTAGGGAGAAAGGGTAGCATTCATGGGGGTTCGAATGCTAGTGCGGTAGGCCCATAATGCATATAGGATTTGATTATGCCAATCAATGCACTATAATCGATAGTTTTATGTAGGATTTTGACAATGGTTTTATTGGTAGCTTCGCTTGGCCATTGCCTTGTGGGTAATAAGGCGTGGAAAATGATTGTTTGATCTTAAACTTAGCAAAAATTTCTTGACATCTTTATTTTTGAAGGAGGAGCCATTATCGGTGATAATGGTGGATGGTACACCAAAGTGGGTGATAATGTGTGTGGTAAGAAAGTTACAAATGTCGGTACTGGTGGTTGTACGTAAGGGTATAGCTTCAACCCATTTGGTGAAGTATTCGGTGGTGGTAATTATGAATTTGTGGCCATCGGTGGATTCTAGGTTGATAAGGCCAATTAAATCAAATCCCCAAAGGGAAAAAGGCCATGTGGGAGTGATAGGTTGAAGGTCATAGGCAGGTGCATGATGGAGATTACCATGCTTTTGACATTTGTCACAATGCTGAGCATAATCCAAGTAATCATGTTCCATTTTTTGCCAGAATACCCTTGACGTAAGAGTTTTTGTGCCATGGATTTACCGGAGAAATGGCCACCATAGAGGCTATCATGAATGTGAGATACAATGGTGGGAATATCCACAAGGGAAAGACAACAGAGCAGGTGACCGTCAAGAGCACATTTAAACAAATCATTGTTGATAACATAACATAATGAGTGGCTTCATGATGTAGCCTACATGATTCATGGGGTTGTAAAGTATCAAGAATAGTTTGTTTGTACAAATAGTTATAGATAGGTGTGAACCATTCAATGGTGTCATGAATAGGGTGATTACACAAATGCAGCCATATAGGTATGGTGGAAATAGATGGTTGTCATAAGTGGGTAATGATGAAAGTGGCTCTGATCATCATGAAGGTCCTGTGTGGGATAAAGGAGGTGGCAGGCCCGACAAGGCATCGGCATGACGATTTTCTTTACAGGAATTGTGGTGATGGAATAAGACTCAAAGGTAGCTAAGAGGTCTTTTACAAAGGAATTGTATGGAATAAGGTGTTCTTCCTTAGTGTGATAGGTGTCATTAACTTGGTTAATGACTAATTGAGAGTCCCCATGGATGCACAAGTTACAAATGAGGAGACATTTAGTGGTAAAAAAACCTAAAATTAGGATTTGTATTCAATGATATTATTTGTGTAGGAGAATCCTAATCGGTACGAAAAGGGAAGTGGATCACCATGCGGGTAATAAAGACAATACCAACATCGGCACCAGAGAAACAACGAGAGGCATCAAGTACATGCTCAATATGTGTGATTCAATGGTATACTAAGTGCGGTGAAATCATCTTTGTGAAGAGAACCGATAAACATGGGAAGCATCTAAAAGAGGGGCGGTGGCTAACCGATCAGCAATGACCCGCCCTTAATCTTTCCCGGGATGAGCTTGTGTGTATTGTGTGTGATGCAGATCTCCTAGCTTGAGTGCATGACACTATGTGGATATAAGTGATGTAATGGATGCAACCGTATATGAGGTGATAATAGTGATAAGATGTAATGACCTAGGATCCTTATTATGGTCTTATAACTTTATATTTATAGGGCTTTCAAGCTTAATTTTGTAATTAATCCCGACAAGGTCGATTGAGAAGAAGATAAAGATGGCCAATAACTAGAAGTGACCTAAAAATAAATGGAAGAGGTTGTGCAGCATAGACCGGGTGAGGCACCCGAGAATGGGACTAGGGCACCCGATTTCGTGGATAAAATGTTGAAAGGTCACGAAATGGGCTGATAGGTATCGAAAGATGGGGAAAGATGAAATAAAAGATAAGAAAAAGGTGGCCAAAAAGTGGGATTAATTAGTACTTTGTACACTTGAGAACCTTCTAAATAGTAGTATAAGATTGGGTTAAATATTGTCTAATGTGTAATATTTGTGTCTACATTTTCCCTCACTTTATGTTGGTGAGTAGAAAGCTCAAGAACATAAAGTGAGATAGAGATGTGTACTTGATAACCATATAGAGTGTAGAAGAAGACATGCCGATGGACTAGACTCAAGCGTGGAATGACTAAAAGAAAATGTGGAGAAGTTTGGATTCTAAAGATGAAAATGTGAATAAAAAGTGATGAGAGTGAACCTAGGGTGGAACACGCGTGTAGTTGCTACATGTGTGTGGTGTACCTGCATGGTTAGTATGAAAGTAATCTTGTCGCATGATGTGTTTTCATTGTCATCGTCGTTGTTGTTGCTAGCCAATTTGATGTTAGTTTTTTTTCTCATATGGACTTGCAAGGAGAAAATAATCAAGTAGTCAAATATGTATGTATGTAAAAACATTGTGTAAAATATGCAAATGTAGAGTATGCTAGAAAAAGTGTAAATGGAATATGTGCACCTTATCAATGTCGAGAAAAAGGGTGTAGAAGGATATCTTGTAGTGTCACGACTTTTTGGGTGATCTCACACTACCCTAGGCTTGAAGAAGTGTAGGGAGGAAATGTTCTTTGTCTTCCAACTCGAATTGCTTATGCTTGACATTTGTTGAAGAGATCTCTGCATCGTGTTGGTTTTTTGGGCGATCCTACGCCACTGGATGGAGAAGTGTAGAGAGGCCACCTAGTGTAACCCTTGAGTCTGTAACCGCTCCGCAGAATTTCCGAAGGACACCATGTCCTGTTAAGGCCATTGTGTATGGAGTTCGTAGACTGGGTTTGAACTCACTCATCAGTGTGTGAACTGGCATGGATACGTTGTGTTAGTAGAAACCCTCAATGATTCCCCCTCTTTGGGGGCACATGCAATGACCCTAGAAGGAGAATGCAGCCCCAAAAGAGGACCAACTACACTCGACTGTAGAACTTTTCATCCTGTGGGAAAATGGAAACACTTGGTAGATACCAAGGCATGCACAAAAGGGGATGGCTAGCCAATACAAGTGTTAGTCTAAACACATGCATGCAAATAAGTGTAAAAGATGTAGACAATGTAAAAACTACTAAGCATAGTAGTGTAAACATGCAAGAAAACAAAGAGACCACAAAATCAAGTTTCAAACATGGGACATCACTCACAATGTCATAAGACACACAAGACCATCATGGCCGTAAATAAAATTAAGTGTGCTCACAAGCAAAAGGAAAAGCCTCGCATACAATAACAAACAAAGAAGACAAGTAGAAATGAAGAGGTAGTCATGGAAACATGTAATCCTCAAAACAAGTGTTGCACATGGAACACTTGTTAGCATGTCGAGTGATAGCAAATTTATCAAAGCACGTATGAACAAGTAGTATAAGATGTTAAGTATAAAATGAAACAATAACACCTAGATTGGATGAATCTGATGCCCCCAATGACCAAAGATAGGAAGGGTAGAAGGCAAGCATCCATGCCGCATGTAGAGTCCTGTGATCTATGATCACACTAAACAAAGGTGTGAACGCGCAGTGTGTATGATAATGACATATAGAAATCAATCTAACATGTGTAATAAAATGAGCATGCAAAATAGTAGTAAGCAAGAGTCAATGCTACCAAGATAATGCAATATGTTGTGGATGGATGGAATGGAATGCAAGATGGAATGATAGAGCAACATGGCCCTCGAGTGTATGGAATTTTATGCAAAGAGGTTCATTTTATTTTACCCTCAGTGAGTCAAGAATGAACCGTAAATGAGAGTTTATCATTGGGAAATGGTCGAGTAGTGTTGGTTGTGTCTCAGCGCACCGTGATTAATGTGTATGTGTAGTGGTGATGAAATGCGACATGGGGAGGAGATATGCGTGAACCCTATAACTGAAGTGTATATCAAAAATTTGTTGATAGGAGGAGTGATGATTTATACCTAAGCATATATCACTATAGAATGAGTGTATGTGAATGAGATATATGGAAAGATGCACGTGGACCCTACAACTTAAGCATATACCATGACATGTTGAATGGAAGAGTGATGATTTAGCCCTGAGTGTATATCACTATGGGATGAGTGGATGTGAATAAGACATATGGAAAGATGTGCGTGAACCATATAGCCTAAGTGTATACCATGACTTGTTTGAATGAAAGAGTGATGATTTAGCCCTAAGTGTAAATCACTACCTGATGGAAGAAGAAGGTGACAATTTAGCCTATAGCGTATGTCACTACGAGATGGGTGATGAAGTCGGATGGAGCATAAATGAGTATATGGTGGAGAACGGAAGGTGGTGATTTTAGCACTAAGCGTAGACCACTATGTGATGAATAAGGCATGGGTGGTGATTTAGCCTAAAGTGTATACCACTAATGAATGAGTAGGAGAAGTGATGATGTAATAGGATGACTTAGAATAGGGTAATAAAATATGTGATGATAGGATGTAAGAGGATAATGTAGAATGAATGAGGAGAGTAGTGATTTAACCTAAGGTGTATACCACTATGGTATGTGATGAGGAGTGTGGGCAACGATATAGCCTAGAGCGTTGGTCACTAGTCTGATGAAGGTGGTATGATGACATGTCACATGTAGGTAAGGTCCATTTGATTTGTAAACCCTTGACAATCGAGTATGGACCGAGGAACTAAAGTGTGTCATAGAGTGGTGAGTGTAGCGCATCATTTAAGTGTAATATTTCATGAAATAATGGGTTTTTGAGTGGTTTCTTGAGAAGGGTGGCAAGGCCGTAAACGCCACCCCTAAGTTTATCTGTGATGATGTTATGGTCAAGCCAGTTGGGCTTGAATTTTCCTTTAAGCGCAACTTCAACTTTTGTATTTTTTTGGTTTTATTTTAAGACAAGATCCCCGATATTGAAGTATCAAGGTTAGGTTTTGTGATTGTAGGTGTGTGAAATGTGGATTGGTATGCATAGGTTTTCCAATGCTTGGACACGACGTGAGTCTAATATTTTTAATTCATGTAAATGGTTTTCATGGTAAGTTTCATCTTTAAGGATTCCTTTAAGAGATATTTGGAGAGTCAAGATTTCTAGTTTTAACTAATAACGACCTCGACACACATAAACTAGGCTTAAAGGGTAGCATTCGTGAGGTTTCGAATGCTAGTGCGGTAGGCCCATAATGCATATAGGATTTGATTATGCCAATCAGTGCCACTACAATCGATAGTTTTACGTAGGATTTTGACAATGGTTTTATTGGTATCTTCTTTGGTCATTGCCTTATGGGTAATAAGGCGTGGAAAATGATTGTTTGATCTTAAACTTAGCACAAAATTTCTTGACATCTTTGTTTTTGAAGGAGGAGCCATTATCAGTGATAATGGTAGATGGTACACCAAAGCGGGTGATAATGTGCGTGGTAAGAAAGTTACAAATGTCGCAGACTTGGTGGTCATGACGTAAGGGTAGAGCTTTAACTCATTTGGTGAAGTATTCTATGGTGGTAATTATGAATTTTTGGCCATCGGTGGATTCTAGGTGATAAAGCCAATTAAATCAAATCCCTAAAGGGAAAAAGGCCATGTGGGAGTGATTGGTTGAATATCATAGAAAGCGGATGATGGAGATTACCATGCTTTTGACATTTATCACAACGCTGAGCATAATCCAGTAATCATGTTCCATTTTTCCCATAATACCCTTGACGTAAGAGTATTTGTGCCATGGCTTTATCTGGAAAAATGACCACCACAGAGGCTATCATGAATGTGAGATACAATGGTGGTAATATCCACAAGGGAAAGACAACATAGTAGGTGATCGTCAAGAGCACATTTTAACAAATCATTGCTTGTACAATAACATAACAAGCAAATTCATGATGTAGCCTACATGATTCATGGGGTTGTAAAGTATTAGGAATGGTGTGCTTGTGTAAATAGTTATAGATAGGTGTGAACCATTCGGTGGTGTCATGAATAGGGTGATTACACAGTGCACCATAGGTATGGTGGAAAAAGATGGTTGTCATAAGTGGGTAGTGATGAAAGTGGCACTCGATCATCATGAAGGTCCTGCATGGGATAAAGGAGGTGGCACTCGACAATGGCATCGACATGACGATTTTCTTTGCAAGGAATTGTGGTGATGGAATAAGACTCAAAGGTAGCTAAGAGGTCTTTTACAAAGGAATTGTACGAAAATAAGGTGTTCTTCCTTAGTGTGATAGGTGTCATTAACTTGGTTAATGACTAATTGAGAGTCCCCATGGATGCACAAGTTACAAATGAGGAGATGTTTAGCAAGAAGCAAACCTAAAATTAGGGCTTTGTATTCAGTGATATTATTTGTGTAGGAGAATCCTAACCGGTATGCAAAGGGAAGTGGATCACCATGCGGGGTAATAAAGACAATACCAACACCGGCACCAGAGTGACAACGAGAGCCATCAAAGTACATGGTCCATATGTGTGATTCAATGGTATAAGCAGTGAAATCATCGCAGACGGAACCAAACATGGGAAGCATCTAAAAGAGGGGCGGTGGCTAACCGATCACAAGAATGACCTGCCCCTTAATTGCTTTCAAATGGATGAGCTTGTGTGTATTGTGTGTGATGCAGATCTCTAGCTTGAGTGCATGACACTATGTGGATATAAGTGATGTAATGGATGCAACCGTATATGAGGTGATAATAGTGATAAGATGTAATGACCTAGGATCCTTATTATGGTCTTATAACTTTATATTTATAGGGCTTTCAAGCTTAATTTTGTAATTAATCCTGACAAGGTCGATTGAGAAGAAGATAAAGATGGCCAATAACTAGAAGTGACCTAAAAATAAATGGAAGAGGTTGTGTATAGACCGAGGCACCCGAATGGGACTAGGGCACCCTGATTTCAGGATAAAATGTTAGAAGGGTCACGAAATGGGCTGATAGGTATCAGGGAAAGATGGGGAAAGATGAAATAAAAGATAAGAAAAAGGTGGCCAAAAAGTGGGATTAATTAGTACTTTGTACACTTGAGAACCTTCTAAATAGTAGTATAAGATTGGGTTAAATATTGTCTAATGTGTAATATTTGTGTCTACATTTTCCCTCACTTTATGTTGGTGAGTAGAAAGCTCAGTAACATAAAGTAGATAGAGATGTGTACTTGATAACCATATAGAGTGTAGAAGAAGACATGCCGATGGACTAGACTCAAGCGTGGAATGACTAAAAGAAAAATGTGGAGAAGTTTGGATTCTAAAGATGAAAAATGTGAATAAAAAGTGATGAGAGTGAACCTAGGGTGGAACACATGTGTAGTTGCTACATGTGTGTGGTGTACCGCATGGTTAGTATGACAAGTAATCTTTTATGCCGCAATGTGTTTTCATTGTCATCGCTGCGTTGTTGTTGCCCCCAATTTGACTGTTTGTTTCTCATGCGGCGGACTTGCAAGGAGAAAATAATCAAGTAGTCAAATATGTATGTATGTAAAAACATTGTGTAAAATATGCAAATGTAGAGTATGCTAGAAAAAGTGTAAATGGAATATGTGCACCTTATCAATGTCGAGAAAAAGGGTGTAGAAGGATATCTTGTAGTGTCACGACTTTTTGGTGATCTCACACTACCCTAGCTGAAGAAGTGTAGGGAGGAAATGTTCTTTGTCTTCCAACTCGAATTGCTTATGCGACATTTGTTGAAGAGATCTCTGTCTGTGTTGGTTTTTTTGGGGCGATCCTACGCCACTTTGGATGGAGAAGTGTAGAGAGGCCACCTAGTGTAACCCTTGAGTCTCAGAATCGCTCCGCAGACTTCCGAAGGACACCATGTCCTGTTAAGGCCGTTGTGTATGGAGTTCGTAGACTGGTTTGAACTCACTCATTGTGTGAACTGGTGTAGATACGTTGTGTTAGTAGAAACCCTCAATGATTCCCCCTCTTTGGGGGCACATGCAATGACCCTAGAAGGAGAATGCAGCCCCAAAAGAGGACCAACTACACTCTGACTTGTAGAACTTTGCCCTACAGGGGGAAATGGAAACACTTGGTAGATACCAAGGCATGCACAAAAGGGGATGGCTAGCCAATACAAGTGTTAGTCTAAACACATGCATGCAAATAAGTGTAAAAGATGTAGACAATGTAAAAACTACTAAGTACAGAAGTGTAAACATGCAAGAAAACAAAGAGACCACAAAAATCAAGTTTTAAACATGGGACATCACTCACAATGTCACAAGACACACAAGACCATCATGGCCGTAAATAAAATTAAGTGTGCTCACAAGCAAAAGGAAAAGCTGCATACAATAACAAACAAAGAAGACAAGTAGAAATGAAGAGGTAGTCATGGAAACATGTAATCTCAGTAAAACAAGTGTTGCACATGGAACACTTGTTAGCATGTCAGAGTGATAGCAAATTTATCAAAGCACGTATGAACAAGTAGTATAAGATGTTAAGTATAAAATGAAACAATAACACCTAGATTGGATGAATCTGGATGCCCCCAATGACCAAGATAGGAAGGGTAGAAGGCAAGCATCCATGCCGCATGTAGAGTCCTGTATCTATGATCACACTAAACAAAGGTGTGAACGCGCAAGTGTGTATGATAATGACATATAGGAAATCAATCTAACATGTGTAATAAAATGAGCATGCAAAATAGTAGTAAGCAAGAGTCAATGCTACCAAGATAATGCAATATGTTGTGGATGGATGGAATGGAATGCAAGATGGAATGATAGGAGCAACATGGCCCTCGAGTGTATGGAATTTTATGCAAAGAGGTTCATTTTATTTTACCCCTCAAAGATCAAGAATGAACCGTAAATGAGAGTTTATCATTGGGAAATGGTCGAGTAGTGTTGGTTGTGTCTAGCGCACTGTGATTAATGTGTATGTGTAGTGGTGATGAAATGCGACATGGGGAGGAGATATGCGTGAACCCTATAACTGAAGTGTATATCAAAAATTTGTTGATAGGAGGAGTGATGATTTATACCTAAGCATATATCACTATAGAATGAGTGTATGTGAATGAGATATATGGAAAGATGCACGTGGACCCTACAACTTAAGCATATACCATGACATGTTGAATGGAAGAGTGATGATTTAGCCACAGTGTATATCACTATGGGATGAGTGGATGTGAATGAGACATATGGAAAGATGTGCGTGGACCATATAGCCTAAGCGTATACCATGACTTGTTTGAATGGAAGAGTGATGATTTAGCCCTAAGTGTATATCACTACATGATGGAAGAAGAAGGTGACAATTTAGCCTATAGCGTATGTCACTACAAGATGGGTGATGAAGTCGGATGTATCATAAATGAGTATATGGTGGAGAAACGGAAGGTGGTGATTTTAGCACTAAGCGTAGACCACTATGTGATGAATAAGGCAAGGGTGGTGATTTAGCCTAAAGTGTATACCACTAATGGATGAGTAGGAGAAGTGATGATGTAATAGGATGACTAAGAATAGGGTAATAGAATATGTGATGATAGGATGTAAGAGGATAATGTAGAATGAATGAGGAGAGTAGTGATTTAACCTAAGGTGTATACCACTATGGTATGTGATGAGGAGTGTGGGTGACGATATAGCCTAGAGCGTTGGTCACTAGTCGATGAAGGTGGTATGATGACATGTCACATGTAGGTAAGGTCCATTTGATTGGTAAACCCTTGACAGTCGAGTATGGACCGAGGAACTAAAGTGTGTCATAGAGTGGTGAGTGTAGCGCATCATTTAAGTGTAATATTTCATGAAATAATGGGTTTTTGAGTGGTTTCTTGAGAGGGTGGCAAGGCCGTAAACGCCACCCCTAAGTTTATCTGTGATGATGTTATGGTCAAGCCTGTTGGGCTTGAATTTTCCTTTAAACGCAACTTCAACTTTTGTATTTTTTGGTTTTCTTTTAAGACAAGATCCCTGATATTGAAGTATCAAGGTTAGGTTTGTGATTGTAGGTGTGTGAAATGTGGGATTGGTATGCGCATAGGTTTTCCAATGCTTGGACACGACGTGAGTCTAATATTTCTAACTCATGTAAATGATTTTCATGGTAAGTGTCATCTTTAAGGATTCCTTTAAGAGAGATTTGGAGAGTCGGTATTTCTAGTTCTAACGGAATAACGACCTCGACACCATAAACTAGGGCGAAAGGGGTAGCATTCGTGGGGTTTTGAATGCTAGTGCGGTAGGCCCATAATGCATATAGGATTTGATTATGCCAATCAGTGCCACTACAATCGATAGTTTTACGTAGGATTTTGAAAATGGTTTTGTTGGTATCTTCTGCTTGTCATTGCCTTACGGATAATAAGGCGTGGAAAATGATTGTTTGATCTTAAACTTAGCAAAAAATTTCTTGACATCTTTGTTTTTGAAGGAGGAGACATTATCAGTGATAATGGTGGATGGTACACCAAAATGGGTGATAATGTGTGTGGTAAGAAAGTTACAAATGTCAATACTGGTGGTTGTACGTAAGGGTAGAGCTTTAACTCATTTGGTGAAGTATTCGGTGGTGATAATTATGAATTTGTGGCCATCTGTGGATTCTGGGTTGATAAGGCCAATTAAATCAAATCCCTAAAGGGAAAAAGGCCATGTGGGAGTGATAGGTTGAAGGTCATAGGAAGCGGATGATGGAGATTACCATGCTTTTGACATTTGTCACAATGCTGAGCATAATCCAGGTAATCATGTTCCATTTTTTCCCAGTAATACCCTTGACGTAAGAGTATTTGTGCCATGGCTTTACTTTGGAGAAATGACCACCATAGAGGCTATCATGAATGTGAGATACAATGGTGGTAATATCCACAAGGGAAAGACAACATAGTAGGTGATCGTCAAGAGCACATTTTAACAAATCATTGTTGACAATAACATAACAAGCAGCTTCATGATGTAGCCTACATGATTCATGGGGTTGTAAAGTATCAAGAATGGTGTGCTTGTACAAATAGTTATAGATAGGTGTGAACCATTCAGTGGTGTCATGAATAGGGTGATTACACAGGCAGCCATAGGTATGGTGGAAAAAGATGGTTGTCATAAGTGGGTAGTGATGAAAGTGGCCTGATCATCATGAAGGTCCTGCGGGATAAAGGAGGTGGCACTGACAATGGCATCGACATGACGATTTTCTTTGCGAGGAATTGTGGTGATGGAATAAGACTCAAAGGTAGCTAAGAGGTCTTTTACAAAGGAATTATACGAAATAAGGTGTTCTTCCTTAGTGTGATAGGTTTCATTAACTTGGTTAATGACTAATTGAGAGTACCCATGGATGCACAAGTTACAAATGAGGAGACATTTAGCAGTAATCAAACCTAAAATTAGGGATTTGTATTCAATGATATTATTTGTGTAGGAGAATCCTAACTGGTATGCAAAGGGAAGTGGATCACCATGCGGGGTAATAAAGACAATACCAACACTGGCACCAGAGCGACAACGAGAGCCATCGAAGTACATGGTCCATATGTGTGATTCAATGGTATAAGCAGTGAAATCATCGCAGAAGGAATCAGAAACAGGGGAAGCATCTAAAAGAGGGCGGTGGCCAACTGATCAGCAATGACCTGCCCCTTAATTGCTTTCTGTAAGGATGAACTTAAGGTCAAATTCTGTAAGGAGCATGACCCAACGAGCCAAACGCACTGAAAGATGAGTACGAGACAAGAGATAACATAAAGGGTCAACTTTAGTGATAATGTGAACCTCATGGTTAAGGATGTAATGATGCAACTTGTCGGAAATGAAGACAAGGCCGAGGCATAATTTTTCGATGTAACTATAATTACATTCATAAGAGAGAAGAGTATGAATAATATAGTAGATGGCTCGTTCTCGATGGGTATCATCATGTTGGGCCAATAGTGCACCTAAGGCGTGGAAGGTAGCAAAAATATACAAGAGAAAGTGGTGGTATGCCGGTTGGAGTAGGATAGGAGGGGTTAATAGATAAGCTTTGATGTGATCGAATTCTTGCTGACATTATTCATCCTGTAGACACCTAAAATATGCTTACACTTAGCATTTCCTCCCATTCAACTGATTAATGACACTTCGTTAATTCCCCATTCTTTTCCCCACTCTCAGATGCCCATTTACAACACCTTCTCGATCGTATTCTTCCCATATTTAACTTATTTAGCTAATATCTCTCTTATTAGCAAAACATTCCTCATTTGACCATTTAGAACCTCCCTAGGTCTCTCTGACCACTTCTATTGGCTTCAAAGGCTATCTATCGGTCATAATTGGTTATCTAGACCCCTCCCAACTCTCAACGAGTCTCTAATCAATTGATAATCAAGTTTAACTAGCCTAAACCCTAGTTAACTAGCCTAAACCTAGCTTAACTAAGCCTAAAGCATGTTTATCCTAATCTTATCTAAAATTTATTTTTGAGCTTTAGTCCCACATACACCCAAAGTTCAACATCCTCTACTTTGGAAATCTATAAATAGAAGGTCACCCTCCCTTTCAAACTTACAACTTCACTCACAAGTGCTTCTCTCTCACATTTGGAGATATTGGGATTAGACCTCATTTGCATTAGCCAAGATAATAGGTATTTTATCTTGGCTATCCTCCATCGTTGAAGCTCCTCCATCTTGCATCCATAACTTCATAGTAGGTTAGTAGGATGGTATCTAACTTAGTTTTGTAGCCATTTTAGAGACCTCTTCACCTCCATTGAAGCAAACAACAAATCTAATTTGATTGCTCATAGGTTTAACTAGGTTCAATTTATGTTTTAAGTAATCATAGAGTAGTTGACGATAAAATGATAGTGTTTTAGTTTGATTCATTATTGTAGAAATTATCTTGTTTAGCACTCATCTTGATGTTTATGATAGGTTTAGTTAGATCATGGAACTAATTAGCTAGTTTCTTGTTTATTAACATAACTAATCTTCTCATGCATACATTTGGCATGCCCGGTGGGACACTTAGTCCATCCTCCATTAATGGAGTCACTTTGAAGCTTTTTTTAGTTTCTAATTATTTCTTAGTTTTAATCTTTCTAGGATAGTTTCAAGATTTTTAGATTAGCATTTCAAAGTTTTGAGATTAGTTCAAGTTTTTGGTTTCACTAACCTTTCTTGTATTAGTGGCTAAAATCAGGTTTCCTAACTAGTTAAAGCTAGGATTGTCTTGTTTTTATGCTCTTTGCAGGATCAAAGGAGGTGAAGTGCTGCCAAAATTGAACCAAATTAACAAAATTTTGATTTTTTTAGATTTGTTTTGAAAAATCCCGTGTTTTTTAGCCACCTACATGAAAGGGAGCGCACATACCATTACAGTGCGTGCACGCACCTTTTATCGTCGTTTTTGCGACAGAGGCATGCATGTACACTAACTATGGCACATGTACACTAACTGTGGTGCAGGTACACTAACCTTGGTGCACATGCACTAAGCGTGGTGCACATGCCCAAACCTTAGCGCATGCATCATTAGCAATCTTCCGGAGGCCATAACTTTTTTCTCGAGCTCGAAACGACTCTATTTTTATTGTGTTGGAAATGTATTGAAGATAAATATACAATGGAATCATAAAATTAGGATTTTGAGTTATAGAAAATTTATGGTTTACATTATGAGGTAACTAGTCATTTTCTAACGTATCTTAAAATTTGAAAAATGTTTTCTTGGCTATTCTAACACTTTGAAAGGTTTTGTGACACTAATCAATTGTTTGCAAGGTTATTTTGGTCTTGTTTTTGACTAACTTAGTTAAGTGTTTCATTTCTTAATTGATAGAGGTTTTTAAAGTGCGTATGCTCTTCCCTCGCACCTTCTAGGTGATCTTGGGAACCAAAACACTTTTCAAAACCCTCTTATTGCTTTCAAAACACTTACTTTACACTTCCTAATGGATGGACATTTTAAAATTGGTTAAAGTGAACTCAACATTTTGCAAAAAACCTAATGTATTTTTCCATAAACATGTTTTAATTGAGTTTTTGTGTTGCGTATGCTCTTCCTTCGTGCCTTTTTGGTGATCTTAGGAATCAACATGCAAACTCTCTTTTGATATCATGATCTTTTGTGGAAAACTACTAATCTTGGTATGTAGGACCAAAATCGCATGTTAAAGAAAGCATCTAAAAAAGGCACAAAACTTCTAATACACGTGTTTTATGCAGGTTGCCAAATGGTGTGCTACTTAAAACCACATTAAGTTAAGCAAGATAAAAACACACCATATTCAAAACATTGTATTGCAGGTTTTGGAAAAGGGTACGTCCCTATCCACTTAATCGAAAGATAAGCTGTTATCCAATTTTGCACACATGGCAAGATTGGACAATGGGGTCCTATCACGTTCAAAATGAAATAATAGTCCTAGGAACCCACCTTCGGCTATTAACGAGATGCAATAATTAAAAATAATTCCTAAATTGCATATGAAGAGATCACCTAGCATCGAAAGGCACCCAGTTGATCTCAACTCAGTGAAGAGTTCGGGTCGAGTTGATAGAGAACCCGGTGTCAAATTGATAGTCATCTCGGTAGAGACTCTCAATTGTAAGAGCTCGATGAGGTCTTGTTAATGCAAAATATAGCTCGTTGAAAATTGATGAATGAAAGGAATCTGCATGAGGATCTCGGTGGAGATCGATGCAAAAATATCTGAAGGCCAAGTCGTGGAAATTCAAAGTCAACATGATGCCGTGTTTAATCCATTAAGACAATGCTCGACTAACCACTTGGGAGAATTATCTTGTTTGTGAAAATGATATGAAATTATGCGTATATGGGAGGTTCAACATCATTGAATCTCGGTTTGTAATTACATAATGGAAGGACTTCTATCGACCCAGGAAGATAGTATAAGCACCATAGAATACCAATGTAAAATTGAGTCAAACCGACATTTTAAAAAGAGCTGCAAATTATAATGGTGTTCAGACCTTCCTCGGCCGAGTGTTCGGTGCATAGGCAAAGTAGGATGTTGTAGTATAGTAAGAATTCTCTTTAGCACTTCCAACAAGCAGGTTGTCCAACTATGTTGTTATCTCTGCTCAAAGCATCGAATGCATCCTCAAATTCAGGATTTTCCTTCAAGATATTTTTATGAAAATTGATTAAGTGACAAAGTGAGAGTGTTACTGAAGACTGATGAAATTTATTACAAAGATTCTCTATTGAGACCTTCTTTGGTTTTACGATGTAACTCATAGAAGAGAATCTCATAGAGGTGGAACTGTTTCATATCGAATATTCACGAGGCACAATTTTCTTTGTAATTATATGAGCATCTTCAACAAGTCACTAAGTTGGCGAGGCATAAAGGATTCTCATGCAATTATCACACCTTACAAGCTACAACTGAAATGTTTGCACCGAGAAAATGATGTCTCCTCACGCTGAGTGGAAAAGTGGAAATCGGTGGCCATCTGTCCAAAACGAAATCTGGCCAAATGATAATGAAACCCCGCACTCCAATCCCAGACGTGGGAAATAAGGCGAGCATTGCCAAGGGAAATGACGTGATGTCGAGCCATTGAAAAGATTCCGTGAATTGGAGAAATCGGGTCAAATTGCCAAGTGAAGGCACGATCATGGCAAGCCGCAGGTAATTTTGCACATGGGAAACATTTCACTATATTTCCAAGTGGGTTTTTTGAATGGCAGACCGAGTAGGTAATCCCGCGCATGGGAAACCTTTTACTATCTTGCCAAGGTTGCACGGTGAAGCTGAGGCCGGGGCCCGTGGATTAATGTGGCCGAGCCATTATGCGGGGATTCAGAGCTGGTATGCCGAGGTATTTATTGGTAATGGCACTCAAGTGTTCACTCTGCGTAGGGGAGATTCGAGCAAACAACGCCAAAGTGGAAATATTGGTTTGGTAAACCATGATCAAACTTCCGTGAATGGGAGAAATAAGATCAAACTGCCAAGCGTGGAAATATTACGATGGCTATCCAACATGATACTTCCGCATGGGCCATGTAAACAGGATCCGAGTCTTTGTGCGAGTCACTCGGAAGGTAAGTCGGGGAACGTGGGAATGAGACAGTTGAAGTGTTTAATAGGATTGGACGTGGTGGTCTAGCCTGGCCAAAATCGAGTATGACACGGAGATAGGTGAAGGAGGCTCCACACATTCTGCTTACCACGCATAACATCCCTATAAACCCATCTACATATCTTCAACTATTACAGACCTGCATTTCCAGGAATATGCTTTCACAAGAAAGAGACGCCTTCTCATGGAATACCATAATTACAGCTTATAGAAGACACGGGTTTCCTCCCGGCGTTCATCTTGTTTCACCAAATGCAACGACTGACGATCGAGTTTTCCTTTGCCAAAGATACTTCTCCTAACTCCCGATTTGGGCTCACGAGCATTCGGTGGTCGCAAGGCAAACTCCCACGCACCAGGCAGCTTGATATGTTGTAGTATGGTAGAAAGCCTTTTGAACGCTTCCAGAAAGGGTTGTCCAACCGTGTGTTATTATCCTGCTCGATGTCGAATAGCAGCTTTGAGAAGCAAATATTCGATCTTGTGTATGATGGATTGAGTCACGCCATTCAAGGCTTCATAAAATTTTCCTAGAAACAAATTGAATGTGAAGGTCGACTAAAATACCTGTCGGCCGTTTGTATGCCACATCTTTGTCACTTGTAAATGGTCTCTTTGAGAAACTCATTACGTGCAGTGGTAGGCAATATTTATACCCTTCCATTATATACGTCCAATCGAATAATAAAAAGTATTCTTTTACGAGTTCGGAAAACTGTGTTTTTTTACTGATGGACGATTATATCTGCAGTTTCAAGCTAATTTTATCTAGCTTATTTCTATTAGCTTTGATCCACGACTAAGGAAGAATTCATATGGTTGTTACCTATACATTTTCCAAGGTCCTCTTGGTTGCCCAGGTGGTTCAATGCATTTTTGAAGGGCTCTTTGACCAAAAATCAGGTCTTAAGGGTGTCTATCGACATGTTATGGGCATGAGCGTGGGTCATCATCATGCGGCAACATTATGTCTTTATTGGTAATGGCATTTTCTCATCATTTGGAAGAAATGTTGGGTTAAGCTCGGTATTCAAGTGAGTTTGAGCCCAGGAAAGGTAAGATCGTTTGCTGGATGAAGAGCTCGGTGACTTCGCAGGGAGCTCGTGGTGTTGTTTCATGAAGTTTGAACGTGGAATGCATAAATGGCCTCGAGTTAACCAAGGAAAATGATAAGAATTGAGTTTGATAGCTCACCATTCGAAGGACTCAATGCAAAAGAGCTCGATTGCCAAGGTAAGGAAAGAGTTGGTGTGGGGTTCAAAATCGAGTGCAACACCGAGTTAAAGGATTCAAAGCTCATCGAGTTTGTCATGTGCGATTCTATCCACATGGACCCCCCTCCTCTTCAAGTCAAACGGGTCAACGGGGGGGTCCCGACATTATGTTAATTAAATTAATATTTTTATTTAAATATTTTAATAATAATATTTATTATTATTATTTAAATATTTTATTTAAATATTCTTTTAATTAATTAAGAAGACTAGGTCATCAAGCAATTAATGACCCATGATGGAACCTTCTCAAGTGGTTCAACTAACTATAATAAATACATCATGGGCCTTCATTTTAGGAATGTAATTATGACCATTTCCTCTTCTTTCTCACATATTCTTCTATAAATGTAAGTTGGAAGCTCATTTCAAAGGGTTCCAACAGTTCAGACAAGTTGGACAGTTAGATATCTCAGGAGTGTATACTTTTCAAGAATCCTCTCTCTTCTGCAAGTTGTTCTTGTGTGTTGAGAGAACTTTCAAGCCTCCTCTTCAAGACTGTAATGGCAACTATTGCCTCTTCTGAATGTATGATGCATTGTGCATGTTATTGAAGCAATAAAAGTGTGTGTTTTGTGACTAATCTCGGTCCTTTCATCCTTTTATGCTTCTTTGTGCCTTTCTCATACTTGCAGGTACACTGTGCAAGTTTAAGTTTCTATTGTAGGTTCTTGGAGTTCTGTGCTTATCGAGTGGTGGAGTATTGCATGCAGTTGAGTTGTGGTGTTTGTTCACCTTCTTGAGTTCATCTTTCTTCACCTGGAAACTGGTATATTTCTCGGTCTGATAAAGTTTAACAAAGGGAACGCGTGTCTCTTAGTTTGTGGTATCCTGTACCCTCTCTAAGTTGTAGTAGGTGAAGTTGACCTGTGGTGCACACACCCTCTTCAAATTAACCCTTCCCGAGTCCTGAAACACCCTTTATTTGGTGCATCACCATCCCTAGTATAGTTTCATTTCTACGTAAATCTCTTTCTCTAAAACCCCATGAACATGTTAGCATAGGATTAGATAATCATTTTTGTTACACTAGGAGTAGTACAACACTTAGTTTAGGAAGAGGAATCGCCTTCTCTCGGAGGTTCACCTCGAGCCCAAGTCCCACCGGCAGAGAGGTGATCCCATGTGTCCCAATCACACCAAACGTCCTATTCACATCCTGCCATTCGGAGGTGCAAAGATTTGGCGAGAAAAGTTTTTGGCACACCCGGTGGGACAGAGAGTTGGTACTTCTCTTCTCACTTACACAAGTCAAAGTACCTGGCGACTCTATATCTTTGGATTCCAAATCTCAGTGCAGTAACTTATGCGAAGAATTCGGATAAGAGCTTCTTCAAAGAAAGGAAAGTATCAAGCATATCAAACTTTCTTTATCTCCTCCAAAGAGAAGAAGAAGAGGCATTTCCACATCCCCAGTTGCAGATTTACCTAGTAGGGGTCATTTAACTCATCTTTACGGAAGATTTCCTCCACCCGAGAACAATCAACCTTTCGTTGCTATTGCGAGGAACCATGTTTTTCCCCTTTCAATGTAAGCAGTCCTCTTATGTTGGCTCAACGTGACTGATACTTGCGGCACTCAAAAGTTTACCCTTCTACACGTGAAACTCACGTTACTCCGGTGAGCATATCTTTGATGTAGCCAAGATCATCATGCGGTACATAATATCACGAAGACAACGTTGCATAGTTAGACTTCTTGCTACCTCTTTCAAGGAAAAACACTTCAATGGTTTTGCGGGTTAGGTGTTGGCACTATAACCACTTGGGACGAGTTGGGAGAAAAGCTATGTAAACATTCGAAGACAAAAGTGATCACCTATCACTTTTGGAACAACTTACTACCATAAAGAGAGCTTCCAAAGAATACATAAGTGATTTCAACTTCCGATTCCATAGGACTTGGAATAGGATTCCAGTGCTCTAAAGCCTTCCACACATAATGCATTCTTGTACTATTTGCAGAGCCTTGAATAGTGATGTAGCGATTATAATCCGAGTCCATGGGAGGGACTACACTTCTTGATGCTTACGAAGTTGCCATAAGTGCAGAGAATTGTTTGATTCAGCCGAAAGATAGCTCCACAACCACCAATGCCCTTTTCTCCGGATCTTACGAATCATCGACTTATCATTGCTCCTATTCCAGTAGACTCCAAACAACCATCTCAATCTTCCCCTACCTCTTTAAATGACCTATTTGAAGTCAAGTCACTACTGCAAAATTTTTGGAAATGAGCTCCTTGCACTCAAAAGGCAACAATTTCAATACAATCGTCCGTATCAGCCACAAAATCAGCAATATCAAGCTAACGGTTCTCCTTTTCAAGGGAACAATCAGCCTTGAAATCAAACTACAAGTCAAGTTGAAAATGTTAGGCACTTAAACTTTCGAACCCTCTTGCAGCTAGCTCATCTAGAGCTATAGTACTGCTCAAAATAATCTAGTTCAAGACTACGAATGGTGTTATCCTTGCTCTCAACCTCACAATCAAAATCTTTGTCCCAATGGGGTTCTTAGCCAGGCCCTTATGGTTCAAAGTGTATCAGCCCCTTCAGAGTTAACAAACAATTCATCTATGCAAGAAGCAACAAATCAAGCTGCAGCACTGAAGAATCCACTTTGCTAAACCTGGCAAGCGAAGATTTTGTGGGTTGAATATAGACTCTTCATCAATGGCGAGAAACACTCATTCCAAGAAAAGAGCAATGGAGCCTCAACCTCCTGAAGCTGATCTTGCATCCACTTCTCAACTGGGTTACAAATGGCGGTTGATAAAAATGCGGGAAAGAAATCACTGAAACACCGCTAGCCACGCCGTAGGAAGGATGGTTCTCCGAGGCATCATGGTACCCAACAAACATTTTCCAAAGGAGGACCTCGATGCCCAAAAAGTTTCATCAAAGTTGGAGCAATTCCCTTCAGCATAGTAGAAAAATGAAGAAAACCAATCGAGCGTTACCATGTGGGACGCACTCTCGATCCTTCCCAAAGAAACACATTGCGAGAAGCTCACGAGCAGGTTTTAGTACAACTAGCGGATCACCAAGCCATAGAGTGACAAATGCTACAAATTTGTGTCAACTAGAAGGGAAAATCATTCCCTACGGCAAACAAACCACCACCATTCTACATTTCCCGATCATTGGCGACCACACAGTACATAATTGCATGATTGATTACGTGGTGCCGATTAGATCTATCATGCGAAACAAATTGCAGGATGTACTAGGCATACAATATGTGCTAATTACAAGAGGGGTTGTTCGGTTGGATGGCACAATTAAGACTAAGACTATTGGGGTTATCAAAGGACTTCAACTTACCATTCATGCATGCCCAAGTTTTTCATTCACCCAAGACACATCGGTCATCGATCTCCCTCCCCTCTTTGCCATATGCCTATCACGGGATTTCACTTTGCCAAGATGGGCGGTTACCTATCGACCGATTGGTCACATATGATTCTTAGGACTCGATACTGAAACCAAAGTAACTATAAGGGCGTAGAACCAATCTGCCATAATCATGTAGAACCCTACACTACTAGTCCCATTAATGTCAATTACACCATCGGTGATCCAGAAGAGGAAGATGCTGATCATGAACCAACCACCCTTGTTGAAGAAGTCCCTGATACTTTGTTAGATGAAGTAAGTAGAGATCATTAATGCGATCCCTACGATGATGTATTGGCGAAGAAGAAGAAGCCGGTTTGATGGTCTTGGAAGAAACAGATTAGGTACCTCAGTATCCATGAAGAAGATACAATCATACCACAACTTGTCAAAACACCAAGTGATTCTAAAGGATTGTGGCAATTGTTCTTCGATGGCTCAAGAAGTAAGAATGGATCCAAAGTCTTTAGTGTTATGTTAATTTCTCCAGAGGAGATAAGTACTTCTCATCTTTCCGGTTGCGTTCGGTTGCACTAACAATGTTGCTTTGAATACGAGGATCTTGTGCAAGGAATTCAGCTAGCTTAAAAGGAAGGAATCAAGGCCACGACTATTTTTGGAGACAGTGAGTTAGTTGTTCATCAAGTTTGGCACATAGTGCATCCAAAAATGATCTTTTAAGATCATACAAGAACCAAGTCACAGGGACTGATTGAAGATTTCAAAGCTTTTGGAATCCATGCAATCATTAGAGATCAAAATCAAGATGTAAATAGGCTTGCTACAATTGGTTCACAATACAACATACCAGATTGATATCATGAAAAAGGGCAGAAATTTGTTAAAATGGTGGTTCGACCGTAGTCCCCGATAATGTGAGTAGTTGGCAAGTGTTTGATAGTGACAACAAATTGTCCTCTTCCTACAAGAAGAGGAGGAGTTTGCTACAAAGAATCAAGATAAGTTGTAGGAGTCATATGGTGAACAAATTATCCAATTGAAAAGCAACAAGTTACTAAAAGGTTTAGTCACTTTGGAATCCATTTTCAATTCGGATGACCAAGCCACAAGACAAAGCCCTAACATGGTGGTGGAGAAGAATATTTTGAGGTAGTTGAAGTATCGAATGAAAAATTTCTTAAGATCGAGAAAAGTGTGTACTTCAAGAGAAAGAAGCTTTCATCAAACTTTTTCAAGAGTATCATGACATCTTTGCATGGAGCTATAAAGATCTGCGTGGTTTTGATCCAGTGTCTAGCACAACATACCATCAAAGCCCGGATCCTAATGCTAAAAGCCGGTTCATTAAATCGAAAAGCAGAGACCAATTAATCCCAAAATTGAGCCACTAATGAGAAAGGAGCTAACCAAGCTCATCGAGGCTGTATAATTTTTCCCATCAAAAATTCCTCATGGGTAGCCAATTTGGTGCTAGTGAGGAAGAAGAACGAGAGAGATCCGGTTATGTGTAGATTTCGAGGATTTGAATCGTGCATAGTTAAAAGACCATTATCCTCTTCCATCGATGGAGCGAGATCCTTCAAACGGTGGCGGGCTCAAAGATTTTCTTTGCTCGATGGATATTCAAGTTACAATCAAATCCTAGTCCAAGAATCGACCAATTCAAAACGGCTTTCACTACCAAGTGGGGCACTTATGCCTACAATAAAATGCATTCGGATTGTCCAATGCTGGGGCTACTTTCCAAAGAGCCATGGACATGGCATTTAAGGGAATAATCAACGATATTATTTTGGTTTACCTTGATGATATAATTGTATACTCTAAGCATGCAAAGATCACATCATGCATATAAGGAAAGTTTTCCAAGGTGTAGGGAATTTGGGGTTTCACTTAACCCCAAGAAATGTATTTTCACGGTACACGAGGAAAATTGTTGGGGCATGTTGTTTCAGCGTGAAGGATTATCAATCGATCCAGCCAGATTCATTCAATTATGTCCTTATCTCTCCCAAGTCACAAGAAGGGTCTCCAGAGTTTTCTAGGAACCATAAATTTCGTGCGGAGATTCATCCCTCAATTCACGACATTGGCTAAACCACTGACAACCATGCTAAAGAAAAATATGCCATTCTCATGGATAAAGGAAGGACAAAAAGCTTTGAAGCCATCAAAATAACCATTTCTCAAGCTCCCACGCTGGTGAACCCAAGGTTTGATAAAGACTTTATCCTTTATGCTTTTGCGAGTTAAGAGAGCATTTGAGGATCCTCACTCGACAAAACAACAACTTGATGGAGCAACCGATCGCTTTCTTTAGTCAATCCCTCAAAGACTACGAGTTCAAATACTCATTCATTGAAAAGCAATTTTTATGGTTATTCAAGCTTTGAAGAAATTCAAGCACATGTTGTCCAACAACAAGATTCATCTCGATGGTGTCTCATCCAGGGTGTCGAGGAGTTTTGTTGAACAAAGAAATGAACGAAAAGCATGCTGGATGGATCACGAAGGTAATGGAGTATGACGTGCACATCAAAGTCACTAAACTTGTCAGAGGTAAGGGTTTATGTCAGCAACTTGCAACAGACATGGAATCAAAAAGTAATGAGGATGTGACACTCCTAAATACTGATGAGAATGTTGATCAAGCTGATTGGTTATCCAAAATGAAGAGTTTCCTCTTCTCGGGAGCATATCCGGTAGACATGGATAAAAACCAAAGGCAAACTTTCCATCTTCAATCTATCCCATATGTTTTGGTAGATAGCGTTCTCTTTCAAAAATATTTGAATGGCGTCCTCCTTCGGTGCATAGGACCAGAACAGGTCAGTAAGATACTAGAAGAGTTTCATAATGGCCTATCTGGAGGACATTATTCTACACGAACAACAGCTACCAAGATCATGCGAGCTGGCTACTATTGGCCAGATTTATTCAAGGATGCCCATCTCTGGGTAAGGAAATGTAAGGAATGTTCCTTTTTCACGAGTAAGCGAAGCTGGCGGCAGCTCTTCCATTGCATCCAATTCAAGTGGATCAACCCTTTGTTCAATGGGGTTGGACTTCATCGAATGATTAATCCTCCATCCAAATGATGACATAAGTGGGTCCTTACCACAACAAACTATTTTACTCGATGGACAGAGGCTGTAGCATTAAAAGAGAGCAATGAAAAGGTAGTTCTAGATTTTTTGGAGGGTATAATGACGAGGTTTGGTGTTCCGTTTACAGTCATTTCAGACAACGCGCTGGCTTTTCTTGGTATGAAACTGAGTGAATGGGCTGTTAAAAATGGGGTATACCTCAAAACTTCATCCAATTACTATCCGCAAGGAAACGGATTGGCTGAGTCTAGCAACAAAAACCTCATAAGGATTATTAAGCGCATAATGGAGACTAACAAGAGGACTTGGCATACACAGCTTAAGACTGCCTTATGGGCAGATCGGATCACACCTAAAAGGGCCATCGGAAATTCTCCTTTTGTTCTTGTATATGGAAGAGAGGCAAAACTCCCACTCTCATTGGAGTTACCTTCTTTGGAGTTAGCTCATCAACTTGAAGTTATAGAGAGTGATCCTCTGATAGTAAGGTTTGCTGAACTCATGGAGTTAGAGGAAGTACGAGACAAGGCTATGAAAACTTTGGAGCAGCATCAGGCTCAAGTTAAGAAATCTTTTGACAAGAAGGCATCTGACAGGCATTTTCAAGAGGGAGATTTAGTTCTCAAATGGGATGAAGACAGGGCCAAACCAGGTAGGCATGCCAAGTTTGATGCTCTCTGGAGTGGGCCATATATCATCACAAGTTGCAAAGAGGCAAATTCATTTCATCTATCTAGGCTCAATGGAGAATAACTACCCATTCATGTGAATGGGATACATCTCAAATCTTGTTTTGAGAAGCTTTCCACCCCTGTCTGATTAAATTAGGTGTTTTCCTCCAAGTCCTTATGCACATTGTTGCGTGTTGTTGTTTTGATTTCCTTGTTGCTTGTGTTTTGTGTTGTTACGCACTTTGTTTCATCATTGGAAGGTGTCGAGGAGAAGAATGGTTCAAGATTTCCATAAGAGTTTCAAAATCTACTTCATTCAAAGTTTTACAGTGTTCCATGGATGTGAAGTGTTCAATAGATTCAATACTTCATGCTTAACATTCCGGGAGGTCTAGGATATTGGCAATGTTCAAGGAGATTCTGGATGTGTCGAAAGAAAATCATACTACTTTCGTGATTCCAACATAGACTCCATGCCCAATGATGGATGACTTAAGGCTACTGGAATCATGCTTAGCAGAAATCATCCCCGAGAGTCGCAAAAAATGTTATCCAATTTTGCACACATGGCAAGATTGGACAACGGGTCCTATCACGTTCAAAATGAAATAATAGTCCCAGAACCCACCTTCGGTTATTAACGAGATGCAATAATTAAAAATAATTCCTAAATTGCATATGAAGAGATCACCTAAGCATCGAAAGGAACCCGGTTGATCTCAACTCGGTGAAGAGTTCGGGTCGAGTTGATAGAGAATCCGGTGTCAAATTGATAGTCATCTCGAAATCATCTCGGTAGAGACTCTCAATTGTAAGAGCTCGCGAGGTCTTGTTAATGCAAAATATAGCTTGTTGAAAATTGACGAATGAAAGGAACTGCTGAGGATCTCGGTGGAGATCGATGCAAAAATATCGAAGGCCAAGTCGGGGAGAGTCAAAGTCAACATGATGCAGGTTTAATCCATTAAGACAATGCTCGACTAACCACTTGGGAGAATTATCTTGTTTGTGAGAAATGATATGAAATTATGCAGATATGGGAGGTTCAACATCATTGAATCTTGGGTTTGTAATTACATAATGGAAGGACTTCTATCAACCTAGGAAGATAGTATAAGCACCATAGAATACCAATGTAAAATTGAGTCAAACCGACATTTTAAAAAGAGCTGCGAATTATAATGGTGTTTAGACCTTCCTCGCCGAGTGTTCGGTGCACGAGCAGCAAGGATGTTGCGTAAGATACTAAGAATTCTCTTTAGCACTTCCAACAAGCGGAGTTGTCCAACTATGTTGTTATCTGCTGACATCGAATGCATCCTCAAATTCAGGATTTTCCTTCAAGATATTTTTATGAAAATCGATTAAGTGACAGATGAGAGTGTTACTGAGAGACTCAGATGAAATTTATTACAAAGATTCTCTATTGAGACCTTCTTGGTTTTATGATGTAACTCATAGAAGAGAATCTCATAGAGGTGGAACTGTTTCATATCAAAATATTCATGAGGCACAGATTTTCTTTTGCAATTATATGAGCATCTTACAAGCTACAAACTGAAATGTTTGCACCGAGAAAATGATGTCTCCTCATGCTTTGAGTGGAAAAGTGGAAATCGGTGGCCATCTTTCCAAAAGCGAAATATGGCCAAATGATAATGAAACCTTGCACTCCAATCCCGATGTGGGAAATAAGGCGAGCATTGCCAAGGGAAATTACGTGATGTCGAGCCATTGAAAAGATTTTGTGAATTGGAGAAATCGGGTCAAATTGCCAAGTGAAGGCACGATCATGGCAAGCCGCAGGTAATTCCGCGCATGGGAAACATTTCACTATATTTCCAAGTGGGTTTTTTGAATGGCAGACCGAGTAGGTAATCCCGCGCATGGGAAACCTTTTACTATCTTGCCAAGGTTGCATGGCGAAGCTGAGGCCGGGGCCCGTGGATTAATGTGGCCGAGCCGTTATGCGGGGATTCGGAGCTGGTATGCCGAGGTCTTTATTGGTAATGGCATTCCAAGCTGTTCACTCCGCGTAGGGGAGATTCAGGAAAACACTGCCAAAAGTGGAAATATTGGTTTGGTAAACCATGATCAAACTTCCGTGAATGGGAGAAATCAGATCAAACTGCCAAGCGTGGAAATATTACGATGGCTATCCAACATGATACTTCCGGGGCCGTGTAAACAGGATCCGAGTCTTTGTGCGAGTCACTCGGAAGGTAAGTCGGGAACGTGGGAATGAGACAGTTGAAGTGTTTAATAGGATTGGACGTGGTGGTCTAGCCTGGCCAAAATTGAGTATGACACGGAGATAGGTGAAGGAGGCTCCACACATTCTGCTTACCACGCATAACATCCCTGTAAACCCGTCTACATATCTTCAACTATTGCAGACCTGCATTTCCAGGAATATGCTTTCACAAGAAAGAGACGCCTTCTCATGGAATACCATAATTACAGCTTACAGAAGACATGGGTTTCCTCCCGAAGCGTTCATACTGTTTCACCAAATGCAACAAACAGATGTCCGACCTGATCGGGCGCCTTTGCGGCAAAGATACTTCTCCCAACTCCCGATTCGGGCTCTAAGCATTCGGTGGTCGTAAGAAGAAAACTCCCACGCACTGGCGGTTGATATGTTGTAGTATGGTAGAAGCCTTTTGAGCAGCTTCCAAGAAGAAGGTTGTCAACCGTGTTATTATCTCTGCTCGATCGGTCGAATAACAAATGTAGGAAGAAAATATTCGATGCCGTGTATAATGGATTGGAGTCACGCCATTCAAGGCTTCATAAAATTTTCCCTGAATCGAGAGATGAAGGTTTATTACGGTGCAAAATGAAACAATTCATATTGCTCAAAGCCTTTTCTCCTAAAGCGAATTGAATGTGAAGGTCGACTACGAAATGCAGTTGGCCATGTTGTATGCCACATCTTTGTCACTTGTAAATGGTCTCTTTGAGAAACTCTCATAGGCGTAGGCAATATTTATACCCTTCCATTATGTATGTCCAATCGATAATAAAAGTATTCTTTTACCGAGTTCGAGAAACTGTTTTTTTACAATGGACGATTATACTGCAGTTTCAAGCTAATTTTATCTAGCTTATTTCTATTAGCTTTGATCCACGACTAAGGAAGAATTCATATGGTTGTTACCTATACATTTTTCCAAGGTCCTCTTGGTTGCCCCAGTGGTTCAATGTATTTTTTGAAGGGCTCTTTGACCAAAAATCAGTCTTAAGGGTGTCTATCGACATGTTATGGGCATGAACCTGGGTCATCATCATGACAACATTAGGTCTTTATTGGTAATGGCATTTTCTCATTGTTTGGAAGAAATGTTGGGTTAAGCTCGGTATTCAAGTGAGTTTGAGCCCAGGAAAGGTAAGATCGTTTGCTGGATGAAGAGCTCGGTGACTTCGCAGGGAGCTCGTGGTGTTGTTTCATGAAGTTTGAACGTGGAATGCATAAATGGCCTCAAGTTAACCAAGGAAAATGATAAGAATCAAGTTTGATAGCTCACCATTCGAAGGAATCAATGCAAAAGAGCTCGATTGCCAAGGTAAGGAAAGAGTTGGTGTGGGGTTCAAAATCGAGTGCAACACCGAGTTAGAGGATTCGAAGCTCATCGAGTTTGTCTATGTGCAGATTCTATCCATGGACCCCCTCCTCTTGAAGTCAAACGAGTCAACGGGGGTCCCGACATTATGTTAATTAAATTAATATTTTTATTTAAATATTTTAATAATAATATTTATTATTATTATTTAAATATTTTATTTAAATATTCTTTTAATTAATTAAGAAGACTAGGTCATCGTGGCAATTAATGACCCATGATGGAACCTTCTCAAGTGGTTCAACTAACTATAATAAATACATCATGGGCCTTCATTTTAGGAATGTAATTATGACCATTTCCTCCTCTTTCTCACATATTCTTCTATAAATGTAAGTTGGAAGCTCATTTCAAAGGGTTCCAATGATTCGATAAAGTTAGACAGCTTAGATATCTCTCAGGGAGTGTATACTTTTCAAGAATCCTCTCTCTTACGCAAGTTGTTCTTGTGTGTTGAGAGAACTTTCAAGCCTCCTCTTCAAGACTGTAATGGTAACTATTGCCTCTTACGAATGTATGATGCATTGTGCATGTTATTGAAGCAATAAAAGTGTGTGTTTGTGACTAATCTCGGTCCTTTCATCCTTTTATGCTTCTTTGTGCCTTTCTCATACTTGCAAGTACACTGTGCAAGTTTAAGTTTCTATTGTAGGTTCTTGGAGTTTTGTGCTTATCAAGTGGTGGAGTATTGCATGCGGTTGAGTTGTGGTGTTTGTTCACCCTTCTTGAGTTCATCTTTCTTCCGGGAAACTAGTATATTTCTCGGTCTGATAAAGTTTAACAAAGGGAACGCGTGTCTCTTAGTTTGTGGTATCCTGTACCCTCTCTAAGTTGTAGTAGGTGAAGTTGACTTGTGGTGCACACACCCTCTTCAAATTAACCCTTCCTGAGTCTAGAAACACCCTTTATTTGGTGCATCACCATCCCTAGTATAGTTTCATTTCTGCAAATCTCTTTCCCTAAAACCCCATGAAGATGTTAGCATAGGATTAGATAATCATTTTTGTTACACTAGGAGTAGTACAACACTTAGTTTAGGAAGAGGAAGCCGGCCTTCTCCGGAGGTTCACCTCGAGCCCAAGTCCCACAGCTTGAGAGGTGATCCCATGTGTCCCAATCACACCAAACGTCCTATTCACATCCTGGCCATTCGGAGGGTGTAGTGATTTGGCGACAACAATAACCCCTTTGGCATAATGCCTTAAGCTATAACAATGGGGGTGGTACTAAGAACCCTAAAGTAATCCACCACTGAGTAACCTCGTGGATGAAACAAGAAGCACTCCGCTTACCCACTTGATTAGTTTTCCTTGTGAGATAGCATTACAAAGTTGTCCGTATCGTGACCCTAGTAAGAGTACATGATGGACACATTTATTGCCCACTTGTACTTGAAGGGGAGAAGCCGAGATACTCCCAAATTAGTCAGTGTGACTTTTTGGGTAAATCGTGCCCGCTCTTAGATGACTTTGTAACACCTAGTTGAGAGAACTTATTAGGAAAGCCATTTTTTCTTGGAGCCCACTTTACTAGTCCTTGTCACGTCGAGCCACATGAAGTGACAACTTATTTGGAGTCTGAACCTTGTTTTTCAAACAAGGCAAAGAGTCCACTTAAGTTTGACCTAAGTGCCTTTCATCACGAAAATTAGATGACATTTCACTTAGCTTAGCTTCTTTCTTGCCTTTGGACGAGGCGAAGCTCTGCCCAAGTGGCACTTAGTTTATTTTTTTTGATCTATACCTTTGCATTCTTATTTCCCATTTAGGACAACAGAAGGAATCTTTCGAGAGTGTTGTCATAGATAGTGTTCACCACTTTTTTTTCCATTTATGCTCATCCATGTTTATGGTTGAGTTGTTAAACATCTAAAGTGTGTGGATGCATCCTTATATATTTGATGGCCACTTGATCTTGATTTCAAGATCATCATCATAGTTAGGATTGATTCATCATTTGATCTCCCTTTGATGTGTTACCTTGTTCACATTGTCTCGACACAATTAAGATACTTATGTCGTGTTTTTCGTAAACGTGATCTAAGTATCCGCATTGTGGTGTTACGCATGCGCACACATTTTAACACATCCTCAGTATACTTTGACTTGGTTTTACTTCAAACATTGTCCAAAATCTTGAAAGGTGTTGCTTACTTTGTTTGTGTCGTTTCGATACCACTTTGACACTAATATCTCACTTCTTCATGAAGCTTGATTAACATGTCCAATTGGTGTGGTTACGTGGCTTACATTTGTAAACCTCGCCCTTTAACATTTAGGCCTTGTTGGTTGTTGAACTTGTCATGGTATCCTTTGATTGGGAGTCACTACCTACCCTTTGTTAATATTTATGCCTTGTCATTTCCAGCTTGACGTAAATATTGACATTGTGTTGATCATCTTTGCATCAAACTATCACTTTGTGCACATTTTCATAGGGTGTATTTCCTTATTGATTGGATTTTTGTTTCACACTTGCATGATTGTTCCTTGTGATTATTCATCTGGAAAAATTATTTTCTAGGACAATCCTTTTTGATCTCATCGAGATTGATCATCACAATGTCTATTTTCCTTAGACCTTCTTCAGAAAATCACGCACATATCTCCATACTTATGAAATGTCTAGTTGGTTTCCATTATGCTTCTCGAATCGACATGTCACTTCCTTCCCTTTGAAGGAGTTCCATCACACTATCTAGAGTCTAGACATTTGTGCTTAAATGATGCTAATAATGACTAACTATCATACACGGTTTCTCACACTTACAACAATACAAACCTAGGTTTAGGAATTCAAATCAAAATATTCCCATTACAACTAAACCTCATTTGGTTCTTCGTGTTAGAGGGCCCATTCGGGTACCTATTCCCCACCTTCAACTCATAGTCGGTGGTATGGTTTGGATGCTTCTGATCCAAATTATTATTCAGGTTCCCCCACTCTTCTTCTTGATTCAGATCCAAACTACCATTCGGATTCCCACTCTTCTTCTAAAGATTCAGATCCCAACTATTGTTTGGATACCCCTAGATCAAATCTTGAATCATAGGTCCTCCCTTCCTTCGCAAGACCTTTATTCCAAATCACCTCAACGACGTCTTCCTCCTTTGAAGACTCATGTGACTCCAAGTTCCATCAATCGAACATCTAATTTGGTTCTTGAGTCACGGTCCTCCCTTTCTTCACAAGACCTCCTTCATCAGTCATCTCAATGACCTCTTCCTCCATCGAAGAGTTCCACGACTCATATTCCCTCTAGTCAATCATCTAATTCAACTCCTACGTCACAACTTAACGATGGCTATGTGATCCTATTTTCTCTCCTACATTATCATCTTCTAGAAAAATGATCTAGGTCCAGATCTAAATCATCCATTCATGAGACGCACTACTCCAATCCTACTGTTCTCTTGAGTCATCTTCTACTATCATTCCAAATGAAATTCATCTTCAGCCCTTGAGCCCTTTCAACCATATCATGCCATTTCCTCAATCATCTTCTAAAGATCAATGTCTGCAACCATGTCGAACCATTACAAGAAATCCATGTGCTAAGATATATTTTCAAAGCACTATCAAAACTCTTCATGGGAGTGATAAGGTCAAACCTTCCCCTCTCTACATCATCGAACATCTTCATCTTCTTTTTGTCAATCAATCTTCCCTCCTTATCGGACCTGTTTCTTCTATTCAACCTTCTATGACTAAAAAAACAACCTCTACTAATTGATTTCTCTCAGAATGAAGAAACAATTAGACTACATGATGATATCCCTTTAGAGGATTACAAACAAGGATTCTTTCTAGAACTTGATATGCTCACGTATTGGGGAAAAGAAGTTTATCCCTTTTTTCATAATATAGATGAGGATCCTAAGGTCATGGAACTTGATTCTTCTTCTATTCCATCTTCACCTTCTTTTGAGCATGATGAGATGTCGGGGTCTAGCATTGATCCATGGCCTATCTTCTCATTACCAAATCATTCCTTATCTATCACCATTCCTCAATCAAAATCTCTCCTTGGGTCACCATTGAGTAGCCCATCATCTTCTTCTATCCTGGGGCCACCTCCTAGTAGTAGTCCTCCATTTTCTACTTGTGGGTCACCTCTTGGTAGCCCATTACCTTCTATTCTTGGGCCACGTCCTAGTAGCCCTTCATCCTCTTCTATCTATGGGATACCTCTGAGTAGTCCCTCCTCATCTATCTTGGGGCCACATCCTAGTAGCCCTTTGTCATCTTCTTCTATTCTTGGGCCATGTCCTCATAGCCCAATTTCTTCCATCTTAGGGCCATATCCTAGCAGCCCTTCATCATCTTCTATTAGTGGCTCACCTCCCATAGCCCATCCTCTTCAATTCTTGGACCGTATCCTTTTCATCCATCACATCTTTCTTCTATCAATGGTTGTGGCAAGCCCACAGTCATTTCTCACATCAGTTCTAAAATCACGTTCACTTTCTTCTCCTTCTCGGGATCAAAAAAGTCACACGTCAGCTTATAAGAAACCCAAACAGGTTCATTATCAAGCTCAGTCAAAACTTCCAAGAGCTCCAAATCCCCCAACAACTCAACAATCTCAAAATTAAAATCAAACACGATTCAAGAACACACATCAAACGTAACCATCAAGTATGGCATAAAGTGCATAAACCTATGGATAGGGAACTCAATATCCCACATATGAAATCCATGTTTCAAGATAAATCACAGTCATTTGTTGAGTATGAGCTCACCTCGATCATTGAGATCGGAGAAACATGACTCTTGATAAACAAACATGCCTAGTCTCCCTTATCAAGGAAGTCATAAACATTGTTGTTGGATCTTACCACGTAGTGACTTTGTTGGTCCCACCTTTCCAAAACTATCAAAAATCTAAAAATCAAAAAAATTCAAAAATACAAAAACATTGAGAAAACATAAAAAAAATCAAAGGTACAAAGATCAAACATTGTAATCAGGTATTGCGTACACATGGATGTTTCTTTCTTCCCTTCCTTATCATTCTTTTCTGCAAGTCTTCCTACCATTTTCATCCCTTTGGTGATATTTTGGTTAGCCTTTTCACACACATTTTGTGACATTTATCTCTATGGTATCCGTTTGACCTTGGTCTTTTATCACCTTGGTAAATTAAAGAACGACTGACCTCTTAGAGATCCTATCACATTCAACATCTAATAAACTTGTTGCGAAGAACTTTTGGACATATTTGTTGACACTAGCCAATGTCATCATCATAATCACTTCCACCTCCTTCCATCAAGCCATCAGTGGTTCTTAACCCCTTGTCAAACAAGAGAGCTGAAATAAGTTTTCAAAAAGAAAAAGAAACAAAATCAATCAAAAAAAAAAAGCTAAAAGCTAAAAGCAAAAGAAAATTGATATATAACTCTCTCTTGGGGTATTTCCAATAATCTCTATCGGGGCTATGGATGCCTGATTGATAGTAGAGAAATGTTGTGATTAGAATCAAATACATCTCCGTCGGGGCTATGGACACTTGGTGGTAGCAGAGCAATGTACGGCTATCCTTCCACCCTTCATTCACAAATCACCTATCACTCTATCAAAATAAATCATTCCTACACATTGGCTAGGGTGTCTTCACTTGTTTTCTATTAAATCTTCCCTTCAAGAGGTAATTAAATTCCATGTGCACACACTTTGGATCTCTATGAGTAGGTAGGATTAGTATGTTACCAAGTGTCTTTTTTTGACCTTGTTCAAACTCTTACTCTAGTCCATATCTCGTCTCACGATTTGTGCCTTTGGCTAATCACTTCTTCATCGTGAGGCTTCTAAGCTACATTCATATCATTCACATCGTTCTTCTACTTCGTTTAGAACATCCATGTGTATAAGATTACTTTTTTCCATGTTTTTGGACACCTTTGTCCCCTTTCACAAAAATAATCTTCTCCTTCCTTTCTATCATGTGCTTTTAGGCCAACTTATGTTGGGGGCATCCTTGCTTCTTCCCAACACTTCATTGGTTTACGTTCATCATCATGTTGAACCTATCCATAATGGCCTTGGGTCCCACTTCTACACGTGAAGAGTTTTCCTTTGAATACTCCCACCTAATCGTTGGGGCATTTTTTCATCTTCACCTTTCTCATATGCACGTGGCCTTATGCCCTTGTACATCCCATCTATCGCTAGGGGGCATCCACATTTTCCTCATCTTCCTATACATAGTTTCAAAAACTTTCAAAATCATCAAAAACATTCAAATATGTTAGAAAAATCAAAAAATTCAAATATGTTAGAAAAATCAAAAAATTCATTCAATATGTTTCAAAAACATTCTCTAAAATATAAATCATCCTACAAAATGTCACTCTTTGGTTCTCACCTGTTCATGTGCGACTCGCGGATCATCTTGATCTACCTCCATCAACAAAAGCTAAGTTGCTTACTTCTGTCTACTCTGGGGCATAACAAGTTGCTGGTATTGTTTTTCGTAGTGCACATTGCTTTTTCATCGGACCCAAGTGTCCTCCATTATTCCCCTTGCATGTATCCTTGCTTGGGGCACCATCATCAACCCTTGTCATTAATTTGCATAGGTCGGAACTAAAGCTTGATAACAAAAACATTGCATTTGTTTCTCTATTAGGTTAGCTTGTTTACTTTCTTGTATTGCATTGCATTATGTATGTTGCATGGAGTTAGGAATCTTTTACTTTCTCGTATTGCATTGCATTTTGTATGTTGCATGGAGTTGGTGTTTTTAACAATGGACATTTGTTTGTATATGGCTTTTCATGTCATACTACACTTTTGTTCATTCTTTTTAATAAGGACCGATGATGAAGATCCTTAGCAATATGATGAAAAATAAAGTTGTTTAAAAGGCATTGGATGGATGTTAGCTCATTCCCTCTTCCTCATACTCCTTTTTCTTCTATATCCCTTTTCTTCTTCTTCACACTATTCTTTCTTTTTTCTCTCTTCATCATTTTTGATCATCAATTGAGTTCTTCTATCACCCCATCGACAATCGAGGGGGCATCCTCCATTCTACTCATTTTTCTTCTATCCCTTCAAAATTTTCTACTTGTTTATGCTTGTCTACTTTCTTTGAAGTGACGTGTCACTACGCCACCCCAAAGAGGGGCAAATGTAGACACCTAAAATATGCTTACACTTAGCATTTCCTCCCATTCAACTGATTAATGACACTTCATTAATTCCCCATTCTTTGCTCCATTCTCGGATGCCCATTTACGACACCTTCTCTGGTTGTATTCTTCCCATATTCAACTTATTTGGCTAATATCTCTCTTATTAGCTAAACATTCCTCCTTTTGACCATTCAGAACCTCCCTAGTTCTCTCTAGACCACTTCTATTGGCTTTGTAGGCTATCTATCAGTCACAATTGGTTATCCAGACCCCTCCCAACTCTCAATGAGTCTCTAATCACTTGCTAATCAAGTTTAACTAGCCTAAACCCTAGTTAACTAGCCTAAACCAAGCTTAACTAAGCCTAAAGCATGTTTATCCTAATCTAATCTAAAAGTGCTTTTTGAGCTTTAGTCCCACATGCACCCAAATTCAAATCTCTCATTTGGAAAAACTATAAATAGAAGGGTCACCCCTCCCTTTCAAACTTACAACTTCACTCACAAGTCCTTCTCTCTCACATTTGGAGATATTGGCATTAGACCTCATTTGCATTAGCCAAGCTAATAGGCATTTGATCTTGGCTATCCTCCATTGTTGAAGCTCCTCCATCTTGCATCCATAACTTCATAGTAGGTTAGTAGGAGGGTATCTAACTTGGCCTTGTAGCCATTTTAGAGAGACCTCTTCACCTCCATTGAAGCAAACAACAAATCTAATTTGATTGCTCATAGGTTTAACTAGGTTCAATTTATGTTTTAAGTAATCATAGAGTAGTTAGAGATAAAATGATAGTGTTTTAGTTTAATTTTATTATTGTAGAACTAATTATCTTGTTTATCACTCTTATCTCATGATGTTTATTCATAGGTTTAGTTAGATCATGGAACTCATTCCATAGCTTTGATGTTTATTAACATTAACCTAATTTGACAATATAGAAAAATGTACCCCCTGGCATAATGAAAGAGGTTTTCTTGATCAGTAATTTATTTTAATTTGATTATATTGGATTTGTTCCATCCATAAGGAGAGAATGTTTATCTTGCAAAGAGTCTATTATGTGAATAAATCAATGTGTTTTAGGGGAAAATATCCTCAAGGGGAAGCTTTATTTAAATCATAGAAAGATTAGTCAAAGTATATGGACATGAATTTTATATTGTTCATGATTAGATGATGTTAGAAACCCATTCTAAGTAATGCGTTATGAAGAAAACATCGATTAATTTTTGGTTTATTATTTAAAAACAAGTTGGCACGTAAAATTAGGATGCATCTTACGGATTTTTGTTGGATGGGCTTGGATACTAAGATTAAGAGAAAATGTTATGCATCATGAAGGTGAGGTATTTATACGACATAGTGTGTGACATAGTCCCGGTGAAGATATCGGAAAATTTGTGAAGAACTTCATGGTATTGAGATCCTTTTGTTCGGTAGAGGGTAAGGGAAGTGGCTAACAAGACAATACGAGGATTGTCAACCGTTCCCAAATTATGTTGTATGGTTTCTTCGTTGATAAGTATGGAATGATCCTCATATGTGACATTTTAGGAATAGTGTCGATGAATAGGATTCACAAGATCGTGGAGAATACCTTAGATGTCTGAAGTCCCCCATTTTTAATCATGTGTTGTTGAAATAGGTGAAAGAGGTATTTGGTCATTTATGAAAGGTAAGAGTTAGATCCTCATAAGCATAGATTTTTTGTTAGGATGAGGATCTACCATATTGATTATGAATAGTGGGAGGATCGATGACATTTCACTTAGTAGCGAAGATATGGTGGAATATTCGGGTTGAAGAACTTGCATCATATCCTTTTGGTATCTTAGTTGTAAGGAAGTGACATAACTAGATAGCATGATGGATTAGTAAAATTCCCAAATTATGTTGTATGGTTTCTTATTGATAAGTGTGGAATGATCCTTGATATATGACACTATAGGAATAGTGTCAGGTAGGTCAAGTATCAGTGGAGTTAACAGAATCCCCCAAACAAATCATATTAACAGAGGGAAGGGATTGGCATTATTTATGATGGTAAGTAGGTAGATCCTCATAAGCACCCATATGATCCATAGATCATCGATGTTGGGAAATTATCGATGTTTCCCCCAAAGGAAGAAGTATCATCTAATAAGTTTTAAAAATAGGGATATGTAACATGACATATGGTTTATAGGACCAAATTTTATAGGATGATACCCAATGCCAAACTTATGTGATCCTTCTCAGGTCCCAATACATTTAGTAACTTTTTATGTGATCTTGGTAGTTTTAAAAATTAAATGACAAAGATAGTCGTATCCTAAGATCCATACTTTTATAGAGGTTAGGTAATAATCAAATGTACACCTCTCCATTCATGGGGAATAGTTTAATTATATTTGAATAGAGTTATTTAATATGCGAAAGGGGAAGGATCAATATGAACATCATAAATGGTGCCCTGATAACGAAACTTGAGTCAAGCATGGAGTGTGGAGGGAACTGCATATATGGCATGGATCTAGGGATGACCAAGGAGAATGTTATAATTAAGGTCATTGGGCATTACATGACATGGGTTTCCCTTTGAGCGTTACCATTTATGGGCTTCTGGTAATGGGTAATTGTACAATACCTAAAACTCATTTTGGGATGTTATCAAAGCCACGAATAGAAATGTTGAAAGGAGCAAGGGATGTCGGGGTAATGCCAATATGATGGAAAAAAATAATGTTACAAATGATAGGGTCCGAGGGGATCCATTTGTGGAAGATGTCTTCACTTTAGACTTATAGTTAACACACACTGTATATATAAATGAGGGTCATGGGCTAAGAACTCAATTGGGGGGTTATAGGTCATTTAGATGTAAGGTGATTTACTATCGCTTTTAAAGGGTTAAGGTAAACAAATTTATGGTAGACATATTTAGGTGATAAGTGTGGAGAAACATAATGAGTAGCTAAGTAATTTTGGAGGTGAAGGAGGCAATCTGGGTATTTTTGCAAGTATGTGTGAATAGAGATACTCATGACTTTACCGTGCAGTGGATTTTGAAACTACGGGTAAGGAGAAGGTAATAGGGATAATGAATAAATATCATATTTTCAAAAAAAGAAAAGTCCTTGGTGAAAAGCATGATGGAAAAGATGGAACACCATAGAAGGTTATGAGAAAAATTGTACACCTCATTGACCTAAATGATTAACAAAAATAAAAGGTTTTATCTAGATAGCTAAGGGGATATCAAGGGTATGAATGTGAATTAGAGGACTAAAATGTTGTGGCTATGATAAACTAAATTAGTACCAAGATAGTATGAAATAAATGTAAATAAACTATTCTAAGTGAAATTAAATCCTAATATGTGAGAGGAAGAAAGGAAATGACTTAGCTGATTGATGATGACTATTGCGAGGTTATCGAAGATGGCTTTGGAACTCTGATAGATGATGTAGACAAACACTCGGGGGTTTAACCTACGAAGGGCGGATCTGGGTTTCTCGAGATGACATAGGCACCTAGGAGTGTACTAGGGCACCACAGGGGTGCCACTGGTCTATAGTCTGAGACACTGGAATATTACCTCATAATTTAAATATGGTATGGTCCTATGGATTTTGGTCATTTGAGTACTTCTTATCGCGTTGGATTCTTTGGATGTATTGTTTTAAATGACCCGTGATGTCATTTAAAGTATCCAACCCTAGATGAAAATAAAAGATTTATATGAATGGGTTAGTGACCTCGATCATCAAACTAGTGGACTTAACACTAAGCTTTGCACTACATTATAGACCAAAAAGTTCTCCAGTGTGTGTGTGTTGTTGTGCCCTCAAGTGTCTCGTGTCAGTCATATGTGAAGTAGCCAATAATACAAAAAATGTAAGTAGCATGTGTGCATGGAATTTCGAATGAAATCCCCCTATAAATTGTGTGTGATGTAGATCTCCTAACTCGAGTGCATGGCACTATGTGGATATAAGTGATCTATAAGTAAATGGATGTAACCCTAGATGAGGTGATAGTAGTGATAAGATGCAATGACCTAGGGCCCTTATTACGGTCTTATAACTTTATGTTTATAGGGCTCTCAGATCTTAATTTCATAATTAAGTCCTAACAAGGCTCCTTGAGAATGAAGATATGGCCTGACTAACAACTTCAAGTGACCCATGTAAGAAGTCCTTAGAGGTTGTGGAAATGAATGAGGCACCCCCGAAAAGGGACCACAAAGACCTATGGGCACCTTATAAAATTATTTAAACATTGAAATTGAATGTCATAAAGGTCCTATGAAATGGGCTTATAAGTATCCTCTACGGAATATGTTTGGAAGGGGAATAAAACATAAGAAAAAGGTGACCAAAAGGTGGGATTAATTATTACTTTGCCTAGATTTAAGAACCTTCTAAATACCTAGTATAAGATGAGATAAATATTCATTAATGTGTAATATTTGTGTCTAAATTTATCAATTTGGTAAGGGTGAATCTAATAACTATTTTCGAGGGGTTTACTTTAATTGCAAAGCTCATGAACCATAACTTAGGTAATTCTACAGGAAGTAAGTAGTTGTTATGGAATATTTGTAAAAAGGGGGAAATAATAGAATTTAGGAAAGAAGAAAGGAAGATATGTTGATTTAACCAATAGCTTTCAGAGTTGGTCTCATCCACACAAATTAAATAAACAGATAAAACTCACAACATTCAACAGTAAAGGAAAGGAATAACTTCTAACCTAGATCTAAGATAACACAAAGTTTATCTAAAACCTTAAATAGAAGTGATGAGCAAAACACCATAAACAAAAATTTCTCTGGAAATCCACCTTTTATTCAATTCCCCAGCTTTCACAAAAATCACACCAAGGGTTTCAACACAAAGTCTAAAAAACTCAAGAATTTCTTGCTAAACAAATTCAGATGAACAAATTGTGAGGATCTTTAACCCATAGGCTCTTCCTCTATTTATAGGGCATAGAGGGAAAATACAAATAGGAAACTATAAATGAATTCCCACATGTGGATGCTATAAAGGAAAAAACTGGCAATCTTTCTCCTGGAATTCCTCTTTACATGACATGCATCTGAAGACTAAATCAAAGTTTTGCATGTCTGCCACCTATTCTTAATTAAAGGACCTTTTCAAATAACTTAAAGTAATGGATTTTAACCAATTAATTTAGTTTTACAAAAATGTTCGAGAAAATAAGAAAGAAGAAGAAAGAGGAAGAAAGAAAATATGCCAGTTGTTATACTTCATGCTTTCCCTTTGTTTTGATACTAAATGTACTTGTCAAGCATGTGATTCATTGCTTTCCCATCTACTTTAGCAATAGCTTCTTTTTCAATCTTGAACCTTAGCAACCCCTAGATAGAATATCAATGCTTTCCTTCACCTTCTCCAAACTAGGCCCAAATCCTTTGATATTTGCATGAAGTCTCACTTTTTCTGATTGAATCCAACGTGAAAGGCATGACAGACTTCATCAATCTTCTTCTGGATGACTGGAATAAATTCCTCAAGGGAAGTTGGACAACTTGTCTGGAATGTACCTTGTATAGTAATGAATACCATCAATTTCCTCCTCTGTAGTGAAAGCAATTATGCTCTTTGGCACATCTTCCATCTTGTCCTCTAGCAACTGCATTCTACTCAACATAAGTTTGAGAATCTCCATGCGGAAAGACACTGCTATTTCCAACTGCTTACCCTTTTCTATCGATCCATCAGGTACAAGTTGTTCTGCAACCAATACACTCTCCAATAGTGAATTTATCTTGGCCAAGATCTCCAAGTGGCTCTCAGAAACTATATTCTCATCCTTCATACTTGTCATCAATTCTTTCAACTGAGACAATGCCCATGCATACTTTCCAAGCTAGCTAATACTTCCTTGAATTGCTCTAATGCTTGGTGGATGATTTGCCTCTTCCATTCATCAATAGCTTTGACTTGGATTGCCTGCATCTTCAACCTCTTTAATCAAATGGCAACTCACTTGCTCCTGTACTAACACTAGCTGAGAGGAAGGTTTGGCAACCTTAGTGATAATCTCACATAACTGGGATATCTACACCTAAAGCTTGGCTTTCTCTACCTTTTCCTTGTCAAGCTTGAGGAATAAAGCGTCTATCAATGTCTGGGTATCCTGCTTCAATCCTTTTGTGGTGATTTTCCCGGTGAAAATTTGGTTACCAATATATACCACACCGTTAGCTCTCCCTTCTACTTCCCTTGGTCGGGCTGATAATTCTGTAAAATTTTTCCCTAATTCTTCAATAACCAACCTTGAAGTCACTTTAGCAACTTTAGGTCTTCTACCTTTTCCGCCTAAGCTCATGAGCAGCTGCAAATCTTCTTCTTCCAGGTTGATTTCTTCTCTAGCCTCTAGGATTGTTTGCAAAGCCAACCAGGATGAGAAATTACTCTCTGGGGAATGAGAAGTCTCGATGTGCACTAAATTTCTTTCTCAAGTTCTACTTCATCTGAATTCACTACGGTATCATGACTCCCTTTTTCATTCCATCTACGGATAGTCCAATTTCAAATTCTACCATTTGTGCCTTCAATTCCTCTAGTAGGAGGAGGAGGAGGAAGTGGAGAAATGAGTGGCGAAGAGGAGGAGTGTATATGAATTATGCCGGCTTCAGTAGTGGAATAACCATGACTTATTGTGATGCCGAAACTGTTGAAGTGTTATGAGTTGATGCAAGAGAAGCTTCGTCCATAAGTGGCACTGGTGTAATAGATGAAGACTTACTTTTCTCCAAGTGCCTAAGAATTTTTGTGTACTTTTAGCTTCTCTGGTCTTCTCTGCTCTCACCCTCATGCTTCCTTTTGTTGAGATTCCCCATGCTAAAATTCCCTGTGATCTGGTTCATCAAAGCCTCATCCAAACAATATCCTTTTGTTAACAACCAATTTGAGGTGTTAACTAGGACTGCTGAAGACCTCTCCTCGATGGTCTAGCTACCACCTACACTAGCTTGAAGAGCAACTTTATCTCCTCCCATTTGATGATATGTGTCAAGTACCACATGCCCATCGTCTGAAAGATTTGTAGGTATCCTTGCCAGACCAAAGTTAGAAACCTGTTGAGCTGATAATCTGCTGAAATCTCCTTTTTGACTTCGTATTCATTCCTGCACTTCATCCAAAATCCTCCAATGAAGGGACGTGCGAGTATTCCTAGGAGACTATCTTCCTAGCTATTCCATAAGGATCAAAATTCATTCGAGCTGGGAAGAACTCGTGCTCATAAAGAAAGAAACATTTATGCTTGAATCCTCGGCTTTGTGGATGGTCATAACTATAATGGCCCACTGTGACTAGGAAGGCGACCGTGGATTTGTATACGACCCAACATACTTCACACACAAACACCACGGAAAAGACAGATAATTTTTTTTTTTGACATGCTTCGACACATAACACGACACAACATGTCGTCAAGTTACAACCAACTCTAGGAACCACTTGTTACGGGGATGACCACAAGGTCAAAGCATGGAAACGTTCACACCCAAAACACTTTTTTATTTTTTTTAGATAGAACACAAGAAGCCCAACCACATGACACTCTCACAAATAGGGCAAGCCACAGTAAGAAATGATTGAAGGTTATTTATTTGATAAAACACCCTTTAACTCATGACTCATGTTTTCAGAAAGGCTCAAAATATGATTCGCACAGATTCTTCTTACCAACTGAGTTATTTTCTTATACACTGTAGAGTATTTCACTCAAGTCTTCTCCTACTTGCTAAAACTTATTATCTTTCAGAACCAACCATTATTTTCCTTAAAGCTTGTTTGAGAGTTCACCCAAAAGGGGTAGTGTTCACTAGTTTAGCTAGGGATATCAAAATTATGAAATTTTACTTGTACAAGGATAGTTTCTCCTTTGATTATTTCAGAAATCTATTGTTCTCAAGTAAGTCATCTCTACATTAATTTGTCTAAATATAAAATTTTAGTTAACTTCTATAAGGATTAACCACTCCATTTAATTTTTACTTATATCACATCATTACAAGGTGTCAGAGAGTTTTGACTAACACTTTATTCTCAAAATCAAGGTTTTACAATACTTATACCAATGTAATGATTGAATATCATTTCTCACCAAGGTGAGTTACTAGTCTAACAACAAAAGGGAAAGAACACTTCACCACGCAGTTTTTCCAAACATACCAAGACAAGAGATCTTCCAAACTCCTTGCAAGCAAGGTTACAAAATTTACAACGCATTGAACTTTCTACAAAGAACTTCATAATTTGAACTGATGAAACTTTTACACTCTTTTCCTTTAATCTACTCGCATAATCCATCTGCACAAATATTTATTAGAGTCAGTTCGCTAGAACTGAGCATGATAAGATATAAACCTCACCTAATAATTTATGCCATCTAGCATTTAAATAAATGAAAGTTTGCAATGCTCCTTATCAGATAAATTTCTAACATACATTTAAAACTTAATTGCACATCTCATGACAATATATATCCTACTCATTAATGTTCACTTCTTTAAGATCTGCTTACACAAGGACACAATTCCAAGTGACTAGATATACAACCTTACCATATGCAATATATCATACTTAAATTACAATAAAAATAATAATGCTCACCTAATACCCTCGACCGACTTCACATTTAGTATCCAACAATGTATCTTTCAAATAAATAAAAGCACCAATGTCATTAGGTTTATATAACAAATACAAGTATCAATCTTATATTATTTATCGATATTACCCAAGTACCAAACCTTCATAGAAAACAAGAAGCGATGATATGAGAGTATAATTTGGATATCTATCTCACAATATTAAGGAGATATCTATGTTAACAAGGATTCCACCAATCCACAAGTTCATATATTATTTAGGTATCCTTTTTGGTTCCTTATTCCACGTCTTTAAAAGCTTCTAGAAGAACAAGGGTCCAACTCATTGGAATGAGTTACGATCGACAAGATTGTCGTGTTTGCTAATATGTCAAAGTTATAATTGACTTACTAAGATAAGCAAACGCAGTCCAGGCCACTATAAAAATACAAGTAACCACCTTATCTCAACTCCCAAAAAGGACAGAGATAAAAACCCCACATCCTGGTAAGAGGATGGGAAGAATTCCATACATAAATAATTCACGAAAACCAAGCACCAGGATGAAGAGAAAAATACCTTCAATCTGAGCAAGGAAAGATCAAAAAATGATTAATGCGCATCGGCACACAGTGAGTTTCGGTTTTGGGTTGAATAAGCATGCGCGAAAATCCACGAAGTTGAAAAACGTCCCAAAAAAATGATGTGGAAACCCGCATAGAAATAAGGAAATTTGCACTTAATACATTTCAGCTGGCACGTGGCAACCAACTCGACAACTCGGCATTAACACCATGTCAGCATGCTCGGGAGGTCCGAAAACCCGACACCAAGGGAACTTAGGCAAATCGGGTTTCGGGTTATGGGAAACAACCAACACGAAGCATGATGCTACGATGCTTCGGAGTTCCGAAAACCCGACACAAAGGAACATAAGCAAATCGGGTTTCGGGTTGCGGAAAACAACCGACACGAAGCATGATGCTACGATGCTTCGGAGTTCCGAAAACCCGACACAAAGGAACCTAAGAAAATCGGGTTTCGGGTTGCGGAAAACAACCGACACGAAGCATGATGTTTTGATGCTTCCAAGTTCCGAAAACCCGACACAAAGGAACTTGAGCAAATCGGGTTTCGGGTTGTGGGAAACAACCGACACGAAGCATGATGCTATGATGCTTCGGAGTTCCGAAAACCCGACACAAAGGAACCTAAGCAAATCGGGTTTCGGGTTGCGGAAAACAACCGACATGAAGCATGATGCTACGATGCTTCGGAGTTCCGAAAACCCGATTCTCTCTTAAGGCAAACCCGGTTTCAAAGACCCGACAGAAGCATGATGCTTTGAAATTCCAAGTTCTGAGAAACCATCATTCAAGGGAAAAGTAAAATCAGGTTTCATACTCATGGAAAACAACCAACATAAGATAAGCCCACATTAGAAGATCAGTAGGCAAGAATCGATGTAGAGATTTCTTCTACTCAAGCAGTAATTAAGATAACCTGTAAAGGGGGAGAGAGATCAGTTCAACCAGTTATGATTTAAAAGTCATTTGGAACCCATCTCTTCCTGGGCATCTCTTTCAAGAAAGAGTCAATATAAGAAAAATGCATGTTATGTAATATCCAGAGTCCAAACGCTATTTATTTAGTAAAACAGAAACACATCAACATTCTAAAAGAAACCCACATCTACAAAGAACCCAAATGCGATTTATCCAAATGCTAAAGGAAATAGATCATTAAGAGAGAGTTAGTCTTATCATGCCTATTTGGGGCTTCCTCAATGCAGCCATGCCGAACCAAGGCTCCAAAGAACTACAACACATTCCAAAACATTCCTTCTCCTCAGCACGTAGATCTCTTATGCAAGCTTCATGGCAGCGCCAGGAGCACACCCAAAAGTCTGACTTTCACCTTCCCATTGGAGTAACAAGACCCACACAGATACCAAACAAAACGCTCATCTGATTCAACTACAAAGCAAAAGACCCCTTCAAAACACCAAACAGAATACTTATCTAATTCAATTTAAAGTGCCCAAAGACTTGCTTACAAGCACATCTGTCTTCTTCACATTGCCTCTGCTTGAAAACTCGGTGATCTCCTTCCATCTTCAGTCAATTTTAAACACTTCTTAAAGAGAAGTCTCCAAGCCGACTTTGTGGCAAAATACAAAGTTGAAAGCAAATTACGATAATGCACCTTTTTACAACGTTCAACATCTCAAATCCACTCCAAGACAACTAACCCCTAGCATCATTATTACATGCAATCCGTAGACAAATAGATAATCAATCAAATCAAAGTTGCTGCCGAATCTATTACTCCACTTGTGTTGTATCGCACCACTCACAGATACTTTGTACTAGTTTTTACACGGCTAGAGATAATGTCAGAAACTAAAATCAAAGTTGATTCATGTTTACCATTGGAAGTCTCACCCATTATAGCTTGCTTCAATTAAAATCACTTTTATCCTCCACGCTAAGAAAAATTTCTTTAAAGCATTTTGTCAAACTTTGCCAAACTACTCCAACGACGTGAAGCAACATTGCCCAACATGGAAAGGATATTTGTCGAACGATGAAGAGTTGCAAAGCTCTTGATATTAAATGCCCGCCCTACCCGCCGCTCAAACCCTAATCCTCCTTGCGGATAGACACTGCTAAAAATTAGAAGAAAAGAATCAATCGATCCATGAAAAGAAAAAAAAACTTCTTTTACCAACCCCAAATCTGATATGAAATAGATCCGCCTCTAAGAGCTACTCTTCTATGGGTCACATCGAAAAACAAGAAGAAAACAATAGGGAAACTTAGCAATAAATTTCCTCAGGTCTCCTGGTAACACTCTCACTGTCACAAAGTCGATTTAGATAAAAATATCTTGAAGGAGAATCCCGAATTTGAGGATGCATTCGATACAGAGTAGATAACAACACAGTTGGACAACCTGCTTGTTGGAAGCGCTCACAAAGGCTTCAACTATACTGCAACATGCTGCTGCCTGGCTATTTACTGGTACAGGCTGTTGCTGTGGATCCCCGACAAGAACACACCTCGCAGCACCCAAAGGAAGTGGAGGTAACACACCTACCTCTTTAGCAGTAGTAGCGTGCGCGCCAGCAAAGAAGAACAACGCACCTTTTTCACCCAAACGCACGCCTCAACAAACAACAACGTCCACCTCGAAAACCCACAGTCCAAACTTTTCTTTAGTGTTAACTAGCCCCTCATCCACCCATTAGAAGAATATTTTCAAACACGCGAGGAAGGGAGATTGGATTCACGAGGCACAAAAGGAGGGAAAACGCAGCAAGGCAGAGACAGGAAAAGAAAACCACGAGACTCCAACCCTAAACCGTCTACAAATTCTCCAATGCAATCACCCATTACTCGCGCCCATACGCATTAAAGAAGGAAATCAAAATAAGATCATGGTGAAGGATGCTCAAGACTCCACCTACTCCCACCTGCCTCACGCCAACCAAGAAATTAAAAGTGCTCAACTCATTAAGGAATTGACAAGCAATACCTCCCATCCGCCAACTAACCACATCACAAGGATAATACATTTCATTTTATTTTATTTTTGGAGCCCACGCTTTGGGGACAGGCCGCTTGCCAGGAGAAACAAGGCTGATATATAAAACATTAATTTTAGAAATTATCAAGGGTCCATCAACATTTAAAAAATAGTCCCCACCTTCAAAGGCGCCACCACAATCATACTCTTCCTCGTTTGCGCAACGAGGCTCGATCAGCGGGAGCGACAAACAAAATATCAAAGGATGATGTCGATAACAATCGACATAAAGAAAATAATAATAAAATACAATCGTTGATCGATAATACAAACATAATGTCATTATTATTATTATTATTATCATTATTACTAGAACCCAAGTTAAACTCGACAAGGCGAAACACTAACGTTTCAAAGGAAAAGCAACAACGCTCAACCTAAGAAGCACGGTCGTCGCAGCTAAAAAAGGAGCAACGATGAATGGGCATTACATTCTCCTCCCTTAAGAAAGCATCGTCCTCGATGCGACATTACACAGAGGAAGGAAATGGTTCTCAACCAAGAACATGTAAAGGAGAAAGTACACCCTATGGTTTAAAATTCTAGTCGATTAAAGCACGCCACAGGTGGTAGCCTTAAGAACATTTGGTAGAAATTTTAACTTTCAAGGTTTTGTGAAGATTGGCGCAGTCCCCTCTCCTTTATTATTTCATTAGTTCCTTTCCATTAGCATTATTCTTCATTCAAGTCCTTTAAAATTTCATCATCAAGAGTTTTAGTTTATTCCTTATTGTGGGTGCCCAACATGAATCGCTAACACAACACCCTATGGTTCAAAAGACACTACTGATTCACCAAGACACAAGTATATTCTTCATGACTCGTATTACACCACAAAAGGTTACTCAAATACGGGAACGGATTAGGCACATTCCACATAACATAGTACTAGTACTCACACACATCTATGACTGACATATTAAATATTTGAACAAAAGAGTACTACAATCCACCAGACATTTCCTCAATTTGCATCGATGAAACAAATTCACATAACACCAAACAAATGCTACAGGTACATAGTGTCCACAAGGAATCAATGACATGTCCACAACATCACAACACATATCCATCTGACATGAGTAACACATACATCAAAATACCACTACCAAAACATCACAATAACTCAACATATATCCCGAAACATCAACCATACAGACAAATATCATAAGCCTCCCTCAAACTCTTATGCCTCCCTCAAGCTCTTATGCCTCCCTCAAGCTCTTATGCCTCCCTCAAGTCTCTTATGCCTCCCTCAAACTCTTATGCCTCCCTCAAGTCTCTTATGCCTCCCTCAAGGAGGCCGGTTGACCCTATGGTCCAAGACACATAGAGTTCGAACACTCCTAACCCAAGTGACATAATAACGCGTGGTTCAACAACCCGCTAGTTATATCAGTAACTCATCGGGGCGTACTCCCATACAAAGAAGCGGGTCCATAGGCCCAACCATTCCATGGTGCATCCCATGACCCTATTTCACACATCACGACAATAGAACCAGCACAACAATCCAATCAAAGTGCCAAGTGGCAAAGTACAAGCCTTGGGCAAGGCGATAAAATTCCAAATTTAAAAGAAGACCCAAAATCAAGCAAAAATAAATGGCCAAATAGCCATAGTTAGTATCAAAATCCCCATGTTAGTGCCACAAACCAAGGAAATGCCCAAAATTGTAAAGCATGGCAATCAAGAAAAGTGCTGGTCCTTACAAATAAAGTAAAAAAAATTTACGAATAAAATCAACTTATAATAATGTCACATTACGATAACCGTGGTGGCCTTATCTAGCCACCAAGGGGTACTCAACGAGTTGCTAAGCACTTTCGAACATCGAGCCTCACTCATAAAATACATATCAATAATACAATTTCACCACCTCTGAATCAATCATCCCACCACTTCGCAAGGCTAAACATAGTCATAGATACACTAAGGTTGTACATACAACAACCACATAGGGAGAGAGAGAAGGAGCACATCCACCATCTACTAAACCGAAGTTTCACTCGATTATCGACATGGTACACCATTCCTCACTCTCAACATACACTTTACCGATTCCCCTAGGGTCGGTTAGCGTAAGGTTCACAACATAACATACAACAACATCACTAACACCACGGTGGTACATATACCATAATCTCACGTATGGCAGATCACAATCATACATCATACATCCACAGTGTAACAATACATCACTTTACCACATTCTCGCACCCAAAGTGCAATCACCATACGATAGGGTTCATACACTCACCGTATGACCCTAAATCACAACATGAAGCATTACATATTTGCACAAATCATACATACGATGAACATAGTACATCTTAACATAACATCCATTGCTACATAACAAGGTGGTACACACATTTCTTCAAAACATGGTAAAAACATCATGATACAACTCATTTCTTTTAACATCAATCTAGTCATACAACACATTGATACACCCACATATCACAATATGTCACAATGCTCCAACACTATGTCATCCACATTATAATTCTTTTCACGCATCACAAACAGTAATTCACACGTGAACTCTTCATAGAATCCACAATAAGGAGAGAGAGAATACTCCCATCCCCAACATATCAACATGATCACAAACACACACAAGGTGACATACACATCATGTGCGTTCACAATATCACAATTACGACAATAATCACATCACGCTTATACCACATTACTCTTCCAATACCTACCACCACCATGTAACATCATCATCATGCAATACCATCATCTCCATGAAACAACATCATGTAACACCATCACCATCATGTAACATCACCATACAACACCAATCCGGCCCATAGGTTCGAGAGCATGAACCTATGCTCTGATACCAAGTGTAACCACCCAAAACTTCACACATAAACACCACAAAGAAAAAGACATAACTTTTTTTTTTTCGACATGCTTCGACACATAACACGACACAACATGTCATCACAAAGTTACAACCAACTCTAGGGAACCACTTGTTACGGGGATGACCACAAGGTCAAAGATGGAAACGCTCACACCCCAAAAAGGATAATACACTTTTTTTTTTTTTTTTGACAAGACAACATAGAAGCCCAACCACATGACACTCTCACAAATAGGGAAAGCCACGAAGAAATGATTGAAGGTTATTTATTTGATAAAACACCCTTTAACTCATGACTTATGTTTTCAGAAAGACTCAAAATATGATTCGCACAAATTCATCTTACCAACTGAGTTATTTTCTTATACACTAGAGTAGTTCACTTAAAGTCTTCTCCTACTTGCTAAAACTTATTATCTTTCGGAACCAGCCATTATTTTCCTTAAAGCTTGTTTGAGAGTTCACCCAAAAGGGGTAGTGTTCACTAGTTTAGCTAGGGATATCAAAATTATGAAATTTTACTGTACAAGGATAGTTTCTCCTTTGATTATTTCAGAAATCTATTGTTCTCAAGTAAGTCATCTCTATATTAACTTGTCTAAATATAAAAATCTTAGTTAACTTCTATAAGGATTAACCACTCCATTTAATGTTTACTTATATCACATCATTACAAGGTGTCCGAGAGTTTAGACTAACACTTTATTCTCAAAAACAAGGTTTTACAATACTTATACCAATGTAATGATTGAATATCATTTCTCACCAAGGTGAGTTACTAGTCTGACCACAAAAAGGGAAAGAGCACTTCGCCACGCAGTTTTTCCAAACATACCAAGACAAGAGATCTTCCACACTCCTTGCAAGCAAGGTTACAAAATTTACAACGCATTGAACTTTCTACAAAGAACTTCATAATTTGAACTGATGAAACTTTTACACTCTTTTCCTTTAATCTACTCGCATAATCCATCTGCACAAATATTTATTAGAGTCAGTTCGCTAGAACTGAGCATGATAAGATATAAACCTCACCTAATAATTTATGCCATCTAGCATTTAAATAAATGAAAGTTTGCAATGCTCCTTATCAGATAAATTTCTAACATACATTTAAAACTTAATTGCACATCTCATGACAATATATATCCTACTCATTAATGTTCACTTCTTTAAGATCTGCTTACACAAGGACACAATTCCAAGTGACTAGATATACAACCTTAACCATGCAATAGATCATACTTAAATTATAGTAACAATAATAATGCTCACCTAATACCCTCGACCTACTTCACATATTAAGTATCCAACAATGTTATCTTTCAAATAAATAAAAGCACCAACGACATTAAGTTTATATAATAAATACAAGTATCGATCTTATATTATTTATCGATATTACCCAAGTACCAAACCTTCATAGAAAATCAGTGATATGTAAGTATAATTTGGATATTTATCTCACAATTTTAAGGATATATTTATGTTAACAAAGATTCCACCAATCCACAAGTTCATATATTATTTAGGTATCCTTTTTGGTTGCTTATTCCACGTCTTTATATGTTTCTAGTAGAACAAGGGTCCAACTCATTGGAATGAGTTACGATCAACAAAATTGTCGTGTTTGCTAATATGTCAAGGTTATATTTGACTAACTAAGATAAGTAAGCGCAGTCCAAGCCACTATAAATACAAGTATCAACCTTATCTCAACTCCCAAAAGGAAAAGATAAAAACCCCACAACCTGGTAAGAGAATGGGAAGAATTCCATACATAATTAATTCACGAAAACCATGAACAAGGATGAAGAGAAAAATACCTTCAATCCGAGCAAGGAAAGATCAAAATGATTAACGCAATCGGCACAGGTGAGTTTCGGGTTTTGGGGTTGAATAAGCATGCGCGAAAATCCACAAAGTAAAAATATGTCCGGTAAAAATGACGTGGAAACCCGCATAAAAATAAGAAAATTTGTAATTAATACACTTCACCGGCACGTGTCAACCCACTCGACAACTCGCATTAACGCCATGTCGATGCTTGGGAGGTCCGAAAACCCGACACCAAGGGAACTTAGGCAAATCGGGTTTCGGGTCGTGGAAACAACCGACACGAAGCATGATGCTACGATGCTTCGGAGTTCCGAAAACCCGACACACAAAGGAACTTAAGCAAATCGGGTTTTGGGTTGAAAGGAAGAACAACCGACACGAAGCATGATGCTACGATGCTTCGGAGTTCCGAAAACCCGACACAAAGGAACTTAAGCAAATCGGGTTTCGGGTTGCATGGAAGACAAACAAGAGAAAATCGGGTTTCGACATGAAGCATGATGTTTTGATGCTTCCAAGTTCCGAAAACCCGACACAAAGGAACTTGAGCAAATCGGGTTTCGGGTTGCGGAAACAACCGACATGAAGCATGATGCTTTGATGCTTCCAAGTTCTGAAAACCCGACACAAAGGAACTTAAGCAAATCGGGTTGGGTCTCGATGCTTCGGTTCAAAACCCACAAAATCGACAACAACCAACACGAAGCATGATGCTACGATGCTTCGGAGTTCCGAAAACCCGATTCTCTCCCGTAAGGCAAACCTGCAAAACCAGCTCCATACTAAATTCCACAAAACCATCATTCAAGGGAAAAGCAATAATCAGGGCAATCAGATAAGCCCACATTAGAAGATCAGTAGGCAAGAATCGATGTAGAGATTTCTTCTACTTAAGCAGTAATTAAGATAACCTGTAAAGGGGGAGAGAGATCAGTTCAACCAGTTATGATTTAAAAGTCATTTGGAACCCATCTCTTCCTGGGCATCTCTTCCAAGAAGGAGTCAATATAAGAAAAATGCATGTTATGTAATATCCAGAGTCCAAATGCTATTTATTTAGTAAAACAGAAACACATCAACATTCTAAAAGAAACCCACATCTACAGCAGTCGAACCAAATTGCAAAGGTCGATTTATCCAAATGCTAAAGGAAATAGATCATTAAGAGAGAGTTAGTCTTATCATGCCTATTTGGGGCTTCCTCAATGCAGCCACGTCGAACCAAGGCTCCAGCAGCTACAACACATTCCAAAACATTCCTTCTCCTCAGCACGTAGATTTCTTATGCAAGCTTCATGGCAGCTGCCAGAGCACACCCAAAAGTCTGACTTCCACCTTCCCATTGGAGTAACAAGACCCACACAGATACCAAACAAAACGCTCATCTGATTCAACTACAAAGCAAAAGACCCCTTCAAAACACCAAACCAAATACTTATCTAATTCAATTTAAAGTGCCCAAAGACTTGCTTACAAGCACATCTGTCTTCTTCACATTGCCTCTGCTTGAAAACTCGGTGATCTCCTTCCATCTTCAGTCAATTTTAAACACTTCTTAAAGAGAAGTCTCTAAGCCGACTTTGTGGCAAAAATACAAAGTTGAAAGCAAAATTACGATAATGCACCTTTTACAACGTTCAACATCTCAAATCCACTCCAAGACAACTAACCCCTAGCATCATTATTACATGCAATCCGCAGACAAATAGATAATCAATCAAATCAAAAGTTGCTGCCGAATCTATTACTCCACTTGTGTTGTTATTGCACCCTGCAGATACTTTGTACCAGTTTTGACACGGCTAGAGATAATGTCAGAAACTAAAAACAAGGTTGATTCATGTTTACCATTGGAAGTCTCACCCATTATAGCTTGCTTCAATAACATCACTTTTATCCTCCACGCTAAGCAAAATTTCTTTGAAGCATTTGTCAAACAATTTGCGCAGAACTACTCCAACAATGTGAAGCAACATTTCCCAACATGGAAAGGATATTTGTCGATGAAGAGGTTGCAAGCTGCTCTGATATTAAATACCCGCACCTACCCTAATCCTCCTTGCGGATAGACACTCGCTAAATTAGAAGAAATGAATCAATAGATCCATGAAAAGAAAATAAAACTTCTTTTACCAACCCCAAATCTGATATGAAACAGATCCGCCTCTAAGAGCTACTCTTCTATGGGTCACATCGCAAAACAAGAAGAAAACAAAAGGGAAACTTAGTAATAAATTTCCTCGTCTCCCGTAACACTCTCACCGTCACTTAGTCGATTTAGATAAAAATATCTTGAAGGAGAATCCCGAATTTGAGGATGCATTCGATACAGAGCAGATAACAACACACGGTTGGACAACTCCGCTTGCTGGAAGCGCTCACAAGGCTTCACTATACTTTGCAACATGCCCGCTTTGCTGGCTATTTACTCGCACAGGATGTTCTGTGGATCCCCGAAAGAACACACACTCGCAAAGACCCAAAGGAAGTGGAGGTAACACGCCTACCTCTTTAGCTGGTAGCTGTGCGCGGCCAGCAGAAGGAACAACGCGCCTTTTTCACCCGAAACGCCTCAGGAAACAACAAATAAAACCCACGTCCAAACTTTAGTGTTAACAGGCCCTCATCCACGGCAGAGCAGTAGAAGAACAGGCACGCGAGGAAGGGAGATTGGATTCACGAGGCACAGAAAGGAGGGAAAACGTAGCAAGGCAGAGACAGAAGAAAACCATGGCAACCAAAACCGTCTACAGCCCGGGCAGATACCCATTACTGCGCCCATACGCATTAAAGAAGGAAATCAAAATAAGATCATGGTGAAGGATGTCAAGACTCCACCGACTCCCACTGTCTCACGCCAACCAAGAAAATTAAAAGTTCATTAAGGAATTGACAAGCAATACCTCCCATCCGCCAACTAACCACATCACAAATACATTTCATTTTATTTTATTTTTGGAGCCCACGCTTTGGGGACAGCCGCTTGCAGAGAAACAAGGCTGATATATATATATAAAACATTAATTTTAGAAATTATCAAGGGTCCATCAACATTTAAGAAATAGTCCCCACCTTCAAAGGTGCCACCACAGATCATACTCTTCCTTGTCTGCGCAACGAGGCTCGATCGGTGGAGCGACAAACAAAATATCAAAGGATGATGTCGATAACAATCGACATAAAGAGAATAATAATAACATACAATCGTTGATCGATAATACAAACATAATGTCATTATTATTATTATTATTATTATTATTATTATTACTAGAACCCAATAGTTAAACTCGACCGGGCGAAACACTATCGTTTGAAAGGAAAAGTAGCAACGTTTAACTCTAAGAAGCACGGTCATCGTAGCGTGCAAAGGAGCAACGATGAACGGGGCATTCAGATTTATGCCACTTTGATTGTAAGTCCTACAACTCTACGAATTTCCTGCATAACTCCATGATAACCCATTTATCATTTGGGTACCTCGGTAACTTGATTGGTTCTCTCGAGAAGCCATTAACCTTGAGATACGTGAAGTCAATAAACTCGATGAAGATGCGGTCATGGCGGGAGACAACTTCCCAAGCTTCCTTGCTCACTCTATTGGCCTTCAGATCACCATCTAGCTTGCAAATGAATCCATAGAAGAAGCCATCATTCAACCGCCTTGTAATCCTTGCAGCACTCATAAATGTAATCCTTTGAAAGTAACCCATCATGAGACTCTTATGTGCATAAAACCTGCACCGAAGGCACTTCTTCTTGTCCTAATTTTTGCTCTCACCTACCTCATGTTGCTTAATGCGCTTTCTCCTCCTTAGTATGTGGGATCTAAAAGTAGCTTTATCCTAGCACCAACCATCCTTCTTCCATCTTTTCTCTCCATACACCTCTTTCAACCGGGCCATTCAACAAGGCTTTTTAACATACACTTCCTTGGCACTCTAACCATGCGCTCCTTCACATTACTCCACCCCACACTTAAAATGATGTGTGGTCCTCTGCGCACTCAAAAATTCTCCAAAGTAGCAATAAGGTTACCGGCGCCCAAGGCACAAAACAAAACAACAACGTGAAAGGGAAACACAAGAAAGGGAATGCATAAAGGAAATTTCTAAACTAACTGGCAAAACTACCTTATTTACAAACACCGAGAAGACTTATTTATAGTAGGGCTTCAGCCTACTCCCATTGAAGTGTCTAGGAAACTTCGTCCCATCTAGCGCTTGTAACTGGCATGCGCCCGAATCAAGGATGTACGAGATTGTGTAAGGACCCAACCAATGGAATTTTAACTTCCCAGGGTGGCGTAGAAACTTGGAATCATATAGTAAAACCATCTAGCCCAACCTCAAACTTCTTGTTTCTAATGTGGCGATCATGCCAAGCCTTTTGCTTTTCTTTTTCTGCTGTTTGGCTCCACCTGCGAGTGATTGTCTCTCATCCAACTTCATTAACTCATCAATCCTTTCTTCTAGTGCTTGTTCATCGGCTAACCCTCCTGCACGCTATTCGTAGAGAAGGAAACATAAATTCAACCGAAAAATAGCTTCCGCGCCAAACACCAATTGAAATGGTGTGGCTTTGTTCAACCTTTTATACGTTGTCCTGTAAGCCCACAATACTACCGATACTTTGTCATCCCAATCTTGTCTTCCGACATCACAAATTTTGTCGGAGTATGACTCATTTTTTTGTTGAATTCTTCCACGCTCCATTTGCTTGTGGGTGATAGGGCGTAGTCTTGTGGTGAGCCACCATGAACTCTAATAACAGGGATCCTCACGGTCTCATTCGAGAAATGTGTACCCCTATCACTGGTCAAACTCATGACAAGAGAGATACTTACATCCATACAACAATTTAAACCTCAAGTCCATGAACTGCGAAGTCTCAAGCGGAGGTTACATTTGAGGGCTCTTTAAAGGTTTTTAAAGCCATAACATACTTGCAAATATTTGAATTAACCATCACATTTGACTTGTGTATCTAGAATTTCACCGTAAATTTCTACGTAAATTTAAATGTGAATTATAGATATATATTAAAATTTATATTTAAAAAATCATATAAATATAGAATATTTGGTATAAATAACAATAGACATGCAACCCATTTAGACTTTATATATTTTATATGTAAGATAATTGAAAATATTTAAATTAATTGTCACATATGACTTGCCGACCTATATTTTTTACATAAATTTATATGTACATTATACATTCATATATTACAAAGAATCGGATAAAAATAGAATAGTTGATAGAAATAACACTATTTTGTATTTGTCAAATACAATATTGAAAAATTAATATTGCCCAAAAAAAAATTTGATAGGCATAGAAAGCCGTCAAATGTAACCCATACTATCACTTGTCGAGAATTCGAACCAAACGGCATATACTCTGATGTATGTAATTTCATATTCCTAACTACCAGGATTTACATTCGGTGTGCCTTGTATGTAGGATTTCGTTGGTCATGCTCAAATTGTCCTCGTAACTTACAAACTAGGGTAACATACATTATTCTTTACTCTAAGTGCAGCAGACACTAAGTGGCCAAACCTACATAGTGTTTTTCTAGGTAACACCCTCGTAGATCCTTAGGATGCTCGACGATGGAGGAAGCTCAACATTATTTCCATCCTTGATCGTGTTTCTACATACTTGTGCACCAAAGATTTGGATCGAGGATTGGGAAACCCTTATTTCTCCCAAAAACGTGTTTGACTGAACAAGAACTTGCTCCTCTCTACTTTTATCCACATTCGTTCGTTAAAATTGAATTCATCGATCGCCACAACCTCAACATGTTGAAGTCTTTGAACCTCCCCATTACTCGTGTTATTGCCTAGAATACATGACAAGGCATCTCAGTGGATCCTAATGATGTTCAACTTCAACACAAAATACTTGTATGCAGACAACAAAAAGTAATGTCGACAAAAAAATTATGGGTTCAAGTTGCCTTGTGATCGGTTCATTAGGCACTATCATTAACATTGTCTACAACAACTCCAATTCATTGCTACACTTAACACTCTTTGTTGCCATCAAATTTGATGAATACATGTACCCTCTATACCACCATAATGTCTCGGCATGTACTACCTTCTCTGGGATCCCTTTCGGCATTCCCATCACACAACCCAAGTGTGATTGCTAGTCAAACAATACACCAAAGATAGGCAATAGGAGCAGGTATATTGTTGTCTTCAACGGAGCTAAAAATGACGATGGATGCAATGGTTTTGGAGGATCAACCACGATAACGTAACAACTAACTCAGGTTCTCATTTCCCGAACGCATATCATGAAATGCCAATGTCCATGCACAACGAGGAATTTGAACTCCGCAGAGAGAAGGCCGAATATTGAGATCAGGCCAAAGTGATATAGAATGAACCGTATACGAGCTGCAGATTCATCTGCCAGAAAACACTGGATCGTAGAAAGATAAATGGAATGAGGACAACTTCTATTTATCCCCAACACATCAAGAGTAGGAGCAGTTTCAATGCAAAATAGAAGGCACCTAGAAGGAAATCAATTCCAGTATGACTAACTTAAAAAAACATTTGTGTCCACGTCTCTACTACTGTCAGTATTATACCCCTAATTCTAATATGGAACACACATATTCATATACATATACTTTGGCTTAGAAAAACGCAGTTAAAACTATGAGAGTCATTATATAAATCAAAACGATGGAATATACCTGAACATACGGCAGGATATTACCTAATATTTGAACTCCAAACTAAAATATCAATATCAGAAATTAAAGGATGCCATATGGCACACTGAAAAAATAAAATAAAATTAAAGTGACAATAATAATACAAAAACACCCTGTTGGGATGTGGACTCAATTTTATCAGCAATTTGATATGAGCTCCAAGTCCCTTCAAGTATGTCTATACCCAGCTGTAATTGCAATATAAGATCACGCTACTAAGAGAATATTCAGCAATCTTGTATTCATTTGTTATTCTCACAAGATAAGAATCCTCAAAATTTTCACCCATCTGGTTTGTAATTGCTTTCAGTTTTGTTTCCAACAAAACAGAACAAAATATCCACCCACTTGAACAAAGGAGCATCATGAATTTGTTTCCTACAAAACAAAAAGTTGGATTGTGTTTTGATATTTCCACCGGCTCTATTGCATTGCATAATCCGTTGGTGTGATAATAACAATGGCAGAAGACACCACTTCGATTATTTTGATCCTAATTTAGCTCTATATAAGCTTGAATATCAATTAAAGGAAAAGAGATATATAGATTAAGAAGATTTTACGTGGAGAATGGGGGTCTGCACCATCACTAAGAGTTATACTATGCAGATGCTGAGTATCTTAGTGATCGGGTGGAGCATCGGTTTTAATGGAATCGGAGTTGGAGTTGAAGCAGCACCATATGCGCCTGCCATGTTTGTGTTTGGAGACTCATTAGCAGATGCAGGAAACAACAATTTCATTCCTGGCTGTACAGTTCGTGCAAATTTCACACCATACGGCATCTCTTTTTTCCCTCGCCCAACCGGCCGCTTCACAAATGGCCGCACAGTTTTGATTTTGTAGGTACGTAAAAATAAAAAATAAAAAATGGCTAGATATCTATAAATGGTGATCAAGAGGACAAGTTCTTCACCTGGATTTTTTGGTTTAATGTTATGTGACTATTTGACGTTCATGATCTATCATGCAGGTTAAAAATACTAATTTTAGATTAGGTATAGATAAAAAAGTTTAAATTTTATATTAAGTAATTTAATATAAATACATCATCTTTCAAAATTACAATTTTAAATTAAAATACGAATTACTACTATGATTATATGAAATAAAAATGAAGACACTAAAAATAATATGATCCACTTTCACCTTTATTATTATATATTGTGAGCAGTGTTTTTATATATTTATTTTAATTTTTTTAATTAAGGGTAAAGATTTTTTGACTGGGGCCCTACTTAGGATTACAAAAAGGCCCGAAAGCCTAGATAAAACAATTACAAAACAAACAACAAAAATGAAACAACTACCAAGAGTGAAAGAATTCGTTAGGAAGGAGAAACGATATTCTTGGGACTAGATTTTTTTCCTTTTGTGTACCGTTTTCCATGCTTCTTTAGCCTCTTCAACAAGGAGAATAACCTCAATAGCTTCTATTGGCAGATATGTGCTTTTTTCCATAGGAAAAATAGGAGGGATATTTTCCCTAGCCGCTTTACACATAATTGGTTCATCAATTTTGTTTGTTTGAGTTACACGATTTGTGTTCTCCTTGTACCCTCCAACAGGGATTTCAATAAGAGGAGTTTCTAGGAATGATTCGGCCATAGCGTCTGAATTTGCATTTGAATCTAAATCTTCCTTAGATTCAAAAACTAAATGTTCTGCGATGGCATTTTTCCACCAATTCTTTCTCTCTTTTTAGGCTTTGCCATCCCACATTCAAAGAACAAGCAGAGTATGACCGAAAGTGAAACACCTTCTACATCTGAAAGGTAAACCTTCGTAGTCTAATGGTTGAAACCAAGTTCTATTTTGCACTTTGAGCTCAATGGTTACATGAAGGTTTTTTGAAGTGTCTGATTCAACAAGAATCTTAGCATATATTCATTTTAACTATGCATATTTATATTCTTGAAAAAAAAAAAACAAAAAAAGGAGAGCTTGCTCTATAATTACTTATAAATTAGCTATAATATTGTATTCTAGTATATTCAAGAAATATATATTTAATTACAAGAAATAAGAAAATGGAGAAAGAGATATATAATATGCTTATTGTTGTTGCAGCTACCTATCTGAGGCTACCTTTCCCTCCACCATTTCTTAAACCAAGGGCAAAGTTTTCACGTGGAATCAATTTTGCATCTGCCGGCAGTGGATTGCTGGACTCTACAGGGAATGGAACAGTTTGTTTTCTGAAATTTAATTCCCATATAAATTAAAAATATTTTAAAGATGATTACAATTATAGTTTCTCGAACATTGAATAGCAAATTTTATTAGATAGAACTTAAGCTGAATTATTTTACTCTTGCAGAATATCATACCTTTGAGTCAACAAATACAACAATTTCAAAACCTATCTTACATTGCAATTAAAGAAAAAGGAGATGACGAAGCCAAGAACTACATAGCTAAGTCCCTTTTTTGTATTTCAATTGGAGGGAATGACATTCGTGAATTTTTCACCAACAATACTCTCCCAAATACCAATGCTACACAATTAATTACTTTGCTGGTAAACAAATATGATCGATATTTAACTGTAAGTTTCACACTACTATATTTTAAAAATCAAATATGTTTGATATTTATTATTTTTCAGTTTGGAATCTTTGAGTTTTACCAGTTTTAGTAGAAATAAATCTGGTCTGTATCTCGTACAGGGACTTTACAATGTTGGAGCGAGAAAAATCCTTGTGGCAGACATTTCTGCTGTAGGGTGTACTCCTTATGCCAGAAATTATGGATTTATTGGATATCACGGATCATGTGTGGACATAGTAAATCAATTAGTTGTGGAGTATAACAGTGCATTGAGACAGCTTGTGGATCGCTTGAATCAAAATCTAGATGGGATTTCCATCATTCTACTTAAATCTTATCATTACATTATGAAAATGATCAAACATGGTGAAGTATATGGTAAAAATTGTTTCCTAGTTAATATAGTTTTTAGTGGGTTTACATAACACAATCATATATCTTAGTTTGCAGTTAGGGCAAATCATTGACATGTAGTATATGGGTAATATTGCGTTAGGGGGTAGAAAGAGTATTGTTACTCCTGTTCTAATACTTTTTTGCCCACTCCCAAGATTATTTGTAAAATTAAATGGTCAAATAACTAATAAAAAGCACTTCAAAAAAGTGATAAAGAATTCATTGGTTGGTTAACCATTAAACCATAAAAATATATTCACTTTGGAAAGTCACCATAGTCAGCTAGTCAATACTAAAAACACAATTGATTACATCATATGCAAATGTCATAAACAGTAAGTATGTTCAGCGTGGCCGACTTAACATGTCGGTGTAAGGTTTACTGTTTTCAATAGTTAAAATTGGCTTGAGTAAATTTAAAGACTAATTTAGAAGATCTATGCGGTGCAGGATTTTCACAGACAAAAGAAGCTTGTTGTGGTTCAGGAAGATTTCACGCAGAGGTGGCCTGTGGAAAGACCTATCCTCCTAATCAGTATTGCAAGGATCCAGATACATACCTGTTTTGGGATTATATTCATCCAACACAAAAAACATGTTCCATATTTGCACATGAAATATGGATGGGAAATTCCTCTGTTATGCATCCATTCAATCTGTATACGCTAATATTCGGGAGAAATGCCTCCAACTAATACATAATTAGGAAGTTGGATCTATTTTCTGTCCATTACCACATAAAAATGAGTTTCAAAACACATTATTATTCAAGGGAGGATAAATGGCAATACACAACATCGTGCATTTACAATATGAGATACATTTTGAAAGTTGAGTATGTCTATCGTAATGAGAATTTACTTTAGAAGGATATGTCTATTGTAATGAATCTGTCCACGTACGTGTGTAATGTCTATTCATGACCTTTTGAAGACACCTAACTTTGGATAATAATTATCAAATGCTAATGTGTTTGGGAATAAACTAGCAATCGCACGATGAAGCGTGCAATGTTTGTGTAAGGGATGGGTGGGTGTTTTTTTCCAAAATGCGGGTTATTATTAGGTCGGGTGTGTAGCATGATGTAGCTAGGAATTGCAGTATTAAGTTTATGCAGTTGTTTTTTGGGTTGATTAATGTGCATGTTGTTTTTACGAATGTATTGAAAATCCTTAAGTTATGAAATATATGTTGTTTTAGACGTTTTTTTTGTGTTTTTCTATTTACAATGTTAAGTAATTGGTTTCTCATTTATAACAACATGTTTTTTACATAGTGGATTGTTTATAGATCGGGAGAAAGTTGTACATGCGTAAGAAAGCTAATTTATAGAAAGGAAAATAAGAAAGGTGTTGGCAATTGTCGTCGTTTTGTTTTTTTTTCGCAAGTCACCGCTCCATAACCTTTCATGCACCACAGTCAACCCTAACTGTAGGCATCATTGCACGATTGTTAAGTAAAGCGTAATGTAATGTATTCTAATTTTTTTAAATTTGTAATCGACACCAATTTGTTTTGGGTCATTGTTTACTTACTTGTTTGAGAGTGGAAGCAGAGCATTGGGGAGTGACAATGTGATTGAATGTGGTTTGGGGGTCGGGGGAGGCGGGGGGGGTGGGGCGGGGAGGGGGGATGGGTTGGGGTGGATTATGGTACGGATGTGGTGAAAGGAAGATTTTGTAGTCTTGATTCCTCCTCCTTTCTTTTGAGGAGGTGTCGGAAAGGGACATTTTGGAGTAGCGTTCGAAAGAGAAGGGGGTGAAATGCACGAGTCTTTTAAGGAGGGGACTCTAGAAAATGCGGTGAAAGTAAGCCACGGGTCGTTACGAAGAACCTATATCCACGCTTGCTTTATGTAAAGTAAGGCCTTGAGATTTGTGGATTGTAAGTGCCCAGGCCATTTTTAAAGGAAGTTGTCTGCGATTTCCTCTTGAGATTGGGGTGCGGGACATGGGTGGGGAAATGTGGATTCCAAGGAGGGCCGTTGTATTTGTTGAAGTCGATTACAACGAAAAGTGGAAGAGCTGGAGGGGATGATGATGGGGTGTAGACAATGTCGATAATGGTGCCAATGGAGCCATTCACAGGCCACTTGACCCACAAATTTCTTTAGTGTGAGCATAACCTTTTGTTGCCTACAAAGGAGAATAATTGGTTCGAGTTACTCCTCATCATGTTCCTCTGAGTAGTTGCACCTTGTTTGTTCAACGTTAGAGCATGTGATTGGTGAATTGAGGGATTTTAGCATGTTGAGGTTGTGTTGGTCGAAAAGGTTGTTTATTGCAAACAAATGTGGAGCTAGAAGGAAAGGTGCTATGTCGGCAACAAGTATCTGGGAGTTTGTTCGTTGGATAAGTGTTTTCTAGTCATGGAGGAGTGGGATTCCATCTCTGATATTTAGTAGTAGTTTCTGAAAGGAAATTTGGGCATCATTTGAACCTTTTTGCCTAAAGATTGTTATAAGTATGATGCATGTTGTGAAGCTAAACCATAGGTTAGTTCCGTAGGTGTGGTCGACGTAAAGTGGAACGTATTTGACAGGGGGTGGTTGGCCAAGGTCACTAAAGAGAATGATGGATTTGTTTCCAAAAGCGGTGGATTTGAAGTGGGGGAAGGCTTCACAAAGACGGAAATCAATTTTTGCAAGGAGTGTTGGGCCTATGAAGCTCATTTCATCAATGAGAATGTAGCGAACATGTTGTAGGGATTATTGGAGAGTGGAAAGTGACATGACTTTGAGTGGTTTTATTTCTTTTATTGGAATGTGTAACGCAACATGTATGGTTGATGCAAAAATGTTGAATGCGGCCACTCCTATAGGTGCGATGACTAGGAGAGGAGATGGTTGTTGCGGGCATGTTGAAGATAATGCATTGCGGATTTTGTTTATGAGATAATATTTACCCGTGCTGCGGTACCTTATATAATCATTTTTAGAGGGGGTGAAATAGTTCCTTGCTTGTAGTGGTTGACTATAGTATTAAAAGCCTGGTGTTGTTTTGGAGAGAAAAGTGTTGTGCTAGATGTGGAATTTTGCATGTGGAAAGGGATTGGTGTAGTGTTTTTGGACATATCGATGAATGACGGGAAATGTCATGTAAATGAAGCGTACGCCATTTTGGAGCCAATTGTGATGCAAGTCAAAGTCTCGAAGGCCTAGCATGTTAAACTTGTTAAGGAACATGGAAGTATTTGGATGTAATTGGGATAAAATTTCCCATTCAAGCATGTAGTGGAGTGGGACCTAAGTTTTGAATCAAGTGGATTCGTCAGAGGAAGATGAATCATTTGATATGGATATGCGTTTGACATGCCAAGGATGATAAAAGTCAAGTTAAGAATAGCCATTGGAAATGAATTGCTCTGATGTGGTTCCAATGTTTGCGGGGATGTTGCAAAAAGGTTTGTAGAGAAGAAGTTCACTCCAATAGAAGAGTTCAAAGGAAGGGGAATGGTCATTGGGGATGGAGTAAAATCTAGGGGAGACGCGTACAATAGCATATGTTGACCATTGCTTCCATTTTTCACTTGCTCATAGCTTGTTGTGAGACCAGCTTCTGGTTGCTTCGATAAGTGTAATTGATTCCATATGGGTAGGGCGTTTTATGTATGCATCTATGAAGTTTGTTGGCTCGGAGTCTGGATGATTGGTTTGAGAGATGCGATGTAAAATTTTCTTTCCAACATTCAATGAAACAAAGGATTGGCTACAAAGAACAAGAGGTAACTTTTGCAGCATGTGGCATGTTTCTTGGGCGCTTATGTCATGATCAACGACACTATCTGTAAGCATTTTTTGAAAGGAAACCTTGGCTGGTTGATGGGGATCGGCTGTCGAAGATATTCTTGAGAGCATTTGGTGGTATGATTCAGAACGTTGCTCAACTTTGGAAGCATATTTTGCAATATACTTTAGGATTGCATGCTTAGAGAGTACGAGTTGGCAATCAACATTGGCTCTCTAGATGGAAAACATGGCGGGGTTGTGGATATTCAATGTCATCGTTTACTGGCTGGCATGTATTGGACTTTGTGTGTGTCATTGATCGCTAGTGTTGATTGTTGAAGTAGTTCCCAAGGTGCTTTGTACCTACATTCCATGCCATTTTTTACAGGGAACATAGATGGCTGTAATATGCAGTAGAGCCCTACAACGCTACCACCAAGACTCCCTTTACATAGCATTGCATGATAAAATATCCCTACAAAAAAAATAAAGAGTCCTACCTACTATGATGCAACATGATTATTGACCACATACCCTATTCATTAATGCCAAAGTAAAAGCTGACATTTCTCTAAAGTTATTTATAGAAAATTTAATTTACTTAACGAACTGATTACAGGGTTGCATGTTATTTTAGAAATGTCTAACCTAAAATGACTAAACATAAAATAGTTGGTGTAAAATATTCTTACATTTTTTACATTACTACATTTTTTATTAACATAATAAAAATTGTTTTAGCATTCTTCATTAGAAATAGATCATATGAATTGAACACGTCATCTTAGAAAAATATGACATGTTCATTTATGATGATAATTTTAAAAAGTTGGGAACGTGTCAAACATTAATCTAAGCTACTCCATGGATTGTTTGTGCAGGACCTTGAGTCAAACAAAATTTGAAATCATTTGACTATTCTTGCAAAGTGTTTAAACAAGGTTAGAAGTCTCATACAACCCCAAACCATTAAGAAAGTAAAAAAAATGACTTTGCATGTACCCATCTTACTTGAGACAATACAGAGAGATCACAAGAAGCTTCTTTCTCAAAAAGTTTTTATTGAGAAGCGCAAGGAGGAGAAAGAGTGCCAAATGCTTGAAATGGTATTTTCATTTTTAGGGGTGCTTCATTGCTTCGGTGTATCGGAAGCGCTCAAATATGAGACCTTAGACCACTAGGAAAACACATTTGACTATGCAGTTTTGACATAAAAAATCAGAGAGCACGTCCCCGTCACCTCATTTGGGATACTTCACACATTTTTTGTGATGTCGAGTAGATTTTTGTCCATGTTGTGGATTTGGTGTAAACAAATAAAATTCATAGATAACCAATATTATTAAGGTCTTATAATTTGACATGTGGAAGATGTGCGATACATGTATTTCAGTTGGGTCTCAAACATGGAACCTTTTCAAATTTCCCCCTTTTTTACTTTGTCCTCTTTAAAGACATATTGCACCGCTTTGTGAATAATACTCGTAAGATAGAGACTATACATTGCAACACAGTGACCTACCTCTTCATCGAACCCCTTCCCGATAACCCCTCATCCTTTCCCTCCATTTCACTTCCTCATTTTTTCATTTTTCACTCCATCCCTTCCCTTCAAGGCGTTTCTATCGTATACGAAACAATATATTGTTTCTTTTGCATGTCGGGGAGGAAATCGATCAAATTATTTACAGTGGTGGCATCTTGTTGCACCATACTTCCAAACCTATAGTATTCGTCCATTGAATTATTTGTTGGATTTTGTAGGTGTGGGGGTTATGTGGATTGAAGCAAAATCAGGATTGTATGATAACATTGCATCCTTTCCAAAATCATATGCCTTGTCAACTTCTTGTTTGCAAGCATCCGGTCTTGAAGCCTCCCCTGAAATGGTAGACAATAATTCATGCCTTGCATAGGATTCAGATTGATAACCACTAAAGATGAGATCGTTTGGAATTGTTGGAATATCAAGTGTAACCATAAATATTTTGGATATCGAGTATGTGGGGAGTTGTATGGCAGCAATCTTTGAATCCCTAGGTATGTTCCTTCAAAGTATGAAATATCATTATCTTCTCAATGTACTTATTTTTAGCTCAACAATCCATACCGCTTTAAATATTAAGTGGAGTTTCCTACAAATAATAATTTGTACGAGATCATGAAATTAATATCATGGCCAAGTCAAATAGTTTAGGTGTCATGCGTCTCACATGCTCAAGTTGCATGGCATAAGTATATTAATAGCATGCAATTGACCAAGCTTCACTCTCCAGCTTCATCCGAGTGAAATGATGGAGGTAAAACAATTTTATTAGTTGGCAGTGGCATTTATAAAATAATTAGTATATTAAAAAAACTATTTATGAAAATAGGTATAATAAAAACAACAATAATAGATGGCTGGAAATTTTTTAATTATATATTAGTTATTTATAAAACAATTTGTTAAGTTTACAAAATTATTTTTAACCATATAAATAATGAGAGGAATGTTATAAACATAAAAATCTATTAATCGTATGAGTGCCTCTAAGAATAAATGTATTGTTATATAATTAGATTTTCATAATATTTTTATTTTTTAACTATTTTTTAAATAAGTACTAGAAATATTAAAATATAATAATATACTTTTTTTATGTTATTTAATTTTAAATTTTAATATTTTTAAATATTATATTAGTCTTTTTATGGTAAATTTTAGTTTTATTTTTAAAAAATTGTAGAATTTCTATGAGGAAGGATTGGATATGTGGATTCTCTACAAATTATTATTAAAATATGTAAATTGTAAAATATCTACAAAACCTAAAAATTAATAAAAGAAACTATCATAAAGATGCCACAAATATTCTCCAATTCTTATAAATTGTAATTTTTTTGTGAAATAATTATAGTAAAAAGACTTATTTATTATAGTGAGATAAGACTTGACATAAGATGAGAAATTACATTAAATGTAGAAAACCACAACAAACACATAAAAACTATCACATCTTTTTGAAGACAATAGAACAAGATAATGCGTGGATTGTGATTGAGTTTCAAGGGGAGACTATGCCATATTTTAACCCAAATATAAAAAAAAGAAACAAACTAAATCTACGGTGACTTTAGCATAGTTACATAGATAAAACTGAAAGTGAAACTTCTTAAGTTGTCAAACATTGTTGATGAAACATTAGAATAAGACATGGAATGATATGTGCCTTTGCGATTTAATCTTACGGTGAATAATTTTTCAAATATTCCATGGATTTCACAAAACACGAGTGTGAGTGACTGCAAACAAGAGTGGGAATTATATTAATGAGAAGAAAACAAAAAGGTTGTGGCATGTAATTATTATAAATATAGTACGTGAAATTTTAAGAAAGGGTAAAATTCTTTGTTACGTCAAAGGCGTTCCCCTATGGGAAAGGTCGACGTTTCTACGATTGTGTTAAATTTGACGGTTTGACGGTCATCTTGACGTTTGTGCTTTTCCTCCTTATTTTAGCTTTTCTCTATTATTTTTAATAATTTTGTTTCTAATAATTAACAATTTTAGCTTTTGTTTTTAATTAACAACAATTTTAGCTTTTTTTTAATAATTTTGTTTCTAATAATTAACAATTTTAGCTTTTGTTTTTAATTACGCTGAGCTAAAAATAGAAATCTCTACTATTTTTAATAATTTTATTTCTAATAATTAACAATTTTAGCTTTTGTTTTTAATTAACAACAATTTTAACTTTTATTTTTAATAATTTTGTTTCTAATAATTAACAATTTTAGCTTTTGTTTTTAATTAGGTTGAGCTGAAAATAGAAATCTCTACTATTTTTAATAATTTTGTTTCTAATAATTAACAATTTTAGCTTTTGTTTTTAATTAACAACAATTTTAACTTTTATTTTTAATAATTTTGTTTCTAATAATTAACAATTTTAGTTTTTGTTTTTAATTAACAATTTTAGCTTTTGTTTTTAATTAGGTTGAGCTGAAAATAGAAAAAGAGATCAATAATAGATTGCAAACGCTAGAAAAGAAAGTATACACACACAGAAAAAGGGAGATCAAAAGGAGATTCAGGAATTTAGAGTGACACAGAGAATATACATACACGAGAAATAAAAAAACAAATAAGGAAGCATGAGAAGTTAGATTGATATTTTAACACTTCTTCCTCGATTGGTAAGTTATGCTCAGACGCCTTTACACAGTTCCTTTAAGAATTTGTGGATGATACTGTTAGGGTTTAATCTTTGTTGTTTAAAATAATTTGTTTTTTGTATGCACTAGTCTGACACCATACCTATATCTCCAGTATCGTATTCATTTATTTGTGAGCATATATGAATCGAGCTCTATTATCAACATTGCGAGATCATGTAATTGATGAGATATGAATAATCATGTTAAGCTATTATCAACATTGTGAGATCATGTAATTGACATACATGAATCTGAGTTGTATTATCAACATTGCGAGAGCATGTTTCGCCAAGCACCGGGTTAGTTGGGAACACTTGGTGTTTCATATGTAAAGTTGCTTTTGAATTTTGCATGAGATAATCGATACATATCTATTAATGATACTCTCTCTTGTGATCTGAATGATTTCCTATAAGCAAAGTTGTGTTTCCATCCCAAATATCCCTGGTTTAAAATTAAATAAGTAAATGAAAATTACGATAATCAACTCATAAACAAACAAATGGTTGATTTGTGGGCTTGATATCTGATTGATGAAATTGGTTATACAACAAATATGGACGTGAATTAGTTTATCTCAATTATTTCTATTTTATAGGGAATAATTAGCTTATCTTATTATTTCTATTTACTAGGTGTTCTTAGGCATTTAATAGTGCTCAATCTAAAAATAACTTGCTTTTGTGGACAAATTCCCAATTCTCTTGAATAACCACAAAATTGCATCACTTGTCGTTGTCTAATAATATGCTTAAGGTCCTAATTTACCTCCTTTTGATGCGCGGGGTTTGGATACTTTCCATGAAACAACCTCGTCCCTTGAAACTAGATTCTTCTCGCAACTTGGTATCTCTCTTGCCACGGCTTTTACCCTAGTTGTCACCAAGAAAGGCACCAAACTTGCATCCTCCGTGTTAAGGCATCCACAATGTCTACCTTCTTAATACCGACCATTAAGCGCCCTTCTTTCCTTTCCGGTGTTGCTTTATTCATATGCTCAAAAAAATTCTGGGCACTCCACATACTTATGCTTCTTTCCCACTACAAAAGCACTGCAAACTCTAGAAACCCCAAATCTCTTATGGCATTCACATTTGTAATAATATGGTAATCTACTCAAGAAACATATTCCACGCTTTCGAGTATTCCTCCTCCAGGTTTCCAAACCCTAACCCTCATCAAAAGGTGGAGCTTAATGCGTTCGCCTCCATCTTTACGTGCTCCTACAATCCAACGGCCATCATCACCCTTAAAACTAGGTAATTTCCAGAATTGGATCATTGGTTTGGCACACCCCATGATCAATAGCCTCATGGATCTAATCAATGAGCCTACATTCCTTAGTTCATAATGGGTTGTAGAAGTGTAAATTTTACAATAACAAGATACATTCTTCTAGATTGCACTGCAAAGGGGACACCTACTCAAGCATCATAATAGTCTCCATGACAGATTTAACATCTCGCCATGGCGCATACAATTTGTCAAAGGGAAATTATCCTTAACGTGCCCCTCTACTTGATCTATTTTGCACCACAAACCATTCTTATGGGATGAGTTCGTATACAATTTTTCCAACTTCAAATGGCCATAGTAGCGATATTGCTCCTCAAGAACGGATAACGCCAAGGTTTCGCTCAACATCACCGAAAACGGCAATTTTTTGGCGCATCCACTAAACTTCCATCATATGGTCATTGCAAAGGGTTTTTATGAGATAAGGCCCTTCTAAAAGAAGTGATCAACTTAAATCAACAAACCACTAAGCATTGATGTGAAGGGTGAATATCATATGATAATTTAAACAAGAGAGTTTTAAAATACACGCATCATACTATTTTTGAGTGACATTTTTGTACCATTTAGTGAGTTGAGAGATATTAGTAAAATTTCTTATAATAATTCTATATATGAATAATATGTATATTTATTGGATAATAATTAAAAACACTAAAATATGGGTAAATTATATATATATATATATATATTTACGCCAAAATTCCCTCCTGGGAAAGGCCCTTTTGATAACGATCGTTTTAATCCTGTATGGTGTGTTAAATTTGATTGTTTGACAACCATCTTGACGTTTTTTTCCTCCCTATTTTAGCTTTTCTCTACTATTTTTAATAATTTTATTTTTAAAAATTAACAATTTTATTTTTGTTAACAATTTTAGCTTTTGTTTTTAATTAACAATTTTAGATTTTAATAATTTTTGTTTTTAATAATTGTAAGCACATGCATGATCTAAGTCTATGAAGATAAGTGTAGTTAAGATAGTTGTTTGAGCTAAAAATAGAAAATCAGTGAGCCGACCAAGCCCATATATACCAATCGTCAAATGAATTGGCTATTCCGGGATACACAATAAGTCAGTAAAGATAAAATTTGAGGGCATGCAAGCGATGAACAAAACCAAGAAGTCATATTGATGTTTCAGACACTTTTTTTGGATTGGAAAGTTATGCCCCAAACGCCTTTACACATTTCCTTTAAGAATTTACGGATGATCTGTTAGGGTTTAATCTTTGTTGTTTAAAATAATTTGTTTTTTGTATGCACTGGTCTAGCGCCATACTCTATTTGTAGTGTAGGTGAATATTCAGGGACATGCTCTGCTTTGGGTATGAATGGTTTGGACAATGATGAACTTGTTCGCGGGTCAATGGAATTTACATTTACAACAAATATGGATGTGAATTAGCTTATCTCAATTATTTCTATTTTATAGGGAATATAAGCCTGATAGTTATGCTAATTTGAAGCACACCAGCATGCTCAAAACCTCAACAGGATATTTGTGTAGTAACAGTAGGCTTCCATGCTTGATACAACCACTCCAGAAAAAAGGGCTTTTTGTTGGCTGTAAGAAAACCATTTAATTTTGTAGTGCTTGCTAGCTTCAACCATACTATGGCCTCACAGAAGCCGTAGCCTATAACCGAAACGGGAACACATGCAAAGTAAGACAAGTGATTGCCCACTTCAACCTGAGTAAGCCCCTTTATTGCTCTTTGAACATGGAAGCAGAACATTCTCACACATTTCAACCACACTTCATTCTCCTCAAAACCATGGGGACTTTGGGTGTGACACAGAACACATGGTTTCCTCATCTACCCAAAAGCAAAGAGCACAAAAATTGAAAACTCTAGAAACCCCAAATCTCTCAGAATAAAACTCCAAGAAAATCCCCTTTTTAATTTGGGTGGTTAATACATAGCTCAAGCCAAATTGTTTGAGACAATTTGGAGTATTACTCCATTTCTTTGCCGAATTCTGATCTGGCATGCTAAGAAGGAAGGTGGAGCAGCTAATGTCAAATTAACACACCCTCTTTACTTATTCTACAATCCAAAGCAATAATCAAATTTTAAGAGGTAGGTGATTTCCCTTTCACTGGGTTTTCTCTTGCACCAAATGACATGACCCAGGGCTACATCCGAGCTCCAAAAGCCCCAAAGAATTTTTGTTCACTAATCTTATGGATATCCCTTTTCATTGAGCTACTATTTCACAAAAAGGGGACACCCTTCTCAAAATACATAATATTTACATGTGAGAAAATATGTGTACTACAATTTGTGAAGAGGATAAAATAGTCAATTTGATCTAATTTTTAGTGAAATTTTACTTTAATCTTTCTTCAATAACTTTTAACTTAATAAATTCACAAATGAATTTTATCATCTTTGGATTTTCCATGATAAGAGGTCTTGTTCATCATTTGGACAAACATGTGAGCATCTACTAAACATCCGCACTTGACATCCATGCACCAGGGTATTTTGTAGTAGTATGTGTGTGAAAACTTAAATCCCATCTAATTGATGTGGGAGCGAATTTTCTTACCCTATGAAAGGGATTTCTTGGAAATAAAATTCTACATAGTTGAAACTAAGTATAAGAATCCCAGGGGGGGATTGTGTGTATTTAGTTGACAAGAGGCTTCTCGCGAAGCTTTCCCACACTCAAGAACATCTCGAATTTGGGAATAGATCACATCTTCCTCAATGATCTCAGCCAATTACCACCAATTTTGGAAAATCCTCTTTATGCAAATAATTCCTACTGAGTAACCCTTTGACAAGGATTTCAGTCTTCCATTACATTAAAACAATATTTCGGCAACAAGGAACAACCAATGCACATGTTTCATTCTGGAATTTACTGCTACACATGCGAGATTCAACCCCTCTAATTGAGGATTGGGAACTCTTAATGTCTCGCACAGACACACACCTAACTCAGCAAGAGCTCAACATTTTTAAGGATGCACCACATTTGTTTGCAAAAAATGATCTGGTGGATTCCCACAACCTTCAGATGTTGAAGGAATCAAACGCTTACGATTGCCCAATCCATCATTAAAAGTAATAGATGACCTGACTAGGAAATCCTATGATGATGATCACTGAACACAAAGTTTTGTTATGCAAACAACAAAAATCATGCTTATTGCAAATCTATGGGTTGACGTAGGCCTCATGAATGGTGCTACAGAACAATCACCGACATTGTCTACGACGCATCAATGCAACCACCAACATTACCTTTATTTGTTTTTTTAAATTGATAGATACAACGCCCATGTTGGGATCCTCCAACCTGCTACATATTCCCATACTCCCTATTTTGAGAGGGAATCGAAGACAATTGCCGATTAAAATGGCCTGGGGATTAATTATCCACAAGTCGTAAGGACTTACTTTACACAGAGAAACCATCGACATTGGAACCACTGAAAGGCATGGTCTGACTTTCACAACTTTCTCTAGAGTTCCCTCGCTTGCAAATATGTGCATTTCACCTGCTTTTTCATTCGAGAGATACTCAAATATGGCGCAGGTACCAACACTTGGAGCAAGAAGAAACGAGGAAGCAAGACTACAATCACTTAACCCATCGTAAATACTACCCTCTGCTTTGATAGCACCTCCACTACTACTATACTCAACACTTCTTGTATCCAAAGCGGCACTGTTGTTCAAGGGGTATCAAATGTAATCATGTTTATTGAAACTAAAAAATGCCCACTAAAGGCTACCATTCATGATATAAAAACTGCAAATGTATACATGTCTCATTATCTGCACGTAGATCTACATTTATTTGATGTTGTGAAATATGATATGAAACTTTAAATGTACGAATTTGTAACATAATTAAATGTACACATACAACATTTCAATGTAATGTTTCAACTAAATTCCTACACTACAACTATCAATCACACACATTATCAATCAGACAATAAATTTTTTTCCAACAAAACACCAACCGAACAACCGATGCACAACTAACACAATAAACCCAAATTAAATACATACAACATCAACTATAAAATAAATTAACTATCGAAAACAATATCAAATGTATTCATGTACGAATTTTTAACAAGTTTGAAATGTAGAAACAACCTTAAAATTAAGTGGCCCATCTATATTTCTACACTTACGAAATCAATCACACCCCTTATCAACATCAACTACAAAAGTAATAATTATACCTCTAAAACAAATAACATATACCATTCGGCGTTCACATTGCATGAAACACGAAAGTCGAACAACCTAATCAAAAAGTGCTTCTTTAACTAGAAAATGGACAGGTTTTGCAGTAGATGTGGTAATGCAAATGACCTCGGTCGATATGTATACATTTGAAAAAGGATTTAGAAACTTCTTGTAAATGTAATTTGGAAATAAAGTAAGCTCCTCGAACCTCTTCTTGTAAATGTATTAAATAGTAAGCTTCGAACCTCTACTATTATTTGCTATCATCCTTCCAAGTCATGCTATATTGAGATCTTTGGAGTGGTATAAGGCAAGAAAAATATTGATAACATGCTTGAATTACTCCATGTAGACTTGAGTGGTAAAGTCTTGGAACATTGATGAGTGGGAATGTTGGTGGAAAACTAACGAGTTGGCTCGGTTAGTTCAATTGTGCATTTTTTCCATCAAAAGTCTGCCTTTGTGTTTTTTCTGGCCATTGGTTGGTTGTTCCACCTTAACATTGTGCATTGGCATGTTTGGTTACCACAAGCTATGTGACATGCCCAACTTGGAAGAGGGATTAGATGATAATGTTAGCACTCAAAAATGCGAGTTAGTCCTTGGCGGAGCTTAGCAATCTTCTTTAGCATCCACGTAACTTGTGCACATTCTTCTTGTTTGGAGTCACGTTGCCCATTTCATTTTTTCTCACCGGCACAATTATCTTACCTCTTTCTTGCATGATCTAACATTTCTAGTTTTTCCTATTTGTTAATGGTGTTGAAAATTAAATCAAAGAAGATTAACTTTCGGTGAATTAAATGAGACATAGTACCTAATAGAAAATTTAATCTTTTCTTGAGATGTTTGGAAAACTTTGATAATAGTATTGGATACTAAAGCCACACGGTTGGTGAGTTGAAATTGAATTTTAGTTTAAAATGCTACTCTTGGACTTGTGAAATCTTAATAAAACCTATGTTTTTAATGACACAAAACATCTCTATAAACCCCATAATGGGAAAGAGTCAAGCTTTGACCATGCTCCCTGTCACATAGAGTGTTACACCGAACCTTGGAATGACTCAGAATGTTCATTTGACCATTTTTCGTCATGTGCTTAGGAGCACAGTTGACCTCTTCACAACTTTGGACAATTGTTGGAAGTTAAAAGTTCAGTTTGGTTTTGGCTTGTCATTTAGGCCTAGGGTGGAGAAATGGAATTCAACCTCCGCATACCTCTAGTATTTATCCATGACAATCACTACCAATCCTTAGTTCTGAGAAAATCACTTTGCAAGCTAGTTTTACAATTAGGTTTTGTAGGCCTCTAGTCGTTGGGCTGACGAGGTCATTTGGGTGCAATTACGATTGGTAGCTCTAGAAAGATGGGCGTCGATTAAACCCAGTTAGATCACCAATTTTGGGTTTTGTCAGCTCTGAGGGTTTCCCTATATATAGGGAGTAGGTGGGAATTTGAATCTTTGTGTATTTGAGTCTCGAGATTGTTTTTGAACACAGATTTTGAGCCACTTGACTAAATTTGATGCTTTTGTAAACTTGTAAAAATGGGGAAAATTGTCATAGGACCTTATTCAAGTAAAATATCTATCGGGAAACTTGTAAACACTAACATATGACTATATGGAACTTCCTTTCATGCTTGTTCTGAGAAAATTGATTGTGGAAAAATGGTGTTTTCTCTCTCTCTCTCTCTCTCTCTTTTAGTTTTGAAAATGAAAAGAAATTGTATTTGTATTTCTGACTCTCTTCATATGTGTGTGTTACGTGTTGTTTTCATTATGAATGGAAAATTTGGAAATCATGATTTATGCTAGATCATAGGAAAGATACCATGCCAACATTGTGTTGACCATGTTGTGGTTGTAGGTACCCAGGACAAGAAGAAATTGTAGTGTTACTTGTGCTTTTGTAATAACGTGTTATCTTTGAAACACATGTAATTGTAAATGGATAAATCAACACTATTGTTATAAACAAGAATGTTATTTATTGATTTTTTTGTGATGAGTAAGAAATTGTTAGCATATTGGTATGTTAGAAAAATGGGCATTATATGGGAGTGATTTTGAATATGGGTTTATATGTTGTTAATGGTGTCGATGTACCTATTAACTAGAAATGAAATGACCATTTTATAATGTGCTCCTATGTGAAAGTAATGAATATATATTCTTGTGTGCTTTACAAAATACTTGGGAAACTCAAAAGAAAAGAACCAAATCAAAAGGATGACCTTAGAATAAATGACGGGTGTGGGTTTCCCTTATGCGTGATAACCTTCTTAACATAGAAAATTGAAATTTAAAGGATGAGCCTAGTTGTTATACTTGTTGGCACCTCCTAGCTTGGAGGAGATAAGATCACCAATTTGGTTACCATGTGAACATGTATGCTTATCAAAAAAGAAAAGAAATCACCTTTATATAGGAATGGTTATGGATTGACCACTATTAAGATGTTACTTTAAAAGTTATATCTAATGACCCTAATCTAATGACCCTTGGGATTGTTACCCTTCGAGCAATGTGTTAGTCTTTTGTCTTTCACTTCAATGGGATTTAAGTGAAATAACATCTAAGAATGGTTCAAATTGGACGTGTCTTGCTAATGGGTGACTTCATTCTAGTAACCAACATCCTCTTGTAGTTTTAGAGATTTTAGTGGTATTGTTAATGTAATCATGATTCTTCCCCAAGAACCAAGTAGAGGGTTTCGTGTATGTGGAAGTGTGTTAAAATATGCAATGGTTAAAAGGTATAGTGTCACTTTGTGACATGAATGATGTAATGTCTTAACAACATTTTTAAATGGGTGTCTTAGAAACTAAGCTTCAATGGAAGGGCTAAACAATGTAAGTGTATGGGATCATAAGGGAAAATAGGGAATGTAATCATTACTCCTTGTAATGTGATCAAACAAACTTTGGTAAACCTCAAAGTGTGGTGGTTCCCTCACATTTTACCTCAAGAGGAATCTTGACTCAAATTAAATGCAAACTAATTAATCCTAGTACATGAGTGTTTTGGAGGGTATAGGGTGACTCAAATAGGATGTGTTTTTGTTAAAAGATCTCTTAGAAGGTTTAGTTGTGGATGAGATTTACATTTAGATCCAATTGTCAAAAGTTGTGTTCTCTATTGTGACATTAAGAGTTCAAATGTGGATGAAATTGTTAATAGCCTTTAGATTTTAAATTGTATTCATGAGGTGTCGGTTTTGAAAGAAAGTAAAACTTGGGGTTTTGTGAGATAAAGATGTTTGAACACTCTAAAATTGACTTTTAGTAGGATGTAGAGTCCTTGAGTGCAAATGGAATTAAATTAAAACCTAGGACCTCTTAATATGTTATTGGTGTTCGAAACCTATAGTAAACTTTGTCTATCAAAATTGTGTCCCTAAGATGTTGATCTTTTGAGTAAAACAAAATATGGAATCCATTCTCTTAAAACCAATGTTAACTCTTTCCATGTGATTAATGATAGGATGAATTGCCCCATGCGAGAACGTGTATGTTGAAATCATGAGCTCTTGTCTTGATACACAAAAAATTTTAGTGACTCATGCATATTTTATAAATACTCCCAATCAATTCTATCTTCAAGATGTACCACAAGCATAAGGTTAAACTTAAGATTCCCCTTTAGCGTAAAGTTAAGTGGAAAATTGTGATCTTCCCCTTACTTGATGCAAGCACTCATTATGTTAATACAAAGTGAAACAAGTTGTTCCATGTGTAACATAGTTTCAAAACTAGGAATCCTAATTGGGAACAAGTGGATTGCGAACTCACAGACATATCATGAATGATGCAACTAAATAGTTAATTGCATAGTTGTCGTAATAATACGTTAAATGAATGGAGTGTATTCTTGTTGTTAAACGTTATCACAAAGATGGAAAATGGGAATCTTCCACTCTTGAACTATTATTCCCCCTTATCTTCATGTGAATTTTCCCCTTTTTCAATGAAGGTTAGACAAAATGTAAAGTAAGCATACTTTCCAAGAAACAAACCTTTAGCGTAAGAATGAGTATTAGGAGACTCGTATGTGTTTAAAATGATTTTAACTAACAATTGAGCTATGGATAATTAATGGCAATTGAGTAATGAACCAAATAGTGCATACTCATTTTAAGATAAATGCTATGTGAAATAAAGTATATGAAGTTTTGAGAAAAAGGGAATTGTGGTTGGGGCATAGTTTGTATTCATTCGTTCATTTGGGAAGAGTGGCATTGATGTGCATGTTGTGTTATCTTATTGGGTCCATGTGGGTGAAAGCATCTAGTGTAATGTCATGCTATTCTAAGTGAGCCCAAGTGGTGTCTTGTAACAAGCAAATGAAATTTTTTTTTATTTTGGTTTATTTTGTCTTGAAAAATGAGGTGCCAAAACACCCTCCAAAGGAAGAAGACCGAGTATCAATGTTATTCAACAACTATGACATCTTCTCCTTTGATCGCAAGAGGAGAGGAAAGTCTCGCCTACAAATGAATTAGTTGCTTTGATACCTTCCATAACCCCATGGAACACACTACTACAAACATATCTAGGCCCAATTTTTGTAAAATAGGACACACAATAGAAAAGAGAATGGATGTCCCCATACCCTTCCCACATGCCACACAATTGAATAGAAACCGAATCATGCAAAAATGATGATGGATAAATGGGACTCCCGCCCCTACATATTTGAAACTCGTAGTAGAGAATGCATTTTTAGCGAAGGAATGAAGTAATTCTTGACCAATTACTAGTCTAAAATGATCCTGAAATTATGTCGAAAAATTGAAAATGTATTTGAAAACTTGAAGTTGTTGATAGAACTGATGTTTCGCCCATGGGAAAAATGTATGGGAAGGTCATGATTGTTACGTAAGGTCTTGAAGAATATGTAAGGTTACTAACATGTGCATTTTATATATTTTTGTATTCCTAATTACCTATACCTTGGTTGTTCTTGTATCATATCCCAAAAATATGCATGTGTTTACTGTAAGTGTATAACATCCCTTGTCTAATTCCCCTCTTTTGAGGCATATGAAAAACCATGTTCAAAACTTGGCTGCAAATAAATATATATGTTCCCATGCACAAGATTTACGAGAAGATGTAGAGGTTTGTAGAATGCTTAAGAGGTGACCACCTTGAATAACGTGTAATTACAAAAGGGAAGGTGTTTGGGCATGGTGGCAACTATGACACATAAGAAAAGAAATGATAGTAACATATAGTTGAGAACAATAGTAGTGTAAATGCGTGTAGGAGAAGGCATGTACAACAATAGTGAAATCATATGTAACACATATACAAACAAATTCATACCAAATATGGAGCACCACAAACATGGGAAACCCATGGTCTCACAAGATAATTAAATTTTGTAAGCCTACAAACAAGATCAAGAAATAACAAACAAGATAGGAATAACGTCACAAACGTAGGAAACCCACATTTTCGCAAGACAACTAAGGCACATAGGCCATAAGAAATGAGAATAAAAAAGAGAAATACACACAAAAATAAGTATTCATGAAGTAAGATTGTCAAAACATGACAACATGATATAATAACCAAGATAAGTGAACATATGTGAAAAAGATAGGAAACACTATACAACACATGTGTTTTAGTCATGTTAGCTCAAAAGATAACATATACACAATATATGTAATCGTGGCTAATGAGGAAGGAAAGGAACTATAATGGAACCATAACACTTGGATGTAGTGTAAAATAGATCCCCCAAACGAATAAAAAGTTTGGGTAAAGGGGAAAACCAATACATGTCATTTTGTAACCCTCTCGTATATGTCTTGTATAATGCTAAAAATATCATGTGAATGCATTTGTGTAAAGAGGAAAGAAGCATTGAATTTATCAAAGTAAAGAGACAAACAACTTGTATATTGTAAAGTGCAAACAAATCAAGTGTAATGTGCAGGTCCTAATTTTGTATTTTAAAAATAAATGTTTTTTTTTTAGAATTTTGAGATTATGTAAATGTTTTTTGTGTTTTTTAAGTGCTTAACTATGTACAAAAAGAGAGGTAGAATTTATCTATCCAATGAGAACCTCTAGAGGAGGTGGAGAAATTGGAAATGAAGATGGAGACTTGGGCATCAATTGTTCCAAAGAGTGTGAATCACATGCAAGTGGTACCGTAGTAGTTATTTGACTATAAATAACAGAGGCATTTCCTTCATCGAAAGATGTGGGAGCATGTGTCGAAACCTATTCTTGTGAAATAAGGAAGGGAGATCCACATATGCCCCTATGTTTTCTAGAAGGGGAGTTGAAACTAATGAATCTTAGGTGGAAAGTGACAAAATGGTGTGCATAAACAAGATAGAGGATGTATTCTCATTGTAGATTCCAAATATATATGTTTGTTACTTAATTTTGGTATAGTACATGTCTTTCTCTCTAGGAGATTAGTCATAGTAGTTGGTTGTATGTAATATTTAACATTGTGTGTACCTTGAAGTCTACCATCCATACATGGAGAAAGGAAAATGCATCCTAAGGATCAAAATGATGGGTGAAGAAATTAATGGAAGAAGCATTATGCATGGTGTGAGGTTTGTAGCCAATACCTTGTCATGCAATAATGGTAGGAAATGTAATATGTTCACAAATACCTTGTGCATGAGAACCAATTCGTTGTCTAGTGAATTCTTTGTTAGTGTAGGATATTATTTTCCTCATATTTATTTATTGTGGATTATTCCTACACTTGAGGAGTTAGCTTGCTTAGGTGTACTTAGTCATAGGAGTTACACTTGACCATCATTATTAGCTAAGTGGGAGTTACTCTTTGACTGGCTATGCCAAGTGTGGGAGTTACATTTCTATTTTGGGATCTTTTTCCACTATTCATGGAGGAGTTACACATTCACTCTCCTATTTGTACATCTTTATTTGTGAGCTATTCATGCAAAGTGTATATGGAGGATCTTGTGATTACTTGATTTGCAATATTCTTGTTTATGTGATTTTAATTAACTTGCAACTGCATTGTGCACTTGCTTGACTCGTGCTTGCATTGAACCAATGTATTTTCTTGATCAATATATCTTGGAATAAGCCCGATATGGTATTCAAGTGAATATAGTATTTTCTTTTCCCGTTTTTACTATAGTTAAGTTATTTTTAAATCGTGAGATTTCATATTTTGCAAAAAACATTTTTTCCTCACTCCTTTGATGTAAGTCTCTTCCATTGGTATTTTGGAAGTTGTGTTTGTGAAGACAGCCGTGTTTTACCATTTGGTTGATCCATGTTGAGTTTTACATGATCCAAAGTGTGGCACATCATAAATAAGCAGGGACGACTGCAAATCTCCATTAGATTCTTTCTCCAATGAGGATGTGGCTTTCCTTGCTTGGTATTAACATCAAAACTTGTATATCTCCATTGTATTTTTATCCAATAATGGTGTCCCCTTTTGTTCTTGGAAGTGTATTTTTTCTGGGAGTTCTAGCTCCATGCCATACCTCCAACACAATTCCTCTCCACAACAATGTTCCGACTTGCATTTGGTGCTTCCTCTCTCTAATGGAATTTTCATTATTATGTTTTTCCTAAGTTACAAGATGTACATCCTTGGTATCCCAAGGCCTCTAAAATATTACTCCTCATCTCCCCAGGATCAAGGGAATACATTTGGAAACACAAATAATATTTCATCTTTAGCAATCTTGCTAATCTCTGGTTCAAATCCCACCTCTGCAGTTGAATGAAAATTACCTTTTTGGTCAATAATGTATTTACATTTGAGTGAAAAATAACTTAATATGATAATAAAAAAACCTTGAAAATTAAGACTAATAACTCGATTTTAGTTCGTTATTTTGTAAAGGTTCCTATTTTTCATTCATGTCCATACATGATTATTAATTTTTTGTAAAAATGCACTAAATTTATAAAGTGCCAAGGGTGGATCTAAAAGCATAATTTAGGGCAGGTGTAAAATTATTGTGATTCTTTCCTTCCGCATTCTACTCTCTTTTTTACAAATAAACACAACTCTGCAAATGGATCCTAATTTAATTGTTTTCTCACACCCTTCAACTATCATGAATGGAAGGATTCCATATCACTCGTATTGCGAAAAAATAAGTTACACAAGATTACTATGGGTTTTCATTGAGCCAACCCTTACATAGAAAGAGAAAATGTTTAAAAAGTGTGATTAATCCTATAGTTTCTTGTGCCTTTCCATGTCACCGGATCTGCGTTTTCATATAACTATTTCCAAAACATCCGAGGAAGTATGGAACAACTTAGAAAAAATCTTTGGGAAACAAGATGAAATCAGAGGGCATGAAATGGAAAATGAGATTATTAGTCTAAGCCCCAAAATTTTTGACACACTTCAGACTTTTCATAAATTTCAAATATGTGAGAACACAATCTGAAATAATGTTGGAGTTGACAAAAGGACTCACAAGTTATTCTTTCTGGTCTCTCCAAACTTGGTCCTAACTACTTTGTTTTTATCTCTACCTTACATGAAAAAAAAAGAGAACTTGGAGCACAATGAAAAATGACCTCTTTGATGAATTTTTTTCTTGACTTGACTTAGGAACAAGATAAATTGATTTAGATGGGTACAATGAATTCATATCTACAACATGCTTTATTTTCTAGACATGATCAATAGAAGGCTTCAAAAAAAGAGAAGAAACATAATAATAAGGATCATGTGAACAAGAAGGATCAAAATCCTCCCACCTCAAAATAAAACTCTAGAACTTAGTCTTCTAGTGTTAATTCCAAGATAGAAAGGATCAAATGTGGGTATTGTACAAGAAGACATAACCAAAAGTAAATGTTTGTAGAAGCATACTAACCACCTCACAAGTATTTTTGAGAAGAACAACATAGGTGTCCCTAAGTCTATAAAACCATCTTCATCAACCCATGAATCCTCCAAGGAAAATGACAATGGAAAAGGGAAAGAGAAAAATCAGAAAAGGAAAAAAATGGAGATCCCTAGTTGTAGTTGTACCACCAATCCTACATGGGTTATTGATTCTATTACATCACATCATATGGCCTCTTCACATGCGGATTTTAATTCCTTGGATCCATTTGACATGTCCATTATATTATTGGGTGATGAAAATTGTACACACGTTTTTGGAAGAGGGGTTTTTTAAGTGAGTGGAGGAACATTCAATAATGTTTTAAGTATTCCCTCACTATTAACTAATCTCCCGTTAGTCTACTAGATTACTCACCACAATTAGTCAGGGAATGCGAGTTGAGTTCATTTTATATTTAGTGTATGTCGAGAGTTACATAATTACACTATCATTATAGTGGGTGTAGTCAATCATCAAACTCGACTATATTCCTTCTCTCATTTTGTCCCTTTTTCATATTCTTCATCATATTAACCTACACATGATGACATTTTAGATACTGAGCACATTTTTAATTACAAAGACTTCTCTTCTAGCATATATGACTAAAGTAGTGATGGAGACTCACCTCCACCATTTCCTTGCCACCTTCCATATTTTGAGGAGTTATTTCTTCATCCACCTACTTCTAGTCCATGAAATAATTTTCAAGGAGAAGGCACCTTGATTCATGAATCATCAAATGTTAGGTAGTTTAGTAAAAATTTATAGGGCCTTTCACATTCCTTCTTTACTAATACTTTGGATACACCACCCGTTTATGGAGAAATTGGATATTCTACTTTGCATGAGGAGCATAGTTACTTGTATAAAAATCACACCTTAGTTAGATATCATTAGGAACTTGGTGGATTTATTTAATTTTCCATGGCGATCCACTCTTCATTGCATCTACTTCTAATTTAAATTCATTCGGGAGGCTCCTTTATAGGATACAAGGTGGCTTTAGGACTAGTTGTAGCTTCAGTGAGGATTTCTAATCATACATTCTATTATTTTATATATATTAGGTGAAGTTTTTTCCTATGGGTTTTCTTCTTTTCTCCACTTTATGAGAGTTTCATTGTACTTGGGTACCTCATCAGGCCTTGTTGTCGAGACCCACTTCTTCTACCCACCTAAGCTATGCTTAAGGGGGTGTTAGTGTAGGATATTATTTTCCTCATATTTATTTATTGTGGATTATTCCTACACATGAGGAGTTATCTTCCTTAGGTGTATGTAGTCATAGGAGTTACACATGGCCATCATTATTAGTTAAGTGGGAGTTACATTTTTATTTTGGGCTCTTTGTCTACTATTCATGTAGGAGTTACACATTCACACTCCTATTTTTACCTCTTCATTTTTGAGCAATATATGAAATTTATTATAGGACCTTATGATTAATTTCTTTCAAATATTCTTATCTTTGTGATTTTAATTAACTTAAAGATGCATTTTGCACTTGCTTGAATCATGCTTGCATTAAATCAATGGATTCACTTGATCCAAAGATCTTGGTGTAATCCCCCAAATCCCTATTTTTGTAAATACTTATAACCAATCCCATATTGGTGAAAGGAATTAGGTGTATGCTCGGGTCTGGATATGTGAATGGGAGAAATATAATTTGATATAGGTATTCAAGTAGGAATTTTGGTATGAGTACGAGAAATAAAATTCGGTATAGATATTCAAATAAGAGAAGTAGAGTTTTCTATGGATATTTTAATAAGAGTACTAGAATTTTGTATGGATATTCGAGTTAGAACTTTGGTATGAGTAGGATTGAAATAATTTGGTATGGATATGTAATTAAGAACAATAAAGCCGTGGCTATGTGCAAGGAGTACACATGTTAGAATTATATACTATGGAACAATACTTAAAGGAACAAGGATTAGCCTTAATGATGTACACAATACCTTGATAAGAAAAATTGATGTGATTATGGAGAGTAGAAGAATTTTTTTCATGCATTGCATGAATCCATGAGTGTCCCAATAGAAAATTGTAACTAAGATCATTAGGCATATCTATAGTGGGGGGTGGGGGGGGTTGAATCCATTCTATACGTGATACGACGATGTGTTTGATGTGATGAAGTATAATGCATATCGGTCGAACGGAGACTGACACTCCCCCGCCCCTCCCCTGAACTATCTATCTGGCTATCTGGAGGGGCCACCCCCGACCGACATAGAAGGAAAAAAAATGAGGGGATTGATCGAGGTAAACTTGGCTATATAAAGGTGGTATACGGATGATGCCTACTCTATATATAGGATAGGGATTGACCAAAATACTTTAGCCCTCTATACGCTCCCACTACCATTCCAATGATGGTAGGAGGGATATATTATATATAGAGAGTGGGCTATAGTCAGTCCGCACTCCCCTAACCGCCTACTATAGAGAGCCGGAGCCATATATGGATAGGGGAATGAAAAACTTTAGACAATTGATCGGTAGATTGAGGGAAACTATCTATAATAAGAAATTTCCTACCCCTATCTATACTCACTCTATATGGGGTGGGGGGGAACTCACCCACACCTTGCCCCTTATATAGAGTAGAGTAGGGTATTGCGACACATGGTAGGGAGAGATGATATCATAGGGTGATGTTTAATGTGACTTGACCAAGTGGCTGACATGGTACATTATAAAAACAATGAATACTAATGGTAGAGGGAAAAAATATTTGGTATGGATGCCCAATTGATGTAAAAATGAAATATTACAAAATTTGAGGCCATATCCATTGTCTATGAGAACACGCTTAACTAGTGTTGTAGATCGGAACTTGCACATATACAAACATGCCATTATGAACAACATATTGAGAGGGTAGGTAAGCAAAGTAAAATAGACGAGTTCCCCTTGAAATTAAAGAGCCACTTTCATAACTTCTTGTACATAATCAAGAGATGTGCTAGGATGGATATGCAAATTTTGAAATATTTCACATATGATATCCTTACATGTGGGATTAAGTTGAATGAACTCAAGAAATGATATGGTGGGATTGTCAAGAATCCATTATAGTAGCAAGAGTAGACTAAATGGGCCTATAGTAATGATAAGAACCACACACCAAAAGGGACCAAATATTAGTGATGACGGTCAGCCAAATTGTGATTTTGAGAAAAAAATATTGTTAAATGCATTAAACAAACATATATCGAAATAAAATTTTATTGTTTGAAACCAAGAGAATTAATTTATGGTTTAACTATAATGAGAAAAATAATCGAGGATATTATTATAAAATTGATTATTTCTCAAGTTATACCCCTATTACAAAAATTACTAATCATGCCATTTCAAAATTATGCTAAACTTTGGAACAAACAAAAGTAAATTTTCATGTAATATCCAAAAATTAAGAAAAAAATCATACATTTTAAAATAGAATCATTATATGGGATATATGTCCCAAAAGAAAGGTAGGCCCAAATGTGACTTTTAACAAAAATGATTTTTGTCAATTTGAGAAAATGTCTATTTATGAAAATAAAAATGAATTTGATAAATTTGAGAGAGGTCTTTTTGAACTTGATTATGTACAAGATAAAACTTTAAAGAATGTGGACGAAAATGTATATTGTTATGATTACTCCTAATTACTAAAAATAGTAATTTTGAATTTCTAAAAAGTTTGCTAAAAATTATGAAAAAAAAATGTTTTCATTAAATATATAAAAATAAATAATAACCTCAAAGGAATTTGAAAATAGAGTCATTATTCTTGAGATATGCAACAAAAAGGTGATTCAACAATTAGGAGCCCTAGAAAGAGACCCAAAGAGTAGGACCGACCATCAAACCTCGGGAAGATTTGTGTAAACTAGATCTAGAGCAAGTGATAGATGAAAATTAGGTTTAGATTTGAATATACAATGAAGATATGAAACCCGGAAACTAGGGTTGATGCTAATATCGAGTCATAAGTTGGTTCACCAAAATGTTTACACCCTAATTAGATTTAACATGAAACCTAATTTATTTTAGTATTTTAGTGCACTAAAGGATGTAAAGGTTAGCAACAAGTGGATATTTTTATTAAATAACTTCTAATATTAATTACTACAATCAAGATAACACTTTTATAATAGTAATTGATATGCTAGATAAGATATAAACTTGAAAACACAAAGGAATGAGTGCACTTAGCTAATTACATATGATTTTGGAAGGTTATGAAAGGATGCATTATAGAAACAATGATATATAAAATTGATAAAGCTTTGTTCCAGAGATCATGTGACTAGAAATCAAACCAGAGGAAGGACCAGTGCAACTCTTCCATGACTATACCATACAATCTTGAACCTTTTGTATAGTCTTGGACCTGCTTGATCTGATATTTTTAAATTTTTGACATTGTTAGGTGTCTGAAACTCTTCATCAATGTTAAACCCTATTTCTTGATCATCATGCAAAGCTCTCTGAATAAATTGATCATCATCTCAAACCCTATCCTTAGATGAGAATTCTTACAAAAAAACATTAGTTAGGTTGTGGGTACCCCCATGCATCGCTTACATTGGAACTACTGCAAAGAGGTCTCAAACCACACATTGTTATCCACCTAATATATGATATCTGAATGGATGCAAATAATTTTGACAACCATCTTTGACCAAGCTTGAATAGAGTTTTCTCTTGCTAAGATACGGACAAGGGATCTTTGAATGTTTTAGATGAGAGATATTATTGTATCAACATGGTAAGAAGATTTAGATCTTTAGAAATTGCTTCCTAATGATTGTAGCTATGTTATTACGATATTTAGGGAGCCTAGAGTGAATTTTGCAAACATATGAAGTGAGTGTATCAATGTAGTTAAACGAAATTTCTAGGTTAGCAAATCAATTAGTGTTTACTTGCATATATAGGGTTTCGTATATGATTTAATGATGAAAAGATGAACCAAATAAATTATAAGACCAAATAAAATATATGAATTTGAAAGCAAAGTTGGAGGACATGTTGGTCCAAGACCGCACAATTTGGTCGAGAACCATATGTACTATCCTGACTAATATATACGACCCTTCCTGGGAAGGAAAACATTTAAACTAAAGTCGAGGATTGTTATTTGATGTTTGTCTATGGATTTGAAGAGTTATGTTCTCAGAATTTGATATAGTGTCAATGTGCGAGGATAAAAAAGATAAACAAAATACCTTGTAATTACTAAGAGGGAAAGGGAAGATTGCGGTAATCTTAACAAGAGTGTATTGTCAAAACTAGTAGTGTCAAAGAGTAAATTGCCAAATTTGAGTGTCCACACAAAATAATGTTTTTTTATAAGACTTATTATCTATGGATACAATTTGATATGTGTTTTTCATGAAAATGTGCAACAAGGAAATTGAAAATTTCCAAGCACGACAACGATATCCTTGTGTTAAATTTTTAAGTCCTATCATTCCAAGACACCCGGTCAGTCCGGTCAGATCCAAGTGACATTCCAATTAATTTTGTCTCATCCCCCTATGTGATTTAGGAAATCCTATTCATTCCCCTAGGTGATTTTAGGAAGTTTTGAAAAGATGCTATCGTCACCTGGCAATTTTAGGAAGGGCTATCACCGGCCTTCCCAAGACTAGAGTCAACCCCTTGGAGTGGAATGGAAGGAAAATTTCAACATGGAGGTGAATTGAAGACATTATAAAATCATGGAAATTATTTTGGAAGGTTTTTGAAGTTTTGAAGGACTTGGAGCGAGTCCGAGTAAAAATAGGGTTCACAGCCTGGTCAGTGCATAGGCCAAAACAACCGCGAGCTTCAAGGTGATTATGGGAGCTCCAGGATGGAGTTATAAGTAAAAACAAACATCTACTAAAATATTATTCCAATACCTACATGATGGTGAAATCACATTTTCACAACACCTTGGTCATGTGGATGTGAAGGTAGTTTTCTCAAGCACAAGTGAAGTCTCGAATCAGAATTCAAATTTTTCGAGGGATCAATGGATGAATCAAGACATGAGACTCCCACCATTAGATTCAAAATGTCATTTCAAGTTAGGAGCATATAAAATTTCACCAAGAAATTCCACCAGAGCTCAAGTTATCATCGTTCAAGTTGACCTCTCAAAGGCGCTCGGAGTTAGTCAACTTTCGAGAGGACACGTGTCAAAGACCAGGAGCTTGGCAGGATTTCATGTCCCCGAAATCCCTAAGATCAGGTAAACCAGCCTTGGAAAAATTCACTAAACCCCCATGTTACCTCTAGGACCCTCATGTGACCTCTAAACTTGACAGATTCAACCCCAGTGCATTTTGGAGCATCCATTCCATGCCGTCGGATCAAGCACCACGTGTCAGCTCTAGGACCACTATGGAATTTTATGTCCCTCACGTCCCTTGAGGTCAGGGACATCAAACATGGAAAAATTAAACCCAGCCCCTAGAGGATACTTTTGGTCACCCATGTGACCCGCCTCATCCCCTCGATGCTTTAAAGCTGATTTTGGAGCACTCATTCCTGTCCTCGAAACACCGCCATGTGTCACGTGGAAATCAATGTCACTCATGTCTCTGATGTTAGGGACATCCGGGACAAAAATTACACCCAAATCCAACTCAAAAATTTGAATTTTTTTCTAACTGTTGTTGCTTCTTGTTGCTTCTCGCTTCGCTTTCTTCATTCTTTAGAGGAAAAGTTACAAAGAACACCTCACTCCACCATTGCCAAAGCTTGAACCAGATCCATCATAGAAAATTATCCTTCAATCCATGATGGAACATAGGTCTCAAAATAATAATTCATCGAGATAAGAAAAATAAATGGAGAACCGAGAAGAAGAACAATGGAAATCCCCATTGCCATAAAATGAAGATTCGAACATATCTTGCAAACCGGTGTGCGGATTGACGAACCATTGTTGCTAAGTTTTTATCTCTTGAAGGCCATTAAAAACACACTTTCAATCCTCCTTGGTGGTGCATAGAATATTCATAGCAAAGAAATATCATTTCGGCTCAACGAAGGAAAAATTAAATTTCCCCACAAACCAAACCATTTGTCGATTGAAGAAAACATTCTCCTAAAGCATAAGAAGCAAAAACATATCGCAATGGAATCAATTTCATCATGAACGGAGACAAAAACCAGACCTAAAATTTTCAAGCTCCATTAATGGCCTCCACGACACAGTAATGGAAAAAATCAGCAAGCTACCTCTCCACTTCTCATGGTTTTAGTGGGTGAAAATAAGAAAAATCGAGGAATGATCGTTGAAAAATCTAGTTTCACGTGAACTAGTTTTCGTGCCATGAAGTCCCTATTTTTAGGATATGGAGAGATGTGTTATTTATTAGAATTCTTCCCTCTTTGAAGAAATTCTTAAATTCCCGAAGATCCGGTAGGTGAAATCATCCAAAATTCAAGGGAAGGATCTCCAAAAAATCTAGTTTCTCTCAAACTAGTTTTTGCATGATGAAGTCCCTAATTTTTAGGGATATGGAGGGATGTATTTTTTATTATTCTTCCTCACGATGAAAATATCATTTTCCCACTTGTTTAGATGAAGGAATTACTCAAAATTCAGAGCGTGGAACCTTGGAATAAAACCTAATTTCAAGACCCGTTTTGTCACAATTTGACATTTGTGGCACACTTACTAAAAATAACATGTCTCCCTGCATAGGGTCTGTTACTTCCGGGTAAGCCACCATTTGAAGATGCCATGAAGAAGGCGGTGAACATAGAGGGAGTATCACAAGCAAAGTCATCAAACAATTCATCTCGGCTCACAATCCACACTTACTAAAAATAGCAGGTTGTTCTGAAAGGGAAGTTTGGCACAATGGGACATTAAGGAATGATCATTCAAGTCAACATCATCATGCAATATCATCATAGGAATTTCTCATGGGGAATGCAAGATTCACCTCAGAGAATTCAATAGTGTCTCCGACACTCACTCCATGGCTCAAGTTGTAGGAGTATCTTGTGTGGGGTAGAAGTTGCGGTCATCGGCAACACCATTCAACAATGTTTTTAAACACTCATTCCAAAGCATCTGTGAGCCCATTTGAAGGAGTTTTCCACGAGTTTGAAGATTCAGAGTTTCATCGCATCGAACTTTTAATCAATGAGGATCATCGAGACTTCATCACGGAAAAATATTCTCCTCCCTCTCTCTCTTCCATCTCCCCAACTTTCTCTCTCTTCAAATGTTCTAATTCTTCGTTGGGGTTTGCACTTTTTGATATGCCTTTAAGTCACTTAAAAGTGACTTTAGAAACATAATGTAAATTAAGTTGCCTTGATTTTATAAAAGGGACTTAAATATTTTGTAGGAATATGAATAGTCTAAAGTTAGAATTAAGGCATATGGAGGGTCATGAGGAAGACGATAAGTCACCTCTCATTCTATAAATTATAACGCCATTCCCATTTCAAAGGGTTGGTGATTGATCTTGTAAACTCAAGAGTATATTGTACTTTGAGAGAACAAAGGAGATAACCATTTTCTTCCATTTCCCCCTTCTCAATTTCCTCCATTTCTCCACTATGTACAACTTTGTTTGAGAAATTAATACAAGAAGAAGGAGTTTCTAGCTTTCTTTGACTAAGAGATTTCTTGATACTTTGTGTTCATCAAATTTCATTTGGTCTTAATGATGCTTACAAAGTTTATTTCTTCTCATAAATGCATGTGATGATACTTCTAACTAGTGTGTGCAGGAATTTGTTTTCCTACCTGCAATGACAAGAGCTCTCCTACGTCTTTTTACTCCCCTTTCTCGCTCTTGAAAAAAGTTCTCTCTTGCGGTATCTACAAGATTTGCTTTGCGGGTCATGTGGAGTGTCCCGGTTGGATCCCGGTCAAAAGGTCACCACAAATGATTTCACATGATGATTTCAAACTAGGGTTAAAAAACAATAAAGAATTTAAGTCAATCTATAGTGTTAGAAATTTACAAAACCCATAACTAAGAAGGTCCCAAACATAAGGGTAAAATGATATGATACAACTCCTGACCTTGTGAGTTGTATGGTCATGCCCTAGGGTATTTTATAATCATAGTCTCCAAAATGAAGCATCATCAAGTTCATATCTCCATGTTCCTATAATGTATCTTCCCAACATTTCATAATCATCATGGTAATTAGCGAAGTGTACCCATTCCTTTGTATTTTCAAGTTTATATCTTATTTAGCATATCAGTTACTAGTATAAAAGTGTTATTCTAATTGTAGTAATTAATGTTGAAATTTAATTAATCATAAGATCCACCTCTTGCTAGCTTATATCCTTTATTGTACTTTTTCACTAAAATCAATTAAAATTCATGTTAAATCTAATAAGGGTGTAAACATCTCGATTGAAATTACATTATCATATTTGGTGGATTTGGGATTAATTAGACCACATTATGTACCATCTTTGAACCAACCACTAAATTTCTTCAACATGGTACTTTAATTAGGGTTAATTGAGCCCAAATTGTCATTCAAATATCATAATTAGTTGGTTTGGGCTCGATTGGCCCCAATTTCATACCATGATAAATCAAAAACTTGATTACTTCAATGTGGTACTTTAATTGAGTCAAATGAAACCCCAATTAACACTCGATTAATGTATTTGATGGGTTTGGACTTGATTGACTTCAATTTTGTACCACGGTGAGCTAACCGCTCAATTATTTTAGCATGGTACTTTCATTTGGGCCAATTAAGCATGAATTGACATTACATTAGTATTTAGTGGGTTTGAGCTTAATTAGTGCCATTGTATACCATGTTAAACCCACAATTTGATTTCTTCAATGTGATACTTTAATTGGGCCAATCAAGCCCTAGTTTACTTTACATTATCATATCTGGTGGGTTTGGGTTTGATTGACCTGATTGAGTTCATCCCTTTAGTGGGTTTGGTCTCTATTGACCTCGATTGTGTACAAAAATGAACCAAATGCTTGATTACTTCTTCAAGGTACTTTAATTGGGGCCAATTGAACCCTATTTGATATTAGATTATTGTATTTGGTGGGTTTGAGCTAGATTGACCTCAATTTCTTACCATGTGTAAGGAAAACTACGAGTTAGTGCTGCCCATGAGTGTATTAGTAAATATTAATTATGTGAGTAATTTTATTATGTAATTGTGAGTTAGTAAATATTTGTTATATTAAAACAACTTACAACAAATATGGTTGAGGGAGTTCCAACAACTCACATAGTATTGGTTTGTGGGAAAACAAGTTTCTTATTTTATGGGAATCAACTCCTACATAATTGTATTATCTGAATGATAGAAATTAATAGAGACTGTTGTGTTAAAATCAATTACATTTTTGTCAAGATCTGCCCCTGCTTTTTCATCTGGTATCAGAGCGAATGGAATTCTAAGCATGTTTGGGGTAAAACCATTTCTATAGTTTCCCTTCTCATGATAGTTTTATGATTTCAAGTTTTTATTTTCTATTTTGTCTGCAACAAAAGCGATTTGGTGGATGTCAAGCTTGGAAAACTATTTTTAGAGAGTTTGGAATATTCAGACAATATAAAGCGTACAGTTTTGCATTGGAATATCATTCACATCGACTCAGACTTGGATTGGAATTTCGCATCAGGCTCGGCTCAGCATTAGAGTAATTTTCACTATTGAATATAACTCAGATTCATCATAAATTAAACCAAGCATTCATCTCTCAATGCCAAGGCATTTTGAATTCAATGCGCTATTGGTTCACCTGCAAATATATTTCCACCTCCATGCAGTGACCAAATCAGAGCTATAACATTTTTCCATAAGAAATTCGGCACTGGAAATCTCATCCACGTGTTCGTAGCTTTATTTAGAAATAATAAGGCTTGGCGTCATTACTTGTGTGGATCCCAACTCTTTTCAGAGAGCACACATTTAAAGGGTATAAATATTTTTAGTGTTTTTACTAAATCTTTCATAGTTCAAATGTTAATTGTGTTTTTTTCTTTTTATTTTGTGTGTCAATTTATATTGATATCTCAAATAAGCATATATGGACTTATTGCCACTATGAAACAAATGTTCTATGTTACATCGTATTTATTTATTTCATAAATAAGTTAGTTTTGAGTTATCATTACTTAGAAATTAAAAAAAAAAAAAACAAATGTTTTAATTAGATTTCGTGTATGTCATAAAATTATCATATCGGTGTGTTGTTAATTTTATAAATAGCAGTTTTATGTCGTGTCTATCAAACAAAGTGTCATATGTTGTCAAAATTTGGTATTAAATGTCATTGGTATCATCTTTGTTGTGTCATACTTTGGCCAATGTCCACAAGTGTTAGAAGAGTCAAAAAGTCTCGAAAACTAAATATTTTTTCCTTATGGACGCATTTTCGGTGTAACTCGACCTCCATCTGTAAATTGAGCTTTAAAAGCACATTTTGCCGAGAACAAATTTTCATCGGAGGATGGAGGAAAACTTCGGGTTAGAGGTCAATCAACGACTTCGCTTAGTCACCAACGATGGGGCCACATATCAGTTATGGTGGCACATTCTTGTGGTGTGAGTTTTTAGTTTTCAGTTGTGCTTCATTTCAACTTTTCAATGTGGTTTGTATTAGATGCTTTGGGAAAAATGTATAGGAGAGAAGATGACTACAACTATCTCTTCTACTTCGTTGGAAGATGATTGATCGGTGAATACGCTAATTGGAAATTGTGATCATGTGCAACAAGATCCAGTGACAACAAGATTAGGTCAACAATATGCAATATGATATGATTATCTTTTTAGTTGTTTTTGTTTGATGAATAAGTGGAAATTTCACATTGTGGGGGGGGGGTGGGCATAACACCAATATTCCATTTCCATTATGGGACAAGCGGCTAAAGTCAAAGGAAGCTTCCAGGTGGCGTGGCGATTGTCATGTTGTTTGATATTGAGTGAGATCGATCAACAACATTGATTATAATTAAGAACATTGTGATTCTTATGGGATGTAATGTGAAATCTTTCTAGTTTGAGTAATCGAGTTGTTCTTATATACTTCCCTAATGTACAAGCATAATGGCGAACAAAAACACCAGAGTAAGTCAATTTATGGATCTTGAAAGGGTTTGTGGGAGGATCCAGAAAACCACACAAGGTGGACAATTGATGGGGCCTGTTCACGTCAAGGTTTGTGGTAAGCTTGTTTAAAACCATGGAAGGAGAGAGCCTTTCTTTTGGATCAAGATCATGAGTCACACAATAGGATATGCTTCACAAGGGTGAGCATACTACGATTGAGTGTGTGAATGTTTTTCTCACTGTGTTCGAACTAAGGGGGAATCCCAAGAAAACTATGAATTAGTGCTCCACATGAGTGTATTAGTAAATAATAATTACGTGAGTAATTATTATCATGTAATTGTGAGTTAGTAATTTTTTTATATAGTTGTTATATTAAAACAACTTATAACAAATATGGTGAGTGAGTTTCAACAACTCGCGTAGTATTGGTTTGTGGGAAAACTAGTTTCCTATTTTATAGGGAATCATCTCCCTATATAATTGTATTATTTGAATGATAGAAATTAATATAGATTGCTTTGTGTTAAAATCAATTGCATTCGTGTTAAGATATGCACCTGCTCTTTCCCCATGATGAAATAACCATTTGATTTCTTTAACACATGATACTTTAATTGGGGCTAATCGAGCCCCAAATGACATTAGATTATCTTATTTGGTGTGTTTTGGCTCAATTGGGCCAAGTACATACCACATTGAACTAAACACTCGATTGCTTCAATGTGATACTTTAATTGGGGCCAATGAGCCATAATTGATACTACCTGACATTACATTATTGTATTTGGTGCGTTTGTGCTTCATTGGTCTCAATTGGGTACCATGATGAACCAACCACTTGATTACTTTAGGGTTTTACTTTAATTGGGGCAAATATAAATGATTGACATTACATAATTGTATTTTATGGGTTCACTCTTAATTGGACCTAATTATGTATAAAAAATAGACCAACCACTCAAATGATCCAATATGGTACTTTTGTTGGGGTTAATTGAACTCCAATTGACATTACATTATCCTATTTGGTGGTTTTGACTTTTATTGTCGCAATCGCATACCATGATTAACCAATCACTTGATTTCTTTAATGTGGTACTTTGATTGAGGCCAATTAAGCTCTAATTGACATTACATTATCATATTGGAAGGGTTTGGGGTCTATTGGCCCCAATTATATACCATATTGAACTAACCATTTGATTACTTCAACATGGTACTTGCACTTGGACAATCGAGCACCAATTTAATTTTTAGTATCATATTTTTGGAATAGGGCTATATTGGCCATAATTACATACCATAATGAACCAATCACTTGATTTCTTCGATTTGGTATTTTAAATGCAACCAATCGAGTCCCAAATGACATTATATTATTATGTTTAGTGGGTTTCGGCTCGATTGAGATTTATCTCTTACCAATATGAAACCAACCCCTAAAATTCTTCAACATTATACTTTAATTGGTGCCAATCGAGGCCCAATTGATATTAAATTATCATATTTATGGGGTTTGGATTGATTAGACCCCATTTCCTACCACGTTGAATGAACCATTCAAATAGTTGAACCTATTACAATAGTATTTGGGGAAAATGATCTCCAATTAGCATTACATTATCATATTTTGTGGGTTTGGGATTGATTGGCATTGATTTCTTACCACGATGAACCAAACACTCGATTGATTAAACATGTCACTTTAATTAGGTCTGATCAAGCCATAACCAACATTACGTTATCACATTTTGTGGGTTTGGGTTCGATTATCTCGTGATTCGTATCATATAATTTTTATATGTTAGTTGAGCCTAATTAAACATATGTAATATCATTTTTATATATCACAATTTCATACATATTAACAAGTTCATTATGAATAAACAAACATAGTCTCTTCCATTAGTATATTGAAATCATTGTTAGTAAGGTCATTGATGCACAATTATCAACTACGAATGTAGGAACAAATATAGAAAATTCTTGGTCATGCAGCGATCAATCTTCGATGTCACAATTAATATTTATATGCAAGAACCAAAAGAGAATGATGGACTTATTTATACGTACCGGTCAATATGTATTCAATTCCATTAGTATATTGATATCGGTATCAACAAGGTTAGTGATGTAGGAATCTTAAATACTATTGCATGGATGGATATAAAAAATCTTGTTCTTTACAATACACTAATATATCTTCACCATCACAATTAGTCTTTATATATAGGAATCGAAATAGAATGATGAATTCATTTATATGTACCAACTAATATGTCATCACTTCCATCAACATATTAAGATCAATGTCAATAAGGTGACTAATGCATGATTCTCATTTATGATTTGTATGCACGAATATAAAAAATATTGTTCCTTGCACTTACACCGATAGATCTCTGATATCTAATTTAGTATTTATATGCAATAACATTTATACATACATATCAAAGTATAATCGCTTCCATCAATATATTGATATCATTGCTAGCATGATCATATATGGAATGATTCTCAATTATGACTTCATAGATTGATATAAAATTCTTGTATTTTGTAGGTCTATTGATATATATTCATTGTTGAAATCAATATTCATAGACATGCTTCAATAGAAAATAATGATATCATTTATATATATCATTCAATGTAGTCACTTCCATCAATTTATTGAGATCACCATCAACAAGGTATTGATGCACAATTTTCAATTTAGATTCCATTTATGGATATAGAAAATCTTTAACTCATACAAATACACTTAATTTCCCTTTTGTAGGTCTTGATGCAACCCTTATATATTTAAACCCTTTTAATATTAGAAAATATACCTCTCACATATTTAAGTTTCAGTTATATTTATATTATACTTCATTTCTATTTTTAAATTCAACCATGCCCCTTCAAAAACCATGAACGTTGATAAAAATATAGGAAAAAATAAAGAAAGAAGACAAAGTGGAATATTTGATGAAAGAAAATACTTAAAGGTAGGGTTCGTTCAAGCCTTATACATAGGAAGGAGAATCAAAACCTAAAAAAAAAGACCATGAAGGAGATAAGGAGGATTGTGAGGTAGAGAAGGATGAGAACATGGATGATGAATGAATATGTGGAGACAATTGAGAAAAAGATTGAATAAAAAGAGATATATGCAAATTGGCCTATGATGGTGAAATAATGTAACTCATCCTATGAGTTCCACTATGAGGACAAAGAGGAGTCTAAGGTACACTACTCCTAGGATAATGATAATTTTTTTCGAGAACCCAAGTTCTAATGACGACAATGATACTATTTTATATTGTGTGTGTGTGTGTGTGTGTGTGTGTGTGTGTGTGTGTGTGTGTGTGTGTGTGTGTGTGTGTGTGTGTGTGTGTGTGTGTGTGTGTGTGTGTGTGTGTGTGTGTGTGTGTGTGTGTGTGTGTGTGTGTAATTATGATTAATATTAGTCAATCTAGGGTTTGAATTTTTATTTTAGATTATATGACTTGTTACAATGATCATGATAGATATTAAATTTAGTTTTAAGAAATTATATCTACAAATAATCTATCAATTATTTTGTAAGACATTTTCTTTTATCAATATCAATTAAAATTTCATTTTTGTTCTTTGCTGTAATTTTTTTGATATGGTCACAAATAGGACTACATCCCCATTATGCCCATAACAATTTAATATAAAACCCCAAATTATAAATGTAACAACATAAATTCACCACCTTTGTACTTAAAACATTTATCGAATAATATTTTAAAATTTAATTTTATTATATGAATTTATAATTATATATACAATATGCTGATATATATCAATCTTGAGGTTCTTATCTTGTATTTTTCTCATACCATATTGATTAATAAATCCATTACTTTCTCTCGAATTTCATAATGATCTCGTGAAAAATGACATCAATCTAGCTATATCATTGTATTGGGCTCCAAAACTTTTTTGCTTCAAAATCCATTCTATAGCTAAGATATTTTGATTTTTCTATTGAATACTCTAAGAAAAATAGAAAACTAAATGATAGTCAACTAGATGCTGAATTTAAACTTGAAATTTCTTTATGATAGTCAAATTGATGTAAGTTTGAGTTATAATGTCAAAGTGAACTAATCACTCTATTACACTCCACCCGTTATAGTAGTTACATGATAAGGGGTCGATTAGATAATCTTTAAGCCCATGTGTAGTACCCGCAATATTGGCACCAAAGAAAGAAGTAGAATGGATAATATACATTGATTCTAGATCCATCAATAACATTAATATCAAGTATAGATTTCCATTGTTGTGCATGGATGATTTGATGGAATATTTGAGAAGAAATTCAAAAAAATGATATGAAGATTGGGTATCACCATATTAGAATCGAGAAGGAGATGAGTGGAAGATTGCTTTAAAAATGTAGGACAGATTGTATGAATGGTTTATCATTCCATTTGGATTAACTAACACGTTGAACACATTCATGTGGTTAATAAAGAAAGTATTGAATCCTTTTTAAGTAAGTTTGTCATTTTTAATTTAGAAAACGTTTTGATTTTGAGAAAAACAACATAAATTCACTCGATTCATTTTAAAGAGTGTTAGAGAATTTGTGAGATAAAAAAACTACTAGTGAATATGAAGAAATGTGATTTTATGTAGAAGGAGTTAGCATGCTCTGGATTTGTAATATATTAAGAAATGTCAAAGATGGATCTTGAGAAGGTACAATATCTTTTGGATTGGTCCTCATGAAAAAATGTCAAAGACACTGAAGATTCCATGAAGTTGCAAGATTCTATAGAAATTTCATTAGAGAATTTATTGAGATTTATTAATCGATCATATATGTTGCATGAAAAGAAAATAATGATATTCTATGTACCACTATAGTCTTGTTTTACCCATAACAACCCAAGGCGCATTGGCACATCACCTAGGAAGACACAGTGCTCACTCGAAGCACACAAGGGTACCACACCCCTCTCTTATGTGATATCTATCAAGGAGTTAACATGATGGACAAACATATATTCCAGATCCATAACAAGAATTCAAGTATATTGCAGAATATAAACTAGATCTAGATCATAAACCTATGCAAGAATAACTCATACAAGTATAAAGATTATGTTCACCATGCAAGAACCAGTCATAGGTATGTCAACAACCAATATCCAGCCACAAAGATCCATTATATTAAATATTGTAAAACATAGAATTTGTTTACATACATAAGAGTGTCACCATGAGTCATGCGTGTACATAATCCAATAACATAACTCTATTACAAAAGTGTTGTGTTTAATACTAATATATATAGGGGTGGGGACTTTCCCTTCACCACCTATGCATCCTCAAAATAGGTTGCATGCTAAGATTAGCCATGCGCCACTACAAGATAACTACAAGGGTACTAGGTTCCTCTCTTATGTGAGCTCTATCAAGGAGTTAACATGATGGAAAAACATATATTCAAGATCCATAACAATCATTCAAGTATATTGTTGAATACAAACTAGATATAGACCATAAACCTATGCAAGAATAACTCACACAGTATAAAGATTATGTTCACCATGCAAGAACCAGTCATAGGTATGTCAACAACCAATATCCAGCCACAAGTTGGAGCAGAAAATAAGTCCATGTACATGGTTACAAAATCTGAGGATCCTAGATCTCAGATTCTTTTTCAGGAATCTAACCATGGGGTCTATTTCTTGGAAATGGATAAAGATGTACTAGAACAAGAATTTCAGACTTTGAGCTAGAGACAACAAAAGAAGAATAAAAAGTTTGGACTCTAGAGTTTAAAGGCACATGTTGTTCTTTTGGATTAGGAGCTGGCGCTCTACTAATATCTCCAAATCATGAGATATTTCCATACTCCCACAAGCTGATGTTCGAGAACACCAATCATATGGCAGAGTATGAAGCATTGCTTCTAGGAATGGAGCAAGCTAAAAAGAAAGGAGTAAGACTCCTCAAAGCCCAAGGAGATGCTGAACTTCTAGTAAAGCAGGTTCGAGGGCAAAGTCAAGTCAAAAGAGATAAGTTGGAGCATTACAAGAGATAAAGTGCTTTCCACCACATTTGATTTTGTAGCCTTCTCTATTGACTTCATTCCAATAAATCAAAACTCCAAGGCAGATTCTTTGGCAGTCACGGCTATACTATTGAATCCGGATAGACCACCGTCCATATTTAGACAAGGAAACTATAAAGTGGAGATGGTCTACCACCCCAGAGTCCTTGAACAAACATATGCATGTCTGTATGTTGAAGGGAGTAAATTACCACCATGATAAATAGTCACAGGAAAAGTTGATCCAGGTTATGATGACAATAGTGGAATAGTCCAACCAAAAGGTAACAAAATCCCCATGGGTTTAGTTTCCTTAGTAAAGACTTTCAACAAGCATGATCAATATCTGAAGAAGAACAAAGAATATGGTGATAGTTCTTCCTAAAAAATGTAGCAAATAAATCTAGGAGCGAGAGAGTTCATGCGAGACTTACCCACCACGAGAAAAAGAAAGGATGAGCCACCGGTAGATGAAGTTGATAACAACTTGCCCGAGTATTTGACAAGAAGGAAAAAGAAAGGAAGTTCGAGATCGGAGGTGGGTACTCACGGTGGGACAAGAGACATGAACAAGGGCATACATGACAAATTTGATCCACTCTAGAAAGGGCCCTTCGTGATCAAAAGAGCTACGAATGGATACTTTCTTCCTTTCCTATCGGGATGGAATTGATTTACTATTGCCTTTGAATGGGAAACATCTCTGAAGCTATTCGAGAACCGAAAAAGAAGTTAAAACACGTATGTATATAAATAAAAAATTGTTTGTTTTTCCTTGTTTTGTTTTTGTTTTTGTGTTGTGTTTGTTGTCCTCAACCCGTGCCCAAAAGACAAGATACGAAACCGAGAGATCTTGGGATCTCATATTTTCCCTTGTCATTCGGCGGAAAAAGATGTCCACGAGATGGAGCTAATCGGTGTCACCCAAATTTCATCCTGAAATTTGTGACTACCCTATCTGAAAAAATTCATACTTTTAAAATAATGGGTCGTTTTGTGTTTTTATTATCTAAAGTTCTTGTATTGAGTCAAGATATTCCCAAAGAGCCATATTAGCCATTTCACCAAATACCTAGATGCTCAAAATTGTTATATTCTATCGTCGGGATTTATCTGCGGGAAATTTGTATTTAATTATTTTGAGCCCTGTTTGAGGCAATTTCTGCTCCGTTTTAACCTGTTGTGATTGAACATGTCATTATTCCTATGTACCCCGAAGGGTTTTAACTTGGAATACATTTTCGGCTTTATTTGTAACTTTTGACAATTTTTCGTGTTGTTGTGTTGTCCGTTTCATTTTATGTGAAATTTCTCTAGAATAATTCCTTTGCTAGGTAAGCCCGATTCTTGGCCTAGAGCAGCGGAGAACATATACACACATTATGCCTAGAGGAAGTCACCATCGAGGTCGGATCACTGGGAAAAAGTAAAGTCGTGCGTGCACGAAAAGCCCTATGGGGTTGGATGCATTTTTAGAAAACAAAGGATTCAAGCTGGAATGGGAAAAATAGAAGCAGTAGGCAAGTGGGATTTTATTGCACCTTGCGAGGTAATTTTTCCCGTGATAGAAAATTTACTTAAGTTAGGTGAGAAAATTAGAGGCGAGGGCAGACGGAAATTTATTGCACGCTTACAGGTAAAAATTTCCATGGTGAAATAAAGAAAAGTGACTTAAGTAAAATCATGGGATTTTATTACCTACCTTGCAGGTAAATAATCCCATTGTCAAAGTGAAATTACTTAAGTGGATCATGGGATTTCTAGGGCTGTTTTGCGGGGTAAAAATTCCCATTGCCATGTGTTTTTAAAAATAGAATTCTATTATTCCAAAAAGTGCGACCCACCTTGGGTGAATAATAATGCATTAAATAAATATTTGTTAATATTTATTCACCCAATTTTGGCGCCCAGGCATGGAAGAAAGTCAAGAAGTCAAAGGGGAATAAAAGAAATAGAATTAAATGGATTAAATTGACTAAATTTAATTTATTTAAAGGCTGCCCCCTTCATGTCAAAAAGTGCGCCCCATTTAGGATATATTTAATGATTTTTGAAGCATTAAATCATTAAATTAAATTCTATTTTCAGTGGCTATGGTCAAGGCACACTGTGAAGCTTAAGTGAAGTGAAGTGTGAAGGATTAAATTGGATTAATTTAACTTATTGGATGGTTGTCCTTAAACATACTATTTTTAAAGAGAGAAACATGATTTTTAATTAAATAATTGCTAGGAATAGGAAGGGCAATTATTAATTATAGAATTTTGAGGGTTATATAAGCATGGGCTGCTATATGGGTGAATTATTTAATTCACAGGTAAAGAATTGTAGCCAAGAGGAAAAGTGTGCCCCATTTGAAGAAGGATTTTGCTCAGGCAAGATGGAAACAAGGCTAAAAGCTTCCAAATTTGGTGCATGATTTGAAGGAGGTGGATTTGTGTTTGCATAAGTATTACAGGTGCTAAGGTGAAGTTGGAAAATTTCATGCTCTCTTTGTGTGTAAATTAAACATCAATTTTTGGGGCAGTAGGCTTGAAAAGTGTAGATTTTTGTGATTAAAATTCACTGTGCATGCTCCGATTGCCATCTTTGTCTGAATTAATTACAGGAGTTAGATACAGGTGCTTTTATAAAGAAAAGGAACTTATATCAATGTCAAATACATTGAATATTTCCTCCGAATCAAGGATTATCCAGATCTGCACCGATTTGAAGAATTCCGATCAAATAAGAAGAATCACTTCCAAATTCTGAGATATTAGAGACACAGATCTAGGCTCGTAACCTCTTGTTGAATTGATAGACAGATCTAGAGAAGGAAAGATTTCACTCATGCGTGCGAAAAAACTTCACTCATGCGTGCGAGATTAAAAGTAGTGGAATTATTCAAGCTGCGGCTTTTCCATCCACATCCCGGTTGCGAGTTTATTATGCATGTGCAGATCCATATCCGGATGCATATGTAAATCCATATCCAGATGCGAGATGTCCATATGTAGATCCAAATCCGATCTCATAGTTGCAAAAGTTTTGGCCTGCACAAAGGCTTCACTCTCTTGTTTCAAATGCATCCCGTGAAGAAATCGGTGCGTGGAAAATTCCTTCCAAGATCTTGTGCGAGATGCTCCCATCTTCCAGTTGAAGCCTTCATTGAATTTTCATTCATCCGGAGTGCTTTCCAGAATTTTTAATTGCTCATATGCAATTAAAAATAAGGATGATGAGTTATTTATGGAAAACATTGCATTGATGCATGTACTGGAGAAGAACTGCAAAAGCTTCAAGGATAAAAGAGAAGACAAGGCGAAGGAAAAATCCAGCTGTTTCCGAGATCCAGTCATTTCCAATTCCCAGATCCAGTCAATTTCAGCCACTTCCACTTGCTTGAGATCTAGTTTGAATCACCGCATACGAGACATGAAAAAGGACAAGACTTCTGCTTTCCTCTTCCTTCTCCTTTCCTCCGACAAAGTAATTGAGCAATCAATTAGATTATACAACTTAAGTGATTGGTTTAAAAAGCCATTACTTGAAGAATTTAACTACTTGGAGATAGGTGGCGGACGTGCAAAATAGAAGGTTCTATTTTCAGTTGCAAATCATACATGTCATGCAAAGAGGAATTCTAGGATGGAGATTTCCAGTTGTTTCTTTTCCGACTTCCACATGTGCTAGTTCAACTAAAATCTTCCGACTTGTAATTTCCCCTCTACATTCTATAAGTAGAGGAAGAACCTTCGGGTTAATGATCGGAATTTGTAAGCAGCAATCTTGTGTTCTAGACTTTATGATGAACCCCTGAGAGCCACTTAGAGCAAAGGAATACAAAGGAGCATGTTTCAGGAGAACTTTGTGTCACGGTGTATTGTGTTTCTTGCTTTTAATCTTAGATCTCTTAATAAACTTTTTGTTATTTTAGATATGGATCTAGAGCTACCTTTGTTTTAGAATTTTGTGTTTATATCTATTGGATTCTTCTATGTTCATGCAATCAGCTCTACCATCTACTGATTGAGATGCACATATTCCCCATTTCTTACGTATGTTTATGTAATTACCTTCTTCTATAAATTTTCCTTTCTTTAAACAACTACTTGCTTTGCAGAATTATTTAGTTATGGTTCATGAACTGAGTAATTAAAGTAAAATCCCATTTAGATATTAGCATAATTAAATTGACAAATCGACACGGGAGCCTCACCGGTTAAATGAGGGAGATTTATCTCATGACTGCTAGGTTTTGTGCTATACAGAAAATATAGCCGACATTACCCCACACTTAGTTTATTTCCTACAGCAACGGATAGTATGACTTATCCCCCATGAATAATATTTTTGTAGGTATAAAAATGATAGAATTTCATTGCTTACCAAAGAATAAAAGAATTATATTACTATTGAAGTAGAATGGGAAAATCCTTATTCAATGATGCCTCCATGGAATTCCATCCATCTACTTTTCTCTGAGCTTGTTTAAAAAAATATCCAATCATGGCACTGACTTCTTCAAATGTCAACTCTTCTCCCTTGGCCTTGACTTTTCAACCATAGTTTCACTGCTTTCAAGGTCTCACAATGCATCCATATTGTGCATAACTTGGGGATACAATTCTGTAAACTTATTCTTAATAGTGGCCCTCAAAATTTCAATGGCCTTAGTTTTCTTCTTCACTTATGTCGGGATCTTATTGCGTTCCACCTGATTTCCCTTATTCTCGGTCCCTGGAACTCCTTCAGGTCCGCCTCATGTGTGGCTACTAGAAAACTTGCCACACATCCTCGGTCTTCGCATTTACCATAAAACCTCTGCCATATGAGACACGGTCTTCATTGACACAAGAAGCTCAATGTATTTGGTTATGGTCACCTCAATTTGTTCTTTCACATGCTACTTTTGTTGCACCATAACTTCTTATTAGGAATCCAATACAAGTGGTTGATTCTACATTACTATCATGCATGTTAAAGCCTCCAAATTGTGGAGAGCAGAGTCATATTTCTGTGAAGGGATGGATAGATATGGGTGTGCTAATATGATAGAGTTTTCTATCAATTCAACCTTTTTGTGTGCATCACACAACTTTCCCTTTTCTTCCCATGAGCTTCAACCTCTAACTACGCAATAATATGTTCTTTTCCTTGATTTTCTTGTCTCTCTCAATGATTTCTTTATTCTTTTCTTCAATCTCCTTTTCCAACAATTTGATCTAGTTATTTCTCCCAAACAACCTAGCCTCTACTTCCACCGATACCTTGTTTAATGCATTACATGCTTGTTCATATATTATTTGTTGAGAATCCACTACCGGATTCAACTGCCGCAAAGCTTGGTGAAGCTCAAACATCAAGTAAGCCTCTGTGCTTACTTTGAACTCAGGTTTATCTACGTGGGACTCAAACGACCATTAAAACATCTTTGTAGTGTGCGAAATGCACCTTCCTTATCAAAAGATGACCAATTGAAAAGTTGGTCTGCACAAGATTATAATTTGATATTATGCATGTAAAACCCTGTCAAGATTTGCATCATAATACATGATAGGTCATTAGGATGTGTACACACACACGCCACTCGTGCACGCACCCTTCGGAAAACCTACTACCAATCTTGTTTCTCCTCCCAAACTTCCATCTTTCTCTTTTCCTTCTTCTTCAAAGTTGCACTCCACCTCTTAATTGACCAAGGTTTGTATAATACTTGCGACTTATTTCTCCACAATGTCTCTATCTCTAGATCAAAAGTGTGCGGAGTGTCATGCATATTGGTTCCCAATTTTTCTTCATCCAATTCTACTTCTCTAACCTCCTCCGAATGTATGCTTTTCTCCTCATCATACTCATGTATATTATAAATGGGGGTTCTTTTCGAGCTCACATTCTTCTTCCTCTCATTCGACTCTTCATGCTTTAAGCTTTCTATTTTCTCGAGTCGGGATTCTAATCCATCCTTAGTTTCTTTTGTATTGGGACTTTTCTTTCACTAGAGGCTTCTTCCTTCTTGTATAGGTACTTCCACCTATACATGTATCCTTTATCCCTATGTCCTGGCCCTCATGCATGCTCTGTGCTCTTCTTATTGAAGAAGTTTATTCTCTATCTCACTTCTTGGTTTCCACCTTCTTTCTCCTGAAGGTTCATTAGGAATACTTACATCATCCTCTACATACGTGTTCTACTAAAACTTTGGCTGTAGGTACATTTACACCCTTGTAGCAGTTTCTCTAGTAATATGTATAGTAATAGGTTTGATCATACGTATGTCATGGGAGACATAAATTTCCACATATGTGCACTTTTGTGGATAGACAAGTGTTCTACGTAGCTCACGATGCTCCTGATCCATAGTACTTAGATCAAACCTTAACTTATTCACCTCTTTAAATCTGTTCCTTAAAGGAAAATGAAAACTTACACCACGGGCCTTTGGTGCCATCAGTCAGAGTAAATCTACCAATGAAAATATGTTGGTAGACTATAAATTCAACCTCATCTTTCACCAAGGCTGGCATTTTCTCTATGATCCTACATTACGTGCCAAAGGCATCACACATCTGCATGTACTATTTATCCAAGCATACCTTATACGTAGGTGTCATAGTATCACAAGTATATGCCACAAACCTCTTAGCAAGGGAGGGGTCTTCTTCAGGGTACTCCCATATGTTACTATTTAGCCCATCAAGCACTCCAATCTTAGAGAATACAATCAAAATAAATATATTACCATACATTATCTTTTCTCCATCTCGCGCAACATCAATAATATCTTCTGCAATGAAGGCCGAGATGTTGTAGATGGTCCCCTCTGTTATCTTTCTGCATACATTCAACCATCTTTTGTTAACTTGGGTCCACCTTTCCTATCCACTCAATTTTGTAAGCAGGCATATGACCATCTTCATCACCGGTTATTAATCTTTGAAATATCAAAGGCGCACCCGCCTTTCTTGTACTCATACTCCTTAGTTGTTTCTTTGATAACCTCATTATCACCCAAGTCATCATCAAATAACTCCCCAATGAACTTGGAGATTAACTTTGGAGTTATGCGCATTCTCTTTCTAGTGAAGTAAAAATAATATTCATGTAAGTGTGACATAAACCACTTTGGTACAATCTCTCCAAGCTTTCCAAAAAGGGTAGTTCATAAAGTTGTAAAAGTCAAGCCTTATCCAAAGTCTTCTACACTGAGTCATCATACACTGGTTTATCATCTTTTGTTCTCTATCCTATAGGTCGAGCCGTTCAATGTCATATCCTTATTTGTTAAATGATTTCAATGGTTATAATCACGTATAACCATTCTTCTCACATGAGACACCCACTCCATCCCCACCAATACGCCATCTAGGTATTGTATTTCCAATACCATTCCTCATTAACATTTTCCACCATAACTGTTTTTCCCTTGCCCTTCTTCTTAGGTCAAACAATTTCTTCCCTTCTTAGTGCGTTCTTGGTGGGTACTTGTCACATTCTTGTATTTCGGTTCTTTTGATGCCTCAAACTTATAACCACACTCCTTCGTGTAACTCTGCAATCTGTGCCCTAGTTCTTCAAACCATAACTAGAGAAACATTTTATTTTCACACCCCTTCACATAACCTCCTTCACAAAACTTGTCCTATGCTCAGACGTGTCCTTCATTCTAATCTAGTTCACAAATATTTAACTTCGCACATGATTCTTCGTAGTTTCTCGCAAGTATGCCCTAGTTCACAAGATGTCTTTTCCAAATTATCACAAGGTAAAAATTATTTACCATGACCCTCTATTTATAGACCTTTGATTTTTACCGCATTAATTACACCACCACCTACCACCATAATGTCGTAATAAATATGACTTTTCCTACTTCTCGAGCACGTTTCCTCTACGCATCAATCACCCCTAACCTCTACAACCTTTTGAAGCGTAAAACTACATTGACCGCAAACCTCCTTACACGTGCACCCAGTGCCAAAGTACATCAACCACTACATCCTATTCCAAGTAGTTCTCCTTGCCGCTGCCTACCTCACATTGCCCTACACATTCATTCATGTACGTGGATTTTTCCTTGGCATCATCCTTATTATCACCATCTTCCTTATGACACCTTATCATAATTTTCCAACAACCAACATGACCACCACTACACGCGTTCCCATATTGTACTTAGGACTCTCATCGCACGCTCTTGTTTTCCTTCTATTCCTTCAATCCACCCCACACTAAAGGTATGCACGGTCTTCTCTGGATGAACTCAAAATTACACAAAATAATGAACTAAATTGACAAAGCATTGAAATGATGAAAGGAAACACATATAAAGGAAATGCACTAAGGGAAACCTAATCTAATGGCAACACTGACTTATTACAAACACCAAGAAGACTTATTTATAGTAGGGCTTCAACCTACCCCCATTGAAGTAATTGGGAAATCGTGTTCCATCTAGTGCAAAGAATCAAGTATATAAGTCACAACATACGGTCCCAACCAATACACTTGGAACTTTGTAGGATGGTGTAAAAACTTAGAATCATACAGAAGAACCATCTACCCAACCTCAATCTTCTTGTTCTTAATATGTATATCATGCCATGCCTTCTTCTTGGCCTTTTCTATCTTTTGGATCCAACGAGCTATAGCACGCCTTTCATCCAACTGCATCAGTTTTCTATGCGCTCTTTAAGTGGTAGTTCATCGGAAATCCACCTGCATGCACAATACACAGGGAGGGTAACATGAATTGTACAAGAAAAACAACTTTTGTGCCAAACACCAATTGAAAAGGTGTGGCCTTGTTCAATATTTTATAAGTTGTCATGTATGCCCAAAGTACAATAGATACTTTATCATCCTAGTCCTTCCTTCCAACATCACAAATATTTGTCAATGTATGGTTTAGTATCTTGTTGAAATCCTCAATAGTGCCATTGGCCTATGGATGATAGGGGTTTTCTTGTGATGTGCCACCATAAACTCAACTAACAAGATCTTGATAGTCTCATTCAAAAAGTGTGTGCCTATATCAGTTTTGAATCAATGGATATCCATATCTACTTGATAATGTTCTCCAATGAGAAACTTTCTCTTGTGAAATCCTTTGTAGGTACTTCTTCATCCCACCTTGTAATATAATCATATAAGTTATAATCTAGCACGATCAATCCTACGCATGGGTGGAGAAATAGACCTACAAAGTCAATCACCCATTTTTAAAAGGTTATGCACTTGCAATTAGTCTCAAAGGATCATATCTATGCCTAGGATTTCCAAGGCATTGATAGTGGTCACATGCCTTGTAATACTCTATACAATCCTTGTAAATTGTTTCCCACCAAAGGCATGCCAATAGAATCTTGCGCATGGTGGCATTTCTTGCATAGTGACCACCTGAAATTACACCATGAGCTTCCTCCATAATAGCTTCATGCTCATTCTCTAGTACACACCAATGCAAAACCTCATCCTGACCTAACTTGTAAATATCTCCACCTATCAGCATATAGGGGCGCAACGTGTATAACAAGTTGTTTCTTCTCCAAGGCCTTCATGCCTTCGGTGCCACACCAATACACAAAAATACTACAATATCTTCCAAGTCAGAGGGTGTATGGTTCAATCGAATAGTTGTGCATCCAACATGGTATCCTCAATGCTCTATGTGTCCTCTCTTGAGTTAATCCTTGATAAATGATATAGTCCCAAATTGCTCTTTCTGGTTTAACCACCACTGTGAAGTCAAATTCCTAGAACAACAAAACCCATCGGCATATGCGCCCCTGCAGTACGAGCTTATTGAATAGATAATTTAATGCCATATGATATTTATAGAATATGAAAGGAGTTACCAACAAATACTACCTAAACTTATGCAACGCACGTAAATCATAGACAACGCTTCACACTCCATGGTTGTATAGTTCTTTAGTTGAAGTCAACTTCCTACTTGCAAAACGAATAGGGTGATCAAAGATACCTTATTTAGGATGGGATAATATTGTGCTAATGGCCATGCCAAAGGCATCCACATGCACATGAAATGGTTTGGTCCATGAAGGAAAATGTAAAATAGGCATAGAAGTAAATCTTTCCTTCAATGTCTCAAACGAGCACTGTTGCACTTCACCTTAATGGAACTTACCTTTGCTTTTCAATAACTCTTCCAAGGGCATGGAAATCCTAGCATACCCCTTAATGAATTTTTTATAGTACCTCATGTGTCCAAGGAACCCGCGCACTTCACTCTAGTTAGTAGGATCCTCTAAGCCCAAGATAACAACAATCTTAACAAAATCTACCAAAAAGAGTTCTAAAGAGTGTAGAAAAAAATACACTCCTTGATGTTGAGGAGATACTTACTTGCATGCACCTTTCAAATACAAGTCTCAGATTGTCACAATGGTCTTTAACTAGCCCATAAATAGTCCAATAATCTAAGTAAACTTGTAATAACTTATGTAATAAATCATGAAATGCTTGCACAATAAGGCACGATAAGAGTGCAGGTGCATTATTCAACCCAAAAGGCATAATTGTATATGCAAAACTTCCCCATTCAGTGGTGAAATTTGTTTTCTATTGATCCTCTTTAGCAATCTAAACTTGATGATACATAGATAACACATGAGTAAATGAGTAGATAGCGTGCCCCTGTCACGCCCTCCAAGATTTATTCTATAAAAGGTGTGGGGAAAGGATCTATAGCACAAACATCCTTTAGTTCTCTATAGTCCACAAAAATTCTTATTATCCCATCTTTCTTAATGCTTATCACCATAGGTCTAACCCACTTTGATTCCTCAATCAGCTCAATGATTCCAGATTCAACATTTTGTCAATTTCTTGTTTAACTTTAATGCTCGAGTTAGGATTCATCATGTAAGGCCTCTTCCTAACCGGCCATGCACCTTAATTTAATTTAATTCTCGTTTCACCCAAATATTCATGCACTCCTTTCAACTCATGATAGCATCTAGGGAAAAATCCTTGAAGTCACACAACAACTCAATGATATTAATAACCTCTCGAATCCGACCAATAATCACTAATGATAGCCTCTTTAGGTTCTCGCATCTCTCCCAATGCTAACCTTCTTTATTTTCATAGGCTCATGGTACATGCACACCCATTCATCTGCACTATCCATGACCTCATGCATACCCACAGTATGATCAATATCTAAGTTCTCTACTTCCTCATCATCTATCATATAAACCATCTTGCCTTTTTCCTTTGCTAACCAGAAAGCCCAAACCGTTCCTCATCCATCTCCTCTTCTTCAAAGCACACCTCAAGGTATGATTCTCCCAATAACTCCTAAATGAGTTCTTCACTTTGACACTATCTCCCATAGTCAAGTGCTTTATTATCTATAATGCCTTATTCATAGGTGGTTTAGTAGAAAAGTAATCAAAGTTCTAAACCATACTTGTAGTAAACTCTTCCCAATTCCTTGTCACTCTATTCAACTCTGCATATAAATACCAACGCAACCTCACAAGGTGAAATAGAACTTATGCACCCACAGTGAAGGTGGTAAAGCTTCTGCTCCTCAATCTAGAGTCTCTCACACTTTTAAACGTGGTGTTGAATAAGATCTTTTCCATGAAATTCACAGATATGAGAGGGCACATTGTTCCTTAGAAATATAGCAGAGAGTGCAACTCTCACTTCACGTAACTCCACAAGATTATCCATGTGTGTAATCCACGAGCGCATTGTTTTCCCACACAGAGTATAAACTAGCATATTTCTCCTTTCTACTTAATATGTCCACTTTGTGCCTCCATAGCACATAAAACACCTTAGATTTCCCTCGCTAGTTTACCTTAGGACCTAGTTACTCCCTAAGTGCCTAACAACGTGTAGCCCGCTAACACACGTAATGACACTCTTCATTTCACATCCAACCATCTCATAAGTCCCATGTGCCTAGTTATCACAAAAAACACTTGTTGTATCACTCATAGATTGTGAATCATCCCACTGAATTACTCCTTCTTTTGATGGTTCAAGTACCTCAGGATCCCTAATTGTACGTACATAAATTTTGTTTATATCCTCTTCACTCAAAGGTTCTACATAAGGCACAACCTTTCCATCTATCAAAGGAATGATTACACCTCCTTATTTTCAAAGCTTATATAACCTTTGTTGAAATGCAAATCAATGTTATTTGGATAACACTAGGGGAACCCAAGTAATTCCGGAAAATTATCTACTTTTGTGAGCATTAAGACCTCAAAATCACCAAAGAAAATTGGTCCCCCGAATTGTAATAGTGACATATTTCAAAAATCCAATAGGCATGGCTTTAGTCCTATTTTCCATGAACAACACATTCGAAGATGGCTACAATGGTGGTCTCCCCATCTATAACCATGCGTCCAAAGTGAGTACATTTAATTTTGTACAGACATGTATCAATTAGGATGTTACTTAAAATCCAACCATCAACGAATGCATTCAATGTGATTTCTTTATCACAATCAATACTATGAGGAGGTAAGTTGACATGCAATATTTGTCTCCACTGATTAGCCTCAATGCACATGTACATTTTCTCTCAAATATTCCCCTAACAAACGAAATGATGTTATCTTGACAAAAAAATTACAAACCTCCTTAATGTCAACCACATGTGCATAGGTAGCACGAATGTATCTAATTGTTCTAACTTCTGCGATTGCTCCTTTAAGAATTACATCTCACCTTGCAAGTTCCTAATAAGCTCAATAGATTCATGATACACCTCCTTCGATGCATAGGTTTAGGATACTTTACATTGATCACTTCCTACTTTGTAATAAAAACTTCTCGTTTAGAACCTCACGGGCATGCGTAGCTTTAACATGAGTAGTAACAAGGACATATATCATGTCATCGGATCGAGTTCTAACATGGGAATCCACCGATCTTCCACCGTGAATTTTACTTTTATCACCCTAGCCCTTATCTTACTTGTGCTACTTACACATATGCTCATACAATTATGAGAACTCTTCATACTTGTGATTCTTTTTGCACCAGAACAAACTAGGTTCTGGGGGAATTCACGCCTATAGTGATCAGGTGATCCATAATTGTAACATGTTCCATGAGGAAAATCACTCCTTCCTCCACTATGACCATGACCTCTGAATCCTCCATGGTATCCTCAACCTCGACCACCTCCATCAGAGCACCCTTCATTATTATTTTGATTTTGACCATGATTATCACCTTGCTCCTTGGAATTGTTTGCAACACTGGTCTGTCACACACCCATATCAATTGCTTCATGAATTTGATCAATCAACCTATAGTTCTCATGTCATGAGTGTGTGATTTGCAAATCTTAAAGAATTTGACACTTTTTCTAATATAACAAAGGACACCAACTTGAATCATGATCTAGATGATAGATTTCACAATCCAACATAATGGTGTGCACTGATCTATAAGGGAAACTATCCTTGTATGACCCTCTACTTCATAATATGTACACCATAGTCCACTGCGTGTCTCATGTGCTAAATTGGCTGACCATTTTTCTAACTGCTTAGCAATATCCACCTCCAAAAAGATACCTACTCTAGTGTCCACACTCCCAATGGCCTCATCATGCAGAGCTAACTCAAGGGCTTCACATGGATCTATAAAAGTCTTATGTGAGAGTGCCCTCTTGAAAGGTGTTATCAATCCTCTAACAAACCATTGAGCATGTTGACTAGGATGAATATCATAGGATAACTTTGATAACAAAGTCTTAAAATGGGCATCATATTCCCTTACGCTTTCAACCATGCCCTGCTTGATATATTTAAATTCATTAATGATATTCTACTCAAATTCGGAATATGGAACTCTTCCAAAAAGGCATCATGCAACACCTCATAATTTACACAAGTCTAGTTTAGATCAAACTTCCTATACCAACTATACATGCCCCTACAAACATAGTTTGCAAACTGTCTTGCTTTACGCTATGGAGCTATAATCCCCTTGGTGTGTCATAGTATTTCACACATGTGAACGTGTTTCGTGACATCCTTAATGCCTCTGTACTCTAGGAGACAAAGGCAAATCTCATAATACACCTATCGGGGTTGGTGTGGACCACGCCCACTAGATCCAAATCATGTATTACCTCATGTGTTTCCTCCACCTCCATACCACCAGATCCACTAGATCCCAAACCTCAAATCCTCCCGATCCTCCTCCCGTAGTGGGAAACCGGAGGATGTGTTACCTTATGTTCCAACAGTTTACTAAATCGAACTTCCATTGTTTGAATTTTTACTACTTCCAGACATAATACCAATGTTTTGCACACCTACATTCTATGCCGATGATGTGCCAAAAATATACCTATAACATGACCTCCAAATAATACAAAATATGCCTACCCCGTCATAGATGAATAAGATACTACCGATTAACTCTGAACATGATGGTAAATTAACTTATCTCATGCCGCTACTCTAGTACCCACACTAGCTTGCTTACTAATGATCATTGTAGAAACTGGAAAACCAAGCACAAGGGCTAGGTCACCAGGAGGGATCAAATGCATGCCCATGGTCCTTATAGTTTCCACTGACATGCTCACATCTGAGGTCGAAGAGGGTTATCTTCCATGCTTACCCAAATGGGGGAGTACCAGATTCTCTGGCTCCAAGTTCTCTACATGAGATCCAAATCCTTCACAATCTGCTCTCTCCACAATGTAATTTGTTCCAAAATTCACATTATTTATCTAAATCCCTCTTACACACCACATTAAACTTAAGCCATTTTCTTTTCTTTGCATTTCTACCGCAGTGTCCACCATATTTCACCACACCTACTCCACCCTCACACATGGTGGGAGTTTATCTAGCCATAGGTTTCTCTTCAAAATCTAGTGTTACCATCAAGATCTTAATCACTAAGGGGATAACACACAAAAATATCCTCTGGGGCTCGCACAATAACTATAACTCACCTACGTCTGGACATGAATAATTAGACACAATGTACTCTAATATATAACTATTCAGACACCACTCCACCAATGATCCATAATGTGTGTCCAAGTCAAATCAACATCATGCAAATTCTGATAATCTTCCTACATCCAAAAAGAGTTCTATACCTCCAATTCCTCTTTAATGCATATCCTACCAACCATTCATACAACTCTATGGGAAAACAGGAAAAAATGTCTCATAAAGTTCATGATATAGATTCTTCTCAACCCATGCATGTGAGCATTAAATTCAGGTCTAGTGTTGTATCTTTGTGTGAACTCATCCTCCAAATTCTCTACCCAACTTTCAACAAGTGTCCAAATTTATCCAGTATGTTTCCATCATGCACCATCCTTGCAATAGCTTCAAAAAGAGGTCCCAATGGAACCAAAATGTAGTCTTGTTTTACCCACGATAAAGCAAGGTGTACCGACACATCACACAAGTGCAGACTGAGCACTCACTCGAAGCACACAAGGGTACTAGGTCCCTCTCTTATATGTGAGCTCTATCAAGGAGTTAACATGATGGAAAAAATATATTTCGGATCCATAATAAGAATTCAAGTATATTTTTGAATATAAACTAGATCTAGATCATAAACCTATACAAGAATAACTCACACAAGTATAAAGATTATGTTCACCATGTAAGAACCAATCATAGGTATGTTAACAACCAATATCTAGGCACAAAGATCCATTATATTAAATACTTTGAAAACACAAAAGTTGTTTACATACATAAGAGTGTTACCATGAGTCATGCGCTCACATAATCCATCATCATAACTCTATTACAAAAGTTTTGTGTTTAATACTATGGATCATACATATATATAGGGGTGGGGACTTTCCCTTCACCACCTCTGTATCTTTAAAATAGGATGCATGTTAAGTTTAGCCATGCGCCGCTACAAGATGACTACAAAAGCATGCAAGATTTCCTAATAATAGATCTACTACAGTTAACTCTTAGTTCAGATCCTATTATTAGAAATATGCATGTTGCTTGGTCTTCCTTATATCCCAAAATAGCCTTTGCTTGAACTGCAAGTCTTCATGTTTCAATATTATCTTTAAAACCTTTCTTGGCCGCTACTCTAAGTCTATATTTAGATCTGCATCCCAAAATTGGCTAAGTGTTGACTCCTTTGCGTGTAATTATTTCCTATTTGTCTTTAGTGCGTAAATCTTGTTCTCATCACGTGTGCTTCCTCATGCTCCTTTCTCCGCATGATAACCTCTCCTTGGTATTTATTCATTTTCCATGCTCAACAACCACAAATGTTGATTTTTCATTCCAAAATTTTATGGATAAGGTCGTGGAGTAGGAAGTGTTGGCCTTTCCTAATTTCAACATAGTATTTCAAGTTGATTGCAATGATAGTGGAGTAACCAATGGATCTTTGTGATAGTTAGGGAGGGATACCCATAACTTGTTTTAGTGAGAAATTGAATGATGCAACAATTATATACTTGGTCAATGACCAATATTGTTATATCATCATGTAAGATATGAATAAGTGGTGGAACTATTTGTTACCCAAGGAGCTCGTATTCTATATAGACCACCATGCAATACAATCCACTAATAGTATGGGTAAGATGAACCAAAGAAACATGAAATGGGTTGAATAATTGTAAAGTTGATCATTTGTGTTGAAGCATAGAAGAGCAATGATATTGAAAAAAATGTATATGAGATAAGGAGATGTGTCTTGTTGAATGAGATGGAATTATGTAATAGAGTTTGAAGTAATGTAGGAGATCTGTGTAGAAAATGAATATTTTTGGAAGTATGGAAGGCATGTATAGAACCAATGAGTGTCTATTGCACTCCATGGTTAGACTATTTATTACAAGAAGGATTTTTTTAAAGGTGTACAATTATGCATATTATAAGGATTGATGAGAGTTCAAGTATGATCTCGTATAAGCATTGTGGAGGAATTTCAAGTCACTTTGGAGTGGATCATACCTTGGAAAAGTTTGAAGAAATAAATTTTTGGTGAGGATGGCTACAAATGTGTGAAAAATATGTGAAAAGATACAGAGTATATCAATTGGAAAAAGTGAAGAGTCATAACACAAGGTTATATCAACCACCGCATGCATGTACTTAAGAAACTATGGGAACATTTGAATATGGATTTTTTTAGGATTATCTAGAATGTAGAGAGGTCGTGATTCTATCTTTATTGTTGTGTATATATTATCAAAAATGGGTCATTTCATTTCTTGTAAGACGATAAATGATTCCACACATATTGCTAACTTATTTTTCAAAGACACTTCATACATTTTCTTGCATGATTGTATTTGATAGAGATACCAAGTTTGTGGGACACTTTTGGTAATTGTTGTGGAAGAATTTAAAGATTAGGTTGCAATTTATTTGTACATATAACCCACATAATGATGGGAAAACATACGTCAGCAATAGGACCTTGGAGATTTGCTGAAATTTTTAGTAGGAGAGAAGGAAAGAACATGGGATTTAGTTCTTACTTGCAAGCACAATTCACATATAATAATTTTTTTAATATAATAACCGGCAATCACCTTTCCAAATTATGTATGGAACAAGTCTAAAAGGAATTGTAGATTTGAGAGAGGGTTCATGAGAAGAAAAAAAGAAGTGTAGAAGATAAATAATTCATGTAATACATGAATGGTGTAGTCATTTTACACCCATCACAAAGGAAATAAATCCCATGAGCGTTGGCCTATCACCCAAGGCATTTGGGTGCTCACTCGAGGCATATGCAGTGCCGAAGTCTCTCTTTATGTAATTTTAATGGGAAACATCATCTATGATCTGAGTTTAAGATATTTGAGAGGAAATAAGACATACAAGCACCATAGAGCTTAGAATGGATTCTAGATCTTTGCAGTCATTACGAGACATGCAAAAGAGCTTAACAGATTATAAAACTTACACCAAAATAGAAAGGAATTGATACAAGCATTCATACTTAGTTCATAAACATAAATGAAAAAGAGCTATGAAGAAGGATGTATACATCAAAACCATTAATGTTCATATTCCCATAACCGGTAACCTCATTACATTCATTAGGCCCATTACGTAATGTCACGTAAAGGAAGACCTGCAGATCATGCATTATACTGAATTCATATAAATAGGCTCTCAAAAGAAAATTTATAACCCCAAACCCTTGATACATCCTTTCCTACACTTACTTACCCAAACTAACAGAGTCTTTTGCAAGGTATTTCTCACAGAGCTCTACCCTTTATTCATTTCATTTTTTTCTTTGCTTTCTGTGAGCATTTATATATATAGCCTTCATGAAATACCAACTCATTCTTATGGCCTCGATATATGTCGCCAAGTGTCTCGAAAGTGGTCCTCCATGGGCGCATGCTCCTCCAAGCCTAAGCTCACCACTCCTTACCATGATGTCCTTCTAAAGTAAGCTCCTATCATAGGCATATTCCTTCTGAGGCCACCCTATTGCCAAGAGCTAACACCTTTTCCACTTGGGTCACGTTTTCATTGCATCTGCCGATAGGTCAAAAACATTAAGTCCCGATTCTACTCCGCGGGCGCGCATCTCGGGTTCTACCAAAACCCTACTTGAACCCTTACATGTGTGCCTTATCTTGCATGATTTTTACAACCTTGCATGCCTATGCGCCCTTTTTGGACTTAGTTGATATTTCAGGGGCCCAAAAATGGGGTGCATGAAAAAGTGGGAAACTAGATGGAGTAGATGAATGTGTAGTATAAAAGAACATATATTTGAGGAGTATAAACCTAGAGTTTAAGGTTGGGGATTTAGTTCTTGTGCACATGCACAAAAAAAATGTTCCTACAAGGAATGCATGATAAAATCAAGTGAAAGAAGATTAGATTGTTATCCAAATGTTCCCCCTGCTCATTTTGTGGCTAACTCCCTTTCATTCTTTCCTTCTATTGTGCCTCAGTCATAAATTTTTACTTTTTAGGCACTCAAAACCTTCTCGGAAATGACACCATTAGATATAGCTCTTTCTCGGCTTTCCCGTAAAGGTAAAGTTTTCCTCCTAACTCCACGTATTTTTCAAGTTATGGCTCAGCGGAGTTTGTGGGAAATTTTCCGCAAGGTCAATTTTGAATTTTGGTTCGGTTTGGAGGGATAAAATCAAAAATGCTTCGTACGTGCCCATGGATAGAATCGACGTTTTAAGCAACCAATTTTAATGCAAAATGGGTCGCATTCTTCTCGAGAATGGTAAAAAATGTCGGGGATGGGTCCGCCAGGTCACCTATGCTGTTTTTAATGCATTTTGGTCAATGAGGAATGGCTCCCACGTTTTTCACATTTTCTCTCTCCCCGGGTTCAACCCATGACCGTGGTGAAAAGCCGATTTGGCTCATTTTTCAAAGGGAACACCTTTTTTGCACAAAGAAGCTTCTTTTCACTTTCAACAAGTGATTTTGGCAAGTATCGGACCTTCTAGGGATTGTAATGCAAAGTTTGCTTTTTCTGCCTCTTTGGTGTTGGAATACAAGGATTTTGATGTTGAAAATCACAATGCGGCTCTGTGAATGCTTTCACCCTTTTCAGATGTGTTGTTTGCTTCATTTCAAACCCTTGTTTACAGCTTATCAACCTATGCATGATGTTTTATGTTGCAATTTCTGATTTGTGTCAATTTGCATGAGTAAGAAGTGCTCACCACTCCTTTGGTGTATCACCCTTATCAGTTTAGTTTTAATTTTTGCATTTCTTATCCCTGTCTCCTTGCAAATTAGGATAAAATTAGGATCTGAACCTCTGTAGTTGTGCAAATAATAGATCTAATTAGAGGAGTTTGAGGAACCAACCTCTAATATGGAGATTCCTCTCTCATCTTACAAGTCCCACACTTGGAGAGAGGTTTCAATGTTGTGCAATCACACTGGATGCCCTAAACATCAACTTAGAACCTTGATTTGCATCCAGGGGTGCTGCTGATTTGTAACAACAATTTTGGCACACCCGGTGGGACCTTAGAGGTCTTCCACTTCATATTTTGCAAGTTGGTGTGTTCCTGTGAAGATTTCAGCCTTTGGAGGCACTTGCAAACACATCTGGCGACTCCATCTGATCAACAACCCATTTCTGAAGTTGCGGACTGTTTTTCATCCATTTCCATCCATTATTCTTTCCATCTCTTTCATTCTTTTCCATTCCATGAAGTTGTGCAATCATGACTTCATTTCCATCATGGAACTCACATTTACAACAGCAGCAATGTTTCCCACCTCCAACATGTTTTTTAAATCCTCCAAATCAGCATTTTGAACAAATTCAAAATCAGCATACATACCCATATGAGCAGCAATGCCAAAATCAGTTTGGCTATGGAGCTTTCCAAGAGCAAGGGTGTGCATACAATGAAGACAATTAGATGCAAGATGCTAGTCTGTTGGAGAAAATCCAAAAGATGGAGGTAAACATGGTGCAATCCAGGGCTCAAGCACAAATGAAAGCATTTGGAATCGGTTTTGGAGCACCCTGTCCATGGGTGGGACCTTTCCCAAGGCATTACAGCCCTCAAGAGAAGCTTGACTTCATGATTGCAACACTGCCATTACTTGTAAAGTGGATTGAAGGAATAGAGGTGTATGAGAGGAGTATTCAACAACCTTGTCAATGGGTAAGCACACCATCTCATGCCTTTTCTTTTCCTCTTTCCCAATCTGTTTTATCTCAGCAGTGTCAAGTTTTAAACTCTCCATCTGCTGTCCCAAGTGTTGAATCCATTTCTCCACCCCTAGTCTTCCACCTCATCTCAATTCTTCTGTCCTTTTCCCTTCCAAACAGTCATCCCCTCCACAAGAGCTAAATGAAACACCCTCTCCTCCAAAGAAACAAGAGGTTTTACCTCCTCCACCACCACAAAAAATTGCAAAAATCAGTCATGAAGGACAACAAAAAGAGAAGCCAAACAAGGATGAAGAAATTCAAAATTTGAAGAGTTGGGCTCTTAAATTTGGGATGAAGAAGATCCCTTTGCTGATGAAACCTTTAGAAGAGGTTGGAGTTAAAGAACAAATGGTGGTTAGGACTGATTTTTTTGCAGCAGAAGAAGAGCAAAAAGGAGTTGCAGATCAGCAATCAATTTGTTCATAATATAGTGTCCATGTTGGCACCCTATTTGAAGGAAATGCTGATCCAATTCAAATTGCAAAAATCAGTCATGAGGGACAGCAAGAGGAAGGAGAAGCTGCTCCAAATCCAAAAGAAGAGGAGCACATTCCAGCTGTGGGGGAGAAAAGTGCAGATCCAAAGGCTTTGAGCACAAAGCAGGTTATAGAAGAACCTTCAGTTCTTCTCTCTACTTCATCTCTCTCAAGTTCTAGTACTGAAGAAGAGTTTGATCCCTCAAACTCAATGCTGGAGGATGAAAGAAACCATGGTGATCAAGTTGTAGATCAAGAGAACGCCATGGGAGAGGTTGAACATTTGCAGCAGGACAGCAATGAGGTAGTTTACCTGTCTGATTTGGAGGACTGTTTTGATGAAGAAGAACCGGTTGAGTTTCCACCATTCTCTCTTTCATCATCCATCTTCCAAACACAAGAGCCTACTGTCATGGAGGAGAGTATTCATTTGCAGCAGCCTGCATCTTATAGAAGCTCTTTGGAACCAAGATTGGAAGATTTTAATCTTTCATGTCCTTCATTGGAGGAAGAGAAAGGGCAGAAGGGTTCTACCATTGCTTCCACACCATCCATTCAAGGTCTACAAGAGAACTCCATTCTTGGAGTTGAAAATCAGAATTATGGGCATACTCAATGGATCAGACCTTTCCCAATCAGGTATTTGGCTTCATTGGAGCCAAAGGAGAAGCCACAACCAGTCATGCTTGCTTCTAAGCATGAGGATGAGCTGCAAAGTTCCAAGGATCAGCTGTCATACCTCTCCAATCCAAATGCAGAGCAACTAAAAGAGGTATTGGATTTGTTTTTAGTTGACACCTTGCTAATTTGGGTAGAAGACCAGCTTCTTGTTGATTTTCCACTCATCCAATCAGCCATACTCAGCTCCAAATCATTTGCATGGCTGCCAATTTTGAAGAAAGGAAGCTATTTTGCACAACCAGTTGCAGGGTTTGTTTAGCTCACCTTTGCTTCTAGTTAGAGTAGAGTAGGTAGGTTTGCTTTCAGTAGAAGAAGTGCTTGTGCACACTCTGCATGTTCCATTTAGAGCATGTATGATTTTTAGTTTGTACATAGTTTTGGTGCTGCTGGTTTCACTCTTGCACAGTTTATTTTGATGGCATTTTGGTGGGAACAACTCCATGTCCAGTGGGATTCAAGCGGTTTAGAGGGAAGTTTTCAAAGTTCAGATCAGTTTTCAGGCTACTACTCATGACTCCATGCCCAATGGATTGCTTCAGGCTACTGATCATTCATCCAAAGAGTGCATGACCCCTCGAGTCACAAAATCAAGTTATCCAAATGTGCCCCCTGCTCATTTTGTGGCTAACTCCCTTTCATTCTTTCCTTCTATTGTGCCTCAGTCATAAATTTTTACTTTTTAGGCACTCAAAACCTTTTGGAAATGACACCATTGGATAGAGCTCTTTCTCAACTTTCTAGAAAGGTAAAGTTTTCCTCCTAACTCCACGTATTTTTCAAGTTATGGCTCGGCAGAGTTTTGTGGGAATGTTTCCTTAATGCCCGTATACTGTGTGTCGAGTTCTATGTGTCCATGGGCGAAAAAACACCAAGTTACCCGAAGGAAAACATGGTCGGGAAGGGCCCGTGCCCAATCGAATGTGCTATGTGGCACTTGGAGTGGCGGAGCGTGGGGAAAATTTGAAAAATGTTCCAAAGACCAAACGGGTAAAAATTCAAACATTTTGCCCGCCTCGATCCGATTTGGCTGTTTTTCCCTAAATCTTCAAATGGCCATAACTTTCGATCTAGAGCTCGATTTTCATGTTATTTATATCAATGGAAAGCTAGTGAAATTCTCTATAAGATTCTATGGTCAATTTTGAATTTTGGTTCATTTTGGAGGATAAAATCAAAAATGCTTCTGGTACGTACCCATGGACAGAATCGATGTTTCAACAACCAATTTTAATGCAAAATGGGTCGCATTCTTCTCTCAAAGCATGGTCAAAAATGTCGGGATTGGTCTGTCACAGGTCACCCATGCTGTTTGTTAATGCATTTTGGTCAATGAGGAATGGCTCCCACGTTTTTCACATTTTCTCTCTCCTGGGTTCGACCCATGCACTGTAAAAGCCAGATTTGGCTCATTTTTCAAAGGGAACACCTTTTTTTGCACAAAAAGCTTCTGTTTTCACTTTCAACAAGTGATTTTGGCAAGTATCAGACCTTCCAGGGATTGTAACAGGTTTTTCTGCCTCTTTGGTGTTGGAATACAAGGATTTTGATGTTGAAAATCATAATGCAGGCTCTGTGAATGCTTTCAGTCCTTTGTATGTGTTGTTTGCTTCATTTCAAACCCTTGATTACAACTTATCAACCTGTGCATGATGTTTTATGTTGCAATTTCTGATTTGTGTCAATTTTCATGAGCAAGAAGTGCTCACCACTCCTTTGGTGTATCACCCTTATCAGTTTAGTTTTAATTTTTGCATTTCTTATCCCTGTCTCCTTGCAAATTAGGATAAAATTAGGATCTGAACCTCTGCAGTTGTGCAAATAATAGATCTAATCAGAGGAGTTTGAGGAACTAGCCTCTAATCTAGAGATTCCTCTCTCATCTTGCAAGTCCCACACTTGGAGAGAGGTTTCAATGTTGTGCAATCACACTGGATGCCCTAAACATCAACTTAGAACCTTGATTTGCATCCAGGGGTGCTGCTGATTTGCAACAACATAGACCATGAAAAATATTGAGAATATTTGTAGAGAATACGTATGAGTTAGATCTTCCAAAAGGGATAGACATCTCACCTATATTTAATTTAACATATTTATACCCATAAATTTAAGGGAGATAAGTAGAGAAGAGAAATGTTGAAAGTTTATTGGAGGCACCAAATACCATAGAAAAGGAACACAAAATTGAATGCATGATGACCACATGGTGAAGATGATGCATAGAAAGGAACATAAAGAATAGCTAGTGAAATAGAGAGGAAACGGATTAGATGATTTATCTTGGCTTATGGAAGCATATATTGTTATACTTGGTCATCCCATTTGTATACCTTTGAAAAAACCTCTAGAATAAGGGCTTAAGTTTATTCATACCTTCGATGTTTGATGCAAAAACATATAGGTTCATTATCAATACCCAAAATATTTAGAGTTAGAAAATAAATACTTGTACAATTTTGTCACTCCTAATCTTACCGCACAAAGAACCTTTTCCTTAGTCATTATGTAAAAGCCATGGAAACCTATGAAAGCCACACAAAACTTCATGACCCACACAATATTCTAAGCCATGTAAAATTTCCAAATCAAGTGTAATCCTACCTATATCACACAAAATTTTCCTTACTTATGCAAAGCTAGACTTAACCATTCATCAATATGATTAGTTGTGCATAATGACCAATTCACGTAGTAACCCTATGTGTTGCATAATAAACACTTCAAGGTATGGAACAATAAAATTTCACTAAACAATCAAACATCCCCTACACAAACCGTGTTGGTGCTTAACCAATGTCCCAATATATGGTGGAAGCTTCCAAATTCTATGAACATCATAGAATACTACATTCTTAATGGGACCACTCATAATCATTTTAATGATGATATGCATTTCTTATAGAATTGTATGTCAACATCACTATAGTTAATGTTGTCCAAAATAACCCCTAGGGCTATTTTGACAACTCATGAAACCTTTTGTGGGCTTAGGTAGTGCAAGTTGGTCAAAAGGGAAAGACTTGGGAAATTAGGGAAAAATCATGTTTTGGGGAAGGTTTCGGTGTTTTGGGCATTACTCCCGTATTTTAATATATTTAGACCAAAACTTAACCATTTTTTTAAATTTTGAGTGAAATTGTGTAAAAAAGACAAGGATGATATTTTGAGGAAATGAGGAATAGTTCCTTTCTTCCTAAGTTCCATGTCCTATCGCTAGGTATAGAATGAGTAGTTCATCATGTATATCAAGAATTCCTTACACCTTTAGAATTATTCTAATATTCATCGGGTTCTCCACATAACTATAAAATCCAAACAGGGTAGAGCATTGGGGAAATTGGGCATGGAGGTACCTTTGGAATAGTTCATGGGTTCAAATAGTTCATTGATTGACCAAGTTTGCTAACTAAAGAGATAGGGGTAGGGTTTAATATGTCAATTCAAGATTTACATGCACAAGAAGAATTTTTGGTTGTTCCAATAGTTCACTACCCACTCACCACAATTGACAACAACATGCATTGTGGTGAAGTCGAGCCCACTCAAAACCTTTGGAACTATTATTTGGTTCCATCACTAGCTTTGATAAATCACATTCCCCACATAAAGAAAATATAGTTGTAAATACCCACTTTAATAATACATAGATAATTTTACCCTCATTCCATAACTTCCTTGTCACCCTAGTTTCTCTAATCCAAAGGTAAAAATGATTAAATTAGTGAATGAAGGCCCAAGTGGAACATTCCCTTGTTTCTTTCATTCTCTAGAAATCTTCTTGGGCCAGCTAAGAGTTGTTTTTTGGCCATAACTTTTGATCCAAAGCACCAAATTACACAATATTTGTGGCATTGGAACCATCTCATCAAAGGCTTCATTTTGTCTTCAAGAATTATGAAAAATGATGGTATTTTAAGGATGAAAAAGAAAACATGGGTTTAGAGGTGAGAAATGTAGTTTTGAGAGTTTAACTACCCATATTTAATGGTGAATGACACCCATGATCTATCCTAAAGGTCAAATGATGTGGGGAATATATTTGAGAGGTGTCCACATAGTCTTGTAGGAATTTATGACATATTTTTGTGGTTGGGTTCAACATGGAAAATTTCCTCTTTCACCCCCTTTTCTCCTCCATTTTTTTATATATTTGGAAAAATATTGCATTTGTTAAGGTTAGACACCTCATAATGCAAGATTGCCATGCCAAAATGGTTTCGAAGTTTTTGTGAGTTACAAACCTTTATTTAGTCACTACAGATGCAATTTATACCTTCTATCACTATAAGAATGGTTTGTGCATACTCTTTAGTAATAAAATATTATTTTGTGGTTTTGTATCTCGCCGTAGTTTGATTTTTATTACAACTTTGCACCTCCATTTACATCAAGTATGTTGTGTATGTGTTTCCCATTTGCATGTTTCCATTTTATTATGTTTTATAATAGAAATGGAGGGTTAATTGTAGTTATGGTCTATGGCACATGTGTCTACCCTCTCCTTCTCCATTTTCTCCCATTTTTCCTTAATGGAGAGTGTTTATCCCCTTTTCTTAGTGATATCACATCTATTTTAGCTTAGTTTTTTTTTTATGTTTCTCCTATCTCCCCATCGTTACTTGGATGTGTTAGAATATTCTTAGCTTAGAAGTTTTAATGTTAATATTAGGAAATAGGTAGAAGAACAAACCTTATTTGGAGGTTTGTCTCATGATGTAAGGTCCCAAAATTGGAGACAATCCCATGTTAGCCACAAGTATTTATCTTCCATGATAAAATCCTATAGTGTTACTTTTGTTCGATAATGATTAACAAGATCCACACATGGTTCTTGATTTTTCCATCATGGATAGGGAATAACAATATGATTTTATTGATCTTGATCAAATAGTGAATAAATTCTAGGATAAATCAACAAAAAATAGAGGTGACCTGATGAATATTTTGCAAAGTAAATTTTAATGCAAAAGGCATATTTCTCTCCTTCCTAAAGCTTCCATGAATTTTATAAATTGAAGGAGCTACAAACATGTAAGAAAAAAAGATAGAGAACGGGAGAGATCAACTTTCGATTAAGAATTCGAGTGACTATCCTTTGAGAGTATGAACTAAGTGTGGTTATATTTAATATTAGTAGATTCTACAAGATTAGTATGTGTATAGGATTGTAATTATTAGAATATTTATTGTAGATCCCTGTCATATGATTGTAATTGGAGATTTGAACCATTATTCCTAGGTCTGTCATCTTTCCATACATTAATAGAGAAATTTTATTGTTTTCTTGTTATGAGTTGTGCCTAAGATCTTGTTTCATTGAGATATAACTTTGATAGAGGTTGCATGGTGTAAGGCACCACTTCATTGGGAACTATGACCATGACTACAACATAATCCTAATATGATAATAGGATTAATCATTAGTATACTTTGATGATTTTCGACACTTTTTAATTTTTTGTTTTCATGATTCATAACATAATTTTACGATTCATAACACGAAACATAAATTTGTCTCTGACTCAAACACCCCAAAATGATTGGGAAATAGTTTCAACCCAAAATTTAGTGATTTGAGATTTTTAACACAAATAAGATCAGATTTTAAATGAATATGTAAATATCATTAGGGTTGACACAAATAACATCACTTAATACTTTGATGCAAATAATGTCTCTTCATACTATGATGTAATTAATGCCATATTTTTTAGGGCAATTTTATAAATTTTGAACCAAAAAAGAGACTTGATGTAACACATGAATAAAAATGATAATGAAAAATAAAAAAAACATTCAATTTGTTTAGAGTGTTACTTTAAGTGGGGAAATTTAGCCCTAGTTAACATTACATTATTGTATTTGGTGGGTTTGGTCTAAATTGGACATGATTGTAACTATGATGAACCAACCACTCAATTTATTCAGTATTATACTTTACTCGGGAAAATCAATCCCCAATTGATATTAATTTATCATATTTGGTATATTTATGCTTCGTTTCCTATCTTTTATACCATGGTGAACCAACCACTCAATTGCTTCAACATGGTACTTTACATGGGGATAATAAAGCCCCAATTGACATTAAAATATCATATTTGGTAGTTTTGGATTGATTGGCCCCAATTACATGCCTTAATGAAGTAACTAATAGATTTATTCATTATGGTATTTTTATTGAGGCTAATCAATCATCAATTTATATTAGATTATCCCATTTAGTGGGTTTAGGATTGATTGGACTTAATTACATAAAAAATTAACCAAACACTCAATTTTTATAGTTTGGTTCTTTAATTAGGGCCAAATAATATTGAATCAACATTACATTATCATATTTGGTGGGTTTTAGATCGATTGGCCCTATTATGTACCATATTAATCCAATAAATTTATTTCTTCACTTTGGTAGTTCAAGTGGTCTAGTTAAGCCCCATTAATATTACTTTATCATATTTGGTGGTTTTGGAATTGGTTTCCCTTGATTGAGTTCATCCCTTTGGTGGGTTTGGGATCATTTGTATTTTATTGTGTAGCATGATGAACTGACCACTTGATTTCTTAAGAGGTACTTAATGGGGAAATCAAACCCTATTCAACATTATATTATTATATTTGGTAGGTTGGGCTTGATTGGACTTGATTTCTTACCATGATGAAAGAACCACTTAATCTATTAAACATGTGGTACCCTAATTAGGGCTAATATAGCCCTAATTGAAATTATATTTTGATATTAGGTAGGGTATGGCTGAATTAGGATTGATGTAATACCACGTTAAATTGACCGCTTGATTACTTTAAATTGGTACTTTAATTGGGGCGAATTGAGTCCTAATTGACATTAAAATATCATTTTTAGTGGGTTTGGGATTAATCGGCCTTGATTGCATACCAAAATTAAATAACCACTATATTTTTTTAGGTTGGTACTTAAATTGGGTCCAAAAGAACACTAGTTGAAATTAAATTAATGTATTTTGTGGGTTTGGGCTTGATTGGCCCCAATTACATACCTCGATAAGCCAACTAATTGAATACTTCAATACAAGTACTTTAATTGAGTCCAATCAAGCCCCAATTGACATTAGATTATCCCATTTTGTGGTTTTGGGATTGATTGGACCAATTGTGTATTGTAGACACTAAAATATGGTAGCTTATCATTTGGCAAGGACAAGTTTGAATCTATTCCCTTGGTAAGACAAATGATCTTATTATAAGTCTAATCAACACATATCTTAGCTCTATCTTGACTTGTTCATCTATACACTCTGATTTATTATTCATCCATGAAATATTAATCAAGTAAATTAATAGTTCAACCTTAAGAATCGCTCCCGATCTTCTAATTTTACATCACTATATGCCTATGAAAAATTGTATCATTTGAGCACATACTTGAACTATAGTCTAGGAAAAATTATAAGGTCTTGGACCCTCCTATCTAATGACTCCTTTTTCTAATTTTAATATCTTAAGTGTGTTATTTCATCTTCTCGGGTCAGCCTTAAAATGAAATTTCAGTTATGGAATCCTATATAATAAAGTCAATATCACTTTATAACTCACCTAACACTTTCATAAGATTTGATTGCTAATATTAATACAAAAGCACTCAAGGATTTCTTATATCTTCCTAAATTAGTTACACATCATTTAGATAAATAAATACTAAAGGTATAAATCACTCAACCAAGTCAAATATTCTATCTTCATCCATTTCCAAGAATGAAAAGGTCTTACAGACCATGTATTAGCAGAGCATACTCACTCTAAGCATTGTCAAATTCCTTCAAGGGATAAAGGGTTTTAGTCTACAGAAGCTAAAGTAAAACTCATAACATTACTACCGCATTGGGTACATCCTCTATTTTATATTTATCCCATTATATTTGTATCAAGATACATGAGGGAATATATAGGGGTTGAATTAGATCACATTCACACTCGCACCTACACCTGAAGAACTACATGAAATTTGATCTTGCTCAAGGGCATGTAGTGTAATACTTGGTTTGTTTGTAGGGTTTAACTACCAAAGGTAGTCCAACTTCACCCACACTTTGATTTATTATTATTTTTATATAATTCTTTGATGAAGGGTATTGTAGGTATATAGGGTTTCTACTTTTTGTAGGTCATTACATGTTGTGTTGCAGTTATGTGAGATAGAGCGACATATAACAACGAATAATTTTAGACAAGTGAAGGGCACATAAATTTATAGAATCTCATTCTAAGAAGTTATAAGAACCTAAAAAGAAGGCATATTTGTAAAAAATAAGGGTACGACCGTACATGTTTAGGACAGAAAACTTTCTAACTATAGTATTGAAAATGAAGCATCTTTAGATTAATAACAATCTATTTTCCTAGTCTACACACCTAAATATACTCTTTTATACTCTATATAACAAAGTTTTCATCCCCTATTATATTTTATTATTTTCGTTGTATCGTTTATCATTGTTTCAAATATTAATGAGCTATTCTAATTATATATGGTTAATTTTATATTAATTAATTCATAATAACATCCTATAAGAAACCCTTATATTTTGTACACTTTGCATTTCTCACACATATTTTTAGGGTGTAAATGTTTGGTGAAATGAACTCTTGATCAAACCTATTAATTTTCTCAACTCCCACTCATCCTATGGTTCATCCTTTGTGGTTTCATATTTATTAATCATCTAGGGTTTGTATTTAGATATAGTTCCCGATTCCCATATATTTCATGTCCTAAATATGGTTTTCACAATTTTCTTTAGGGATTTATGCTTTGTCCTTCCTTTGAGCCTCTTTCCAAGGTTTCTTATTGGTCAAAAATATTTCATCATATATATCAACTATAATGCATATATTTTCAAATTATTTGAATGTTTTCTTTATTTAAAAACTAAAGGAATACCTCTTTTTGGCATAATGTTTAGCACAATTTTCATAATTTCAAAATTATTATTTTTAGTAATAAGGGCATAATTTGAAAAATACACACTTATTTGAAAACCTCTATAGGTTTTTGTTCACAATATTTAGATCATAAATTAACTATCTTGATTTCATAAATTTCATCTTCAATTTCAAGAAATAGTCATGTTATTAATTTGTTTGACTACCATTTTTGCTAAAAATCACTTTTGGGTCCTACCCTCATATGGTCTATTGATTTTCAATCCCTTATTTATCATCGAGTGATTTATATTTCTTGTTGGGTTAATTATACTTCATGTATTCATGGCTTATGCTAGGGACATTTATTCATAAAATTATAAGGGATACCATCCCTTTAATCGGCCATGCCTCTTATGGGTTTTGATTAGAGTTTTATCCCCGCCATACCGTAGATTTTATAATTCTAATAATTTCTTTATAGATGATGTGGATTATGATTATTATGATACACAATCATAAATACCTCTTTTTAATATACAATAGCCACCCCATTATGCACCTCCTAAGTGTGACTCCTAAAGCTATTATCACTCATTTAGGTGCCTCCCATTTCCTTGATTGCATTATACCCATTTTAGCGATACCTCATGACTATATCAACTTGAAAAATTCAGCTGAACATCCACAATTAGTTGAAACTATCTCTCCTAATTGGATTGAAAATGTTCAAATGATGCTTTTTCTAAGAGTAATACCGATGATTTTGTTGATTAAATGATTGATTGTGGTAATGACCCTTCCCTCATTTATCATTTTGAAAATATTCCTAATTTTAATAATGTAGAAACTACTACTCTTGAGATATCATATACTAAGTATGCAAGTGATTCCTATTCTAATGATGATGATGTTTCACATGATTGGGTATGTACTCCATTATATACATTGATTTATGGGATTTATTAATTTTCTAATAATGCCATGGACATGGATAATGATGATGAAAATTATCTCTCTTGTAGATGACAATGCACATTTTGATATTTCCATTTAAAGTGATAATGATATTTATATTGGTGTCATTCAGAATATAGATGATAATTTACATTTTGATCTTTCTATTTAAAGTGACAATGATATTTATATTGGTGTCACTCAAGAATGTACCAATTTTATTCCATATTTTTTTCCTTATCTTTCTCATGAATACAATGTTTATAAAATTCCTCCATAAAAAATGGTCATGACAATGACATCTTCTACAAGGCTATATGACAATCTATGAAATATTTACAAAACGAGTTTCACCTACAAATTCAATATATGAGCACTAAGATAAAATCAATTAAGTATGAGATAGAACATTTATAAAATCACCCACATATTCCTTCTTCACATGTTACTATTCCATATCTCTTTCCAAAGAGCACAATGCTTACGTTGTTAATGTTTCATATTCTATTTCAAGTCAGTAAAAATTTTCATTACGTTGATAACTCCTATCATATTATGCATAAATCTATAGTTCCTACAATGCCTCCTATCCATAAGAAAAAACCAATAAATTTTGATAATTACTGTTGATTGTATGCATGATATGTTTCTTTCCACAATGTAGACATGTGATTGATTTGACTAATTTTAATAATGAGCATCATCCTCCTCATTGGTAGATCAGAAAAAGGAAAAAAATTAGTAACTTCCACTGTATTAATGGGCATCTTAAAAATGATTACCATGCACTAGATTAGAAACTCAATTTTCTCAAAGAAAAATGACTCATCACATTTTCTAAATGATATTCAAGTATATATCATTATCCTCCTTGCGACATCGATATGAAGGGATTGTAATCTCTAAAGATGCCCCCTTGGTCATATTAGTTTCTTAGCTGCCTATGAGAGTTATCCTTTGAAATGGAGATCCAAGAAAACAACCATCATACAAGGATGCATTCCAATGGATCATAAAAGATCAATGATTGGTAGCAAAAGATAATCATTCTAATCATATATCTCCTTTTGATAGTTAGAAAAACAATTTACAAAAATTGAGTAATACCTCACAAATAATTAACACAAGTGCATCTTAGAGGTTTAGAGTGAAAAATATTAATCTATTCGGTTATCTTATCCATTTTGATATCTCATTTAATTTATTCACAAAACTCTCTTTTGTATACTGATTCATTACTCTTGCATTGGTTATAATTTATTTTACTAATTTGGCTACTATTAATAATAATGGCTTACATTCCTATCACAACTATACATATAATTGTATATATGGATACAAATTTTATTTCTATGAGATTCTCATCTCACCCCTTGGCCTTCTACTATGCCTCTTCGGTACATGTTACCCTTATGAGCCTTTCCATCCTAGGTCTCCCATGACACATATATGACCACCACATAACTTATGCAAGATTATCCTTATTTTACTATGACATATTTGAGGCGTAATCCTCCTTCACCTTGTGGGTTCTCCATACCTTCTTATGAGGCCCTCATTGAGTAGATTTTATGACCCCCATTTCTCTATACATAATTATTTTCCAAATACTACAAAAATAGTCAAATAATTATATAATACAAAATTCACATATTTGCAAAAAAACTTAAACCTCAACTTATCATAGCTTTATTTGGCTAGATTTTCATTTTACATATGTTTTTTTCATGTTTTTGATAGATAACACATTTCGTATATACTATTGACACACATGCATTCACTAATTCTACTATATTGAGCTTGATACAAGACACAAATTAATACATGATGATGGTGGGTTTTGATGCGGTGAGCATCTCTCTAACTAAAATTTTGGATTGAAATATTAATTTTGGTTTGAATGTTTTCTATATGGTATATAAGTATTTATTTAGTCTCTTAGGTTCATCTTGTGTTGTTTGTTTAGCTTAGACATTTCAAAAATTCAAAATTGGTCTTTCTTGCAAAATGTAACCTATTTTTTGAGTATTTTTGGATTGTGTAATATGCTAGGAGTGGTTAGAAGGAGTAAATAAGTTTTAATAATTTAATAAGGTCCTACAAGGGACTAAAAAGTTTACAAACATAATTTTTCTTTATGATTCTTATGAGTCCTTCCTAACATATGATCTAAGTGCTTGATCATGTGACTCAAGGCTTATGTAAAGACTCCAAATATTGTTGGAGGTTTTGTAGGAATGATATAATGTTGTATTTTATTTTGGAGGACTTAGTTAATTCAAAGGAAGATAGAGAACAAGCTCTAAAAAGTGGAAATTCTCCTTTTCTTTGGCAAGACATTTATATTTACAAGTCTAAATCTATACATGGGAGGTCTTATGATCATGAAATTTAATGAACAAAAATATAAAGAAGGTTTACTTTGTTTCTAAGAGCATTTTTATCCTTTGTTTATGTTGATTTGATGTGATTTCTATAGTTGTTTTGGTTCTTTTTTTGGTATTGTTGTTGGAATGTTGTTTCAAAGATCAGTTTCATACATAGTCAACTTTAAAATGGTAGTTTAGAAATTTATTTGATCAAAAGGAGAGGAGTTAGTGAATCGAAGAGTTACATATAAGTAGTATAGACCCTAAATAACCTATAGAGACCCTTGAATTGATAGGTCAGGAGCCTGTTTTCATGTGTGAAAGTGTTGAAGATTGTACATTAAGGCTTTCCACGGGTGTCTCGTCAGGGTTTGGCTTATCTATGTTCTTAGAACCGAAGGGGGTATGGGGTGTGAAACCCCCAATTTGTTTTTTGCCTCAAAACAAAACATGCCCGATATACTAGGAAATGTGCTTTTTCTCATATGGGCGGGATTTTTGACCCATAGGTTTATGGGATGGTTTTGGCCCATGGTTTTGATACCCACGGTTTTGTAAAACTGCTTAAGCAATTGTCTACTTATGTGGTTTTGTGCATATGGTAGGTATGATGTAACATTACATATGTGTTTTGAATTCAGGTGTGAATTTTGTAGAGTTTTGTTGAGCATAGCTCCAAACAGATCTGGGTATTATATTGAGAGAGTGGTGGCTTGTAATAAAATCTGAGCAAGTGATTCTTGGTGGACGTAGCCCAAATTGGGTGAACCACATTAAATATTGTCTCTTTGTGTTGTTCTTTTATTATTATTCTACACTTTTATTTGAGATCTGTAATATTTTCGCATATTATTTTCTACTGATTGCGATTCTATGAGGGATTATTCCGCATATTTTATCCCTTGTTTCTAACAATCGCATTATGGTATCGAGCCTAGTTTGGTTTTTCAAGTGTTGAATCACAGGAAATTTTAGCTTGAGTGGGAGATATGACAAATGATGGAAGCTCAAGGGTTGATAAATTCCACGGGTAGAATTTTAGTCTTTGGAAGATGCGAGATGGATGATTACCTTTATCGAAAGGATCTTTATATTCCGTTGTGTGAAAGGTAAACAAACCCTTAAGCATGACATATGTGGAATGGGATTTGCTGGATAGGAAGGCACTTGGGACAATCCGGTTGTGTCTTGCATCTTTGGTATTATTTAATGTTTTAAAGGAAAAGACTACAAAAGAACTGATGGATGCATTAAAGAAGTTGTATGCAAAACCCTCTGCCTCTAACAAGATATTTTTAATGAAAAATTTGTTTAATATGAAGATGTATGAGAATGGTTCAGTAGAAGATCATTTAAATGATTTTAATATGGTTGTAAATATGCTAGCTTTGGTTACAATAGAATTTGATGAAGAAGTTAGGGCTTTATTAATTCCGTACTCTTTACCTAAGAGTTGGAATAATATGGTAATGGCGGTAAGCAACTTGGTTCCAGCTAACTAAAAGTTGAAGTTTGAGGATGTTGTAGGGGTGATTCTAAGTGAGGAAATGTGAAGAAAAATATTTAGGGGAATCTTCTACTTTAGGGAATGCTTTGAAAATGAAACTAGAGGGAGATAAAAGAATAGAGGAAGTCATGGAAAATCAAAAGATCGGGCAAGGTCAAAATCCAAAATAAAGATAGTATGTTGGCACTTGTAGAAAGTTTGGGCATGCAAAGGACTATTGGGAGCTTTGGGACAAGAAGAAACAATAGGAAGAAAACAAGGAGGCAAATGTGGCAATGGGTAGTGTATGTCAGGATGCTTTGATTATTTCTTTGCACAATATTACTGAATCTTGAGTTTTAGATTCTGGGGCTTCTTTCCATGATACTCCACATAGGCATTATTTTGTTGATTATGTTCAAGGATTTTGGGCATGTTTTTATTGGTGATGATGAGATTTGCAGTAGATTTGGAAAAGGATTTGTTCGGCTAAGATCCGAATGGGAATACATGGCTATTGAAGGATGTCATTAAACATGTCTACTTTAAAATGAAATTTGATATCGGCGGGCAGTTGGGAAGTGATGGTTGTCTTTGTGATATTTACAAATGGACTCTTGGAAGGTTACCAAGGGTTCTCTTGTGGTGGCAAGAGGTAAGAAGGATGGAACCTTGTATTTAACCACTTATAGAACTAATGTTTGTAATGTTGTGGCTTTGAGTAGATACAACATTACGGCACTATAGGCTCGGTCATATGAGCCATAAGGGCATGAAGATCATAAAGAAGGATTTTCCAGGATATACAAAAACATGTTTATAGTTTTGTGAGGACTGCATATATGGGAAACAAAAGTGAGTAAGGTTTCTCAAGGTTGGACCTACAAAGAAAGAGAGTAAGTTATAGTGCTGTGCATTCGATGTGTGTGGGGCCGACTCAAGTATCATCTCTTGGGGTTCAAGTTATTATGTTACTTTTATTGATGATGCAACAAGGAAAGTTTAGGTTTATTGTATTAGAAACAAATATGATGTATTTGAAACTTTTGTTAAATGGAAATCCTTGGTAGAGAAATGAAACAAGTTTTAAGCTAAAATGTCTCAAGTCGATAATGAAGGGGAGTATTACAACAATGAATTTGATGATTACTAGTCTAAGAATGGAATCCATAGGTAAAAGATGGTTCCAGAACTCCACAATAGAATGGGGTGTCAAAAAGGATGAACAGAACAATAATGGAATGTGCTAGAGCATGAGGTTACATGCAGGACTACCTCTTTTTTTTGGGTAGAAGTGGTGAGCACAACTTGTGTACTTGATAAATAGAGGACCCTCAAGTGCCTTAGATGGAGGCATACCTGAGGAGGCTTGGTATGGTAAGAAATTTGATTATTCATTTCTTAGAGTCTTTGATGTGAGGTGTTTGTCCATATAGACAAGGATGATATGACCAAGCTAGAGGCTAAATTAGAAAAATGTACTTTCATTGGTTATGGTGGTGATGAATTTGGATATAAATGTTGGAGTATTAAGGACAAGAAAATCATTCGATATAGGGATGTGGTCTTTAATGAGAAAGTCATGTATAAATAACAACTATAGGAAAATAGGGAAGAATCCAAGAAAGAATATGCAGCGGTAGAGGATCTTCCAGATGGGAAAGTGACACATGAATCAGTTTAGGAACCTACTCAACAAGAACCCCAAACTCCTATATTGAGGAGGTATTATAGGTAAGAAGAGAACCTGAATGTTTTTCTCCTTCTCTTTATTATTTATTACTCACTGACAATGGAGAGCTAGAGAGATTTGATGAAGTAATGCAGGTAGATGATAGGAAGAAGTGGGAGCAAGCCATGGATGAGGAGCATCAGGATCTCATGGAGAACCGGACATGGGATTTGGTGAAGCTACCCAGGGAAAAGAGAATTAAAAACAAGTAGGTGTTCAGATTCAAAGAGGAAGAAGGAGGCAAGAAAAGATACAAGGCCCGGTTGGTGGTCAAGGGGTTTGCACAGAAAAAGGTATAGATTTTGATGAGATTTTTTCTCTTGTAGTAAAAATGAATTCTATTAGAACTATTCTTAGAATAGTTGTAGTAGAAGACTTGCACTTAGAACAACTTGATGTAAAGACTACATTTCTCCATGGTGATTTGGAGGAGGATCTATATATGCAACAGCCAGAGGGCTATGAGGTCAAAGGTAAAGAGGAGATGGTGTGTAAACTAAAGAAGAGATTGTATGGCTTGAAACAAGCTCCACGTCAATGGTATAATAAATTTGATAGCTTCATGATGGATCAAGGTTATATTAGATGTCATTTTGACCATTACGTGTATACAAAGAAATTTGAGGATGGTAGTTATATTATCCTGTGTCTGTATGTGGATGACATGTTGGTTGCAGGTAAAAATATGCAGGAAATAAAAGTACTCAAGAAGCAAACTAAGTGAATCCTTTGTTATGAAGGATTTTGGGGTAGCCAAAAAAATCCTTGGTATGAGGATATCTTAGGATAGAAGCCTCCTTTATCTTAGGAAGAGTACATTAAGAAGGTCTTGGAGAGGTTTAATATGCAGGATGCTAAACCGGTTGGACTCCTTTGGTAGGACATTTCAAGTTATCAAAGGAGCAGTGTCTCAAGAAAGAGCAGGAGAGAAACCAAATGTCCAAGGTACCTTACTCATCAAAATGGTTGGAGTTTTATGTATGCCATGGTGTGCACTAGGCCTGATATTTCCCATGCATTGGGAGTGGTGAGTAGATTTATGAGTGATCCAGGTAGAGATCACTAACATGAAGTAAAGTGGATCCTTCGGTATTTAGAGGGACCATGGGGAAAATTTTGTGCTACAATGGATTAGACACCACTTTTGTGGCTATGTAGATTTAGATATGGCTTGAGATGTAGACAGTAGGAGGAGCACAATAGGTTATGTTTACACTGTAGGTGGGACAATATTCAGTGGATTCATGACTACGTGAAGCTAGTGGCTTTGTCAACCACGAGAGGTGAGTATGTTGCTTCCATAGAGGAAAGTAAAGAAATGATTTGGTTATAGAAATTACTTGAGGATTTGGGGCATAATCAAGAGGAAGGAAAGTTGCATAGTGATAGTCAGAGTGCTATACACCTAGATAAGAACTCTACTTTCCACTCTAGGATGAAGGATATACATATTAAGATACCATTTCATCGAAACATTTGGAGGAAGAGAAGTTGAATTTTTAGAAGATTCATACCAGTTAGAATCCTACGGAGACATGATGAAAAAAGTGGTCAAAGGGAAATACTAAAGTTGTGTTCAACTTTGGTTGGTCTTCACGGAAACTAGTGAAGGGTTAAGAAGCTTACTCAGAGGAAAACTAGTCTCCAAGTGGGATATTATTAGGTCATGGGAGCCTATTTTCATGTGTGAAAGTGTTGAAGACCGTATACTAAGAGTACTCTACACTTTCCATAGTTGTCTCACCGATACCACCCCGTAAGGGTTTATAGCCCTTGAAATTTTTAGGCCTTGAAACAAAACGTGCCCAATATATGGGAAATGTGATTTTTCTCATATGGGAAGGATTTTTGACCAATAGGTTTATGAGACGGTTTTGGCCCATGGTTTTGATACCCATAATTTTGTAAAATTTCTTAAGAAGTTGTCTACTTATGTGTTTTGTGCATATGTTAGGTATGATTTAACATTGCAAATGTGTTTTGAATTCGGTGTGAATTTGTAGAGAGTTTTTTGAGCATAACTCCAAACAGATATGGGTATTGTCTTGAGAGAGTGTGGCTTATAATAAAATTTTAGAAAGTGATTCTTGGTGGACGTAGCCCAAATTGGGTGAACCATGTTAAATATTGTCTCTTTGTGTTGTGTTATTATTATTCTGCACTTTTATTTTGAGATCTGTAATATTTTCTCGCATATTAGTTTCTCTTTATTTCGATTATTCTATGAGGGATTATTTCACATATTTTATCCCTTATTTCCTAACATGAATAAGCTCAGTAAGACTCACAAAATAATTTTTACCCTTCTTAGGCTTGACATAATTGTGTAAACTCTCACCTAGGGTTTTAAAACTAAAAGTGGATTTACAAGAGTTTGAACTAGTGAAAATTAATAAAATTTGATAGTAGACTATATTGAGACCCCGTCTAATCCGATTTTGAAGTTTGTATGAAGGTACATGTAGTGGGTGTATGGATAATATTAACAGAGTGCAACCGAGGGATAGAAGGCTTAATTAGACTCTGACAATGTTGAATAAATGCCTTTTTGCTCGGTGTTAGAAAGTGAAACTTCTTGGGGAGTTAAAAGAGGATAAATGGTGTTTGTAATAAGCCTTAGTTGTTTTTGAATACCCCTATATTTTATTTTAATCTTGAAAATCATGTTTTGAAGGGCTACAAGCCTTGGGAAGGAAAAGTGATGATGTATAAGCTTATAATGGTGAGTTGGGACTTCTTACATACATTATTTGCATCATTTGTTGTATCGAGAGAAAGAGATAGGAATTATAGTTGTGGTTGGCTATGAAAGATAAAATACCACCAAGAAGGAATGTAGCAAGAGAGAGCGAGCGAGAGAGAAACAAATTTGCAAATATGAGAAGTAATTTTATAAGAATCGAGGACCTCGGGGGTCAAATTTGATGAAAGGATCATAATAATTAAGAAAACCAAAGAAGATGAGTGGAGACATGATATTTGAGTGATCAAGAAGAAGAAGTAGCTCAAAGGCCACAGGTAGCAGGTGAAGAAGAAAGAGATTCTGAAGAACTGAGATTTGAGAGGTTGTTGAAAGTAATGAAAGGGAAAGATCAAAGCCAAAGTTAGAACTACTCCGTGTATACAGAAACCTAAATGGTGAAGAGATCCTTGATTGGATAAGGGAGCTAGACAAGTATTTCGATTTTGAAAATGTACCTAAAGACCAACAGGTGAAGTTTTCAAGACCAATATGAAATATCATGCATCCTTATATTAGGATTACATATAGGAAAATAGGAGGAAGAAAAACAAGGCCAAGATTAAATCTTGGGACAAAATGGTTTCCAAACTGAAAGGTAAATTCTTTCCTAGTGACCATATGAAAAATTTGTATAGAAAACTTCAAAATTTAAGATAGAAAGAGATGGGAGTCAAGGAGTATACTGAGGAGTTTTACAAGTTGAGTATTAGGTCAGGGCACATGGAGGATGATACTGACAAAGTAACAAATTTTTAAATGATTTGAGGTATAAATTGTAGGATGAATTAATCCTTGATAGTCCTAAGAGACTTAAAGAGTGTTATTATCCGACCTTAAAAGTTGAAGACAAATTGAATAGGAAACAAAATAAAAAAAAAATAAGTAGAGGTAGGATTTTTAAGGGAAATGGTCAACAAGGTGGAAGAGGACAAGTTTCAAAGAAACCAAGGAGAGTCAAGTTCTTCTCAAGATCATCCATCTAGTTCAAGAGGAGGTTATATAGGAAAAATACCTTATTTTAGAGGTGGTTATGGAACAAGAGGAAGAGGATCACGTGGTTTCACATATAGGTGTTATAAATGTAACAATTATGCAATCGATAGATCATGGGAGTTCCCATAGGAGTGACTAACAAGTAATTATAAATACAAGAAATGAAGGAAGACATCAAATTGCTAAAGGTGGAGATAAAGAGAATGTATGTTCTCCATCACTTTAGAGGAACCAAAAATGGATAATCATTTCTAATGATAATAATAATGATCAAGACACCAAAAGAGAAGGAACCAACAAAAATAAAGTCACTATTCAATACCTCCCTAAAATGCCAACGTAAGTGTTTCAAGATGTTTATAGATTCAGGAAGTATAGATAATCTAGTTTTAGTTGAAATAGTGAATAAGCTAGGATTGAAGAAGATACCTCACCCTACTCCTTATAAAGTCTCATGGTTGAAAAAAGGACAAAAAGTATTGGTTAGTGAGCAATGTTAAGTTGATTTTCAAATTGGTAGGTACAAGATAACATTTTCTTTGTGATGTTATTCCCATGGATGTGTGCCATGTGCTTCTTGGTAGGCCTTGGTAGTATGACAAAAGACAACACATGATGGGAGAAAGAATTTTTATGTCTTGGAGAAGGATGGAATCAGTCATAACTTGTTGTACATGAAGGAACATGATCGTGACCAAAAATAAATAATTTAAGTGTGATGATGATTTACGAAAAGGATTTCTTGAAGATAATGAAAAAAGAAGAGAGAATATTTACATTGGTGGTTAAACCAAGAACAATCATAACAAAAACTAAGATTGAAGAGTTACCACAAAAGTTCAAGACACGCTAAAGGAGTATGCAAACATAGTGGTGGATGAACTACCTAGTTCTTTTCCTCCAATGATAATATCAACCATCATATATACTTTGTGCTAGAGCAAGTTTGCCTAACAAAGAAGCATATAAAACGACTCTAAAGAAAATGAATAATTCAAGAATAAAGTGTAAAAATTGTTAGATAAAGAACTAATTAGGTAGAGCCTCATTCCATGTGAAGTCCCTAAAGTTTTGTGCCAAAGAAGGAAGGTGACTGGAGGATGTGTATTGACTAGGTACATAAACAAAATCAAAATCACAATCACATATAGGTTTCCACTTCCTAGAATGGAAGACTTAGTGGATTGTTTGTGTGAAAACAAGTTACTTATCAAAGATAGACATCAAGAGTGGGTATTATAAAATCATAATCATACAAGGTGATGAGTGGAAGACAACCTTTAAGACCAATGAAGGATTGTATGAATGGATTTTTATTCCATTTGGTCTCTCAAATGCACCAAGAACTTTCATGAGGCTCATGAATGAAGTCCTCAAACCTTTCATAGGTAAGTTTGTTGTGGTTTATTTAGATGACATACTGATTTATAGTCATAGAAAAGAAGAGCATATGCATCATTTGCATTTAGTTATGAAGAAGTTACAGAAGAGAAACTGTTGATCAATCTTAATAAGTGTGAATTTATGAAGATAAAGTTGTTGTACTTGGGTTTTGTGATCACTAAAGGCATCATAAAGATGGAAAGTAACAAAGTGAAGGTAATATTGGAGTGGCCAACACCTAGGACAAATGGAGAGGTAAGAATTTTTCATGGTCTTGTAATTTTCTATAGAAATTTTATATGAAATTTTAGTGAAATTTGTGCACCAATCATTGACACCATTAGAGGAGACAAGAAAAATTTTGTTTAGACAAAGGAAGTTGAGAATATTTTTTTGTATTTGAAGCAAAGAATGAAAAAGAAGCCTGTTATAGCACTACCAGACTTCAACAAGGTCTTTAGGTGGAGTGTGATGCAAGTGGGTTGCAATAGATGTTGTTGTTTGAGTGAAAGTAACAAACCAATAAATTATTTCAGTGAAAATATTAATGATGCCAAGAAGAAGTATTCTCATATGATCTATATTTTTATGCAATGGTTCAAGATTTTAAAAATAGAGGCACTACCTAATGCCTAAAGAGTTCATCATCTATACAGATAACCATGTACTTAGGTTCATTAGCAATCAACCTAAGCTCAACCAAAGGCATGTGAAATGGGTGGAGTACTTACAAACATTTACCTTCACCATCAAACATAAGAAAGGATAAAGTAATAACGTAGCTGGTGCTTTGAGTAGGAGAGTTCTATTAATGCATGAAATTTAGATTGAGAGTATTGAGATTGATTCACTCAAGGAGATGTCGAGGAGGATGAATACTTCCAAATATGCTTATGAAGCTTATAAGCAACCAACAAGGTTGAATAGAGAATATGATTAGATTATCTCATTCAAAATGTTTTACTCTTCAAGGAGGTACAACTTTGTGTGCTTAAGAGCTCCATGAGAGAGAATTTCACTATGGAGAAGAACAATAGAAGCATGGAAGGCCATTTTGGGCTTGATAAAATGTTGGAACAACTCACTAGACACTATTTTTGGCCTAGGATGCAAAAAAATGTGAGAAAATTTCTTGAGAGATGTACACCTTGTCAAATGGAAAAAGTGAAAAGTACAAATGTAGGATTGTACCATCCCCTTCAATCCCAAATAAGTCTTGGGATTTCATTAGCATGAAATTTGTTATGGGATTACCTAGAACACAAAGAGGTTTTGATTCTATTTATGTATTTTTGGACAAGTTTTCAAAAATGGCACACTTCATTCCTTGTTAAACAATAAGTGATGCCACTCATATAACATATTTGTTCTTTAAAGAGGTTATCAGAATTCATGGACTTCCATTGAGTATAGTATCAGACAGAGACATTAATTTCTTGGGAAAATTTTGGAGGACATTTTGGAGAAAGATAGGAACTAATCTTAGTTTTATCTAATCTTACCATCCCCAAAATAATGGTCAAACTAAGATTATTAATAGCAGTTTGGGAACCTACTTGAGGTGTTTATCCAAGGATCATCCCAAGAAATGGGGATCGTGTACTACCCTAGGAAGAGTTTTCCTATAATGAATCATTAAACAAGAGAATGTGCATGGATCCTTTCCAACTAGTGTATGGTATGCAGACTATTGGTGTGTTTGAGCTGAGAGACATCAATAAAAGGGAGAAGTGTTTGCAACATCCATACAAGAGGTTCATCAACAAGTAAAGAAAAAAGCCTAGAAGTTAGTGTAGACAAGTACAAGAAGCAAACATATTTGAAGAGAAGAAGTGAAATTTCAATTTGGTGACCTAGTCATGGCTCACCTTAGGAAGAAAAGGTTTTCAAAGGGTGAATACAATAAACTGAAGATGAAAAAATAGGTCATTGTAGGGTACTAAAGAAGTTTACTAACAATGCCTATGAGATAGCATTTCCTTATAGAGTATGCATATCACCAATTTTTAATGTTTCAAAAATGTACCCTTATAATGAAGGTGAGAAAAGTGACAATGTAATAGGGAAGTAAAAGTTACAATAGGTCAAAAATAGGTGAATCAATTGCCCAAGGTCAAAACAATAGAGAGATTGCATTTTGAAAAAAAAAGAGCTCAAAAGGACTAGAGGCAAGTAGTATTACCAGTCCTTGATTGAATGGAAGCATAAAAAAATTGAATATGCTACATGGATGTCGAGATAATTACATCAAGTAGTATGGGAAGACTCTAGAAGAACTCATGAATAGCAGTTCCCGAGTTCTTTTCTTTTCCCCTTGGGAGTATGATGCGGAGTATCTCTCCTAACTCACAATTTTGTCTTGACATCTTCATTTTTGTTTGAATTTTTGTTTATAGGGTCTATAAGTCTTTAGTTAGTATCTTGGGTTCATCTTGTGTTGTTTATTTATCTCTATCCATTTCAAGATTCAAATTTTGGCCTTTCTTGCCAAAATGGAATTTGAATTTTTAAAGGATTTTTTGGCTTGTGTGGGATGATAGGAGTGGTTATAAGGAGTAAATAAGTTGTTTCATGCTTGAATAAGGTCCTAGAAGGGACTAGAAGGTTTAAAAACATAAATTTTTTTATGAATCTTACGAGTCCTTCCTAACATATGCTCTAAGTGCTTGATCATGTGACTTAAGGCCTATGTGAAGACTCTAAATTTGGTTGGAGGTTTTGTAGGAAGGATATAATGTTGTATTTTCCTTTGATGGATTCATTTTATTCGAAGGAAGATAGAGAAAAACTCCAAGAAGTGGAAATTCTCCTTTTTGACAAGACATTTATATTTACAATCTAAATATGTGCATGAGAGGTCTTATGATAATGAAATTTAATGAACACAACTCTAAAGAAGGTGTAATCTATTTGTAAGAGAATTTTTCTCCTTTTTTTTCTGTTGATTTGATGTGATTTCTATAGTTTTTTCATTCTTTTTGTTTGGTATTGTTTTGTAACCCTATTTTAGTTAGGTTGATGCACAATTAACTCAATAAAGGGTAGTTTGGAGAGTTCTTTGATCAAAAGGAGAGGTGTTAGTGAATGGAAGAGTTTTATTAGAGGTAAAAAGGGTTGAGGGGACTTACCACACCATCAAAAAAATGATAATATAATAGTTCATAATAATACGAGCTCCCCAGAGCTAAAAAGTAGTGAAACAACAACAACAAAAAAACACAAAGGAACTAACAACAACGAAGAAACTAACAACCAAAAAGCTACAGAGACAGTAAATAAAAAAACAAAACACCCCTCCCCAAGATCATTTATAGGATTTTTCAAGCCCCTCCAACACCTTAGCCCATTCCTTAGCCAGAGCATCTATGTTACCAGCCAAAGATGCCAAGTCAAAACCATCGAGTCACCTTTCTTTTCCTTCCCTGACTATCCACAACACTATAGGCATTAGCGAGCTGACCCAGAGTCTGGAGATGTTGCAGAGTATATTTCACCATGACTACACTCCACTCCATGTAGCTATGGAGAATAGCACAAACATGGTCCAACTCATTGGTTATGAAACCATAGTTGGCTTTTAAAACCTCAATCTCTCCCATGCCCATTGTTGACCGCTTCCTCAACCTGCACTTTCATCTTATGCCAGTCATTGAACAAAAACTGCACCGAAGCTCTTGGTGAGCCACATATCTCCCTTAAGTTCCTCAATATCCACCACCATCTTAGCCAAATGGTTCTCCCTTTCACAGGTCCAACGTGTCCCATAGCCTCAAATTTTGTTCCAATTGCACATTGATAGGAGTCGAAGATCATGTTTACTAGACTCCCCTTTGGTGTTCAAAGGGACACTAGGAGCCTACTTAGATTTCATTTCCCTAAGATTCTAGGGCCCACAATCTCAACCTCATCTTTATCCTCTTCCGAGTCACCTTCCTGAGAGTCAGAATCTTCACTCGAGTCTTCTTCCTCCGAGTCCGAGTCGACCATCCGCATAAGCTTCTAGAGCTTTTAGTTAGGGAGCCAGTCTTGTCAATATCCAGGGAAACTCTTTTAACAAGGGAAAGAATAAAGCCTTGATGGAGTGGGACAGAGACCCTTCTAGTTTTGAACTGAGAGATAGAGGCACACAGGGAATGATAAAGAAAGTAGGGGAAGCTAAAATCCTAGCCACATCTAAATGATTAAGCATAGGTAGGTGGTAGGCATAAATACATTTGTGGTGGCCCTCAAGAGTGAGAAATTGGATAAGGGTGAGAGCCACCTCATCATATGGATTAGGTAAAGACAGACAAGATAACCAACAAAATGGGAAGTGATATTTTCATTACCTTTGAGAAATAGGTTCAGCTCTTCGAGGCTTCTTTTTTAGGTTTATAGACCTCCCTCCCAACAACAAGAATACCCATCACTTTGGTGACCGAATCCACAATAATCTCCATGCTAATCCCCTTCATTTCAACCACCACACCTTTTTTAGTAGTCTTCCAGTGCATGGAAAAAAATCTTTGCTAAGATTTTCAAAATGACCTTCAAATTTTTTAGGAAGGGCATAAAACCCTTGCTATCAAACAGAGCCATGGCTTCAGTGCATCACCCCTTCGAGATCAACAGGTTCAGTTCTAACCAGATCACCACCCATTTGGCCACACAAAAAACCATTTCACAAAAATCCCAAATTCCAGTAGCCAGAGGATTACACGCAGCCCAAAAATGAAATTTCTCCAGGCACGGAAGCAACAAAAAAGCTTTCCAGACACACGAGTGGATCCCCCCCGATCTTCACATTATTTAGAAATAAATGCTCACTATTCCTATGGAAAATGACCATGATGAATTTGACACACCATGAGCTGACATTATTTTGTGACATGTCCATTTATGTCATTATGTAAGTGTGCTCACACCTTGGGATCAAGAGCTTCCACTTCATTGATAAGTGTCAACTCATCACAATTAACCCCCATATTAGCAAAACAATCCACCACAAAGTTAGCCTCCCTATAAACATGCTTGAAGGTAATAAATTCAAATAAATTTGACATTTCCTTAATACTCTTAATAGAGTTATGGATGGAAATAGAGATGGAACCTTTCCCATTTATGTTGTTAATTATGTTCAGAGAGTCTCCTTCCACCTCCAAATTGGAAAAATTGTGTTGGAGAGCTATAGACAACCCCAAAAAAACCCCTTGCTTCGAAACATGGTTTGTTTGAGTGCCCAGGTTGTGATGGTACCCAAGAATAAATCTTCCTTCAGAATCCCAAAAAACCCCACCACAACCAACTCTACCAGGGTTTCCTTTGGACGCACCATCAAAGTTCAACTTAAAACACTCCTTGCTAGGTTTCACCCATCCTTTGAGTCTAGGGTTTAGAGAAGGGGTACTAGTAGATGTGGATCCCAAACCCCACTTTAAGGAAAATATGGATTCATTCTAAAAGATAGACTTCTTTTGAGGGTTCAGATTAGAGAAATTAGCCAGAATGGTATTAACACAATGGGCTCCAACTTTCTTGGAAGACTCTTTCTTGCCTTTGAAGATTCTTCTATTTCTCTCCTTCCATATCTCCCAAGCTAAATGCATAATAGAAAAGGTCCACAAATATTTTAACCCTTGGCTCTTAAAAGGATTAGACCATTGGGACCACAACAGTTTTATGGAATCAGGAAAACCCAATTGACTTCAAAAATATTGAGAATGGTCTTCCTAACCGAGACCAGAAAGGGGCAGTTGAGAAAAAGGTGTGAGGAGTCTTCACACTCAGATTCACACAACACACACATGTTTACCATATGGAAATTTCTCTTGTTTAGGTTGTTGATAGTTAGAATCTTATCATGGATAACCAACCACCAAAACATATTAATCTTGGGGATTAACTCTTTGACCCAAACACTTCCCCAATTGAAGTTTTTGTTTCCCCACCTCGAAAAAGAAGGAGTTGTAGGCACTTCTGACCGAGAAGACTCCACTGTCCTCCTTAGACCAGTAAATACTATCCTCTTCTAAGCTCTCCTTATTAACAATAATGCCTCTTAATTTTTTGTTAATAGAAGAAATCTCAATGTTGTTAGAATCATCCAGATCAATGGTTTTCCATTGTCCCAGGGGTTCATCAAAGTTGAAAAAATCTCTGACCTTGGTCCCATATTTGGTCATAGAATCTCTATAGACCATGGGGTAAATGATCTTAAGAGGGAGGTCCCCTAACCATTTTCCTCCCAAAATTTGATCATTCACCCATTTCCAACCATCCATTTTCTACCCTCAGAGACTACATGTTTAGCCCAATTTATAGATTTCCAAAAACAAGAAGAACCATTAGAATCCTAGATGCAGAAGCACCATTCATTGGCGGATAGATTTGGCCAATATTTACCTCTGATAATAGAAGTCCAAACACTCTCTTCCTTGACCAGCCTCCAACTCATTTTTGACAGCATTTCTTTATTCATTTTGGTCCAATCTCTGATACCAAGACCTCCAAGTTTTTTGGGGGTGCAAAACCTTTTCCCATGCAATTAGAGGAATTCTATCTTTGGGTTCTGAGCCACTCCATAGAAATATTTTTTGAATACTCTCCAACTTACTAGCAATCGAGGAGGGTAACCTATAGATAGACATCATATAAACAGGTAAATTCTGAATCGAGCATTTGAGGAGGACAACCTTGCCAAGCTTGAGATAATAGAGAACCTTTCCAACCTTCAAGTTTCTTCAAAACCTATCAATTAAGAAATTCCAATCAGCATTCTTAGGTTTTTCCACCCCAATAAGCATGCCTAGATACCTAGTTGGGAGGGTTTTAGACACACAACCAAGAATTCCAACAATTTTATTGCATCTTCTTTCTGGGTGTTGATAAAGAAAACCGAGCTTTTCCCATAATTGATCAATTGATCTAATGCCTCCTCATAATCACCCATTAACTATTTGAATTCCATAGCCTCCGGGATAGAAGCTTCACCAACCAACATAGTGTCATCAAAAAATGTTGGTGAGTAACCCTATTATAGTTAATAACAGAGAAATACCTCTGATCCTACCATCCAAGGAAGCCTTATTTAGAGCTCTACTAAGGGTCTCAACCATAATAATGAAAAGAAAGGGAGAAATAGGATCACCTTGTCTTAATCCACGCGTGTTGTTAAAAAAACCACAAGGGGTCCCATTAATCAGACCGAGAACTTAGCTGTGGAAATACATGAAAGAATCATCATCTTAAAGTCTTCACCAAAGCCAAACCTAGTAAGAACCTTCAGAAGGAAGGGCCAAGAGACTCTATCATAGGATTTTTCCATATCAAGTTTAATAAACATGGCTTCCTTCTTATTCTGCTTAACCAAATGAAGGGTCTCTTGAATAGTGACTATACCATCCTGGATCTGTCTTCCCATAACAAAGCCTCCCTGCTGCTCAGAGATGATCAAAGGCAAGACAAGCTGAATTCTTAAAGCCAGGATTTTGGAGCACATTTTGTAAACACAGTTACATAGGCTTATAGGTCTAAAATTTTTTTGAAATCCATGTAGGATCATGATTCTTAGGGATCAAGGCTAGAAAAGTGTTATTTAACTCTTGAAGCATATTTTTATTCTTAAATAATTCTTGAATAGCATTGCAAGTATCATCCTTCACAATCTCCCAGAAAGTTTGGAAAAAGAGAGCTGGAAACCCATCCGGTCCTGGAGCTTTGTCAGATTTAGGGATTTCATCATAAATTCAATTTCTTCCAATGAAGGGATTTTGGTGAGCATACAATTTTCCTCTTCATTAATCAATCAGGGAATACAATCCAGAAACTACTCTTCCTTAATGTTGTTAGAAGCTCTGGAAGAAGCCAAAAGCCTTGCTTGAAAAAAGAACTAGCAACTTGTTGGATTTCCTTAGTGTCATTGAGCAACACTCCCTCTTCATTCTTGATACAGAGAATTCTATTAGAGCTCCTTCTTTTTAGAGTTGAGATATGAAATAACTTTGTGTTCTTGTCACCTTCTTTGAGCCATTGGACCCTTGATTTTTGTTTCCAAAAAAATTCCTCCTTCAGAGAATGTTATGATACTCAACTAATAATTCCTTCTCTTTTTTTTGTTCGAGAAAGAGATTTTCCTCAAGAGGATTCCATATTTCCTTGAGGGATGAAATCTCATTAGCCAGAGACTTATTTTTCTCAAAAATGTTACCAAAACTTCTTTTATTCCATCCTTTCATATTTTTTTTCACATGAGCTAGCTTTTTAGCAATCTTGAATAAAGTTGTTCCTTTGATTTTCACATTCCACCAGCCCTTGACTAAATCAAAAATATCCTCATCTTGCAGCCACATCTTCTCAAATCTGAAGGGGGTCCTCCTCCTCTCTTTATCCTTGATCTGAAGAGGATAGGATTGTGATCAGACCCAATGCGGGGAAGGGAGTACAAACCAACTTCTTTGTTCAACCATCCCCATGAAATCAGAGCTCTATCAAGTTTAACTTGAATCAACTGATCACCTTTTCTTCTATTTGACCAAGTAAATCTACTACCCCACAACTCAACATCCATAAGGTTATTGAGAGAGATGAAATCTTGAAGGTCTTCCATACTTTCAGTAAAATCAATATTTCCCCCTTCTTTTCCCTAGGACACAAAGGGGTGTTAAAATCCCCCAGAATCACCCATTCCATCCCTTTAATAACATACTTGGAATTTAGAAAGATCAGCCCAGATTTTTTTTTTCACCTTTAATATTTGGGGCATAAATATTAGATAAGATCCAAAACTCCTTGACTTCTTATCTTGAAAAAGCAAATCCATATGGTTATTTCTACTAAGAAGCTTCATTCCTTTGAGTTTTTCCTCATTCCATATAACTTCCATTCCACCAGTAGTACCAATCAAACTAACAACAAAACCCCTAAAAAAAATTTTTTAATACCTTCCACTAGCCTCCAAGAAAGGACCCTCCTCCATCTTGGTTTCCTGCAGAGCCAAAATGTCAAAATTGTGAGTCACCTCCAAATCCTTTATCAACCTCCATTTAACAGGGTTGTTCAACCCCCTAACATTCCATGATATAATATTCATTTAACCACTTGGTTCTTTGTTCTTCTAAAGCTCCTAAGATCGAGTTTAGATTGGGTTCCATCATCTATTTCCTTTTGACTTTGTTTCTTCCTTGTAACCTATTTGGAGGGATGCCCAGAGCCAATTTTTTTCTCTTTTGGTGTCACCTCAGATGTTTCCCCTTTGAAAGGAGTAACCAGAGAAGTCTCATTTTCAACTTGATTGGGGTCCCCTTTTTAAATCATTCAGCTCAGAGAGAGATATCTGTTTGAGTAGAGACAACTTCCTGGATAATGTTATGAATGTTGTTAAAAACTTGTTGGTTTTCATTTCCTAGTGTCAAAACAACATTTTCACTTTCCAAATTTTTCAAATGGATTAGAAAACATTTCTATAGATTCATTGATGCTTCTTCCATCCATTGATTTTGACTGGATATTTTCCTTGGCAACTTCCTTAAGCAGATTATCCATTTTTTTTTAGGATAAAACTTTTTCAGCTTGAACGTGGAGCTTAGCCTTCTAGAACCGGGTTCCAAAAAGCTTTTTCCACTGGGTCTTCTTATTCCTTACTTCTATGAATCCCTCTTCATCTAAAATCTTGAGCATCTAGGATTTGTTCACATTAGATCCATCTCCATTGTTTTCCATTATTTGAATACCTTTATTAGGATTAACATTCTTGGGAGTGTTAGTAACCATATGAGAAATTTCCTTACCTTTATCCAGTTCCTTGGTATGCTTCTCCCGATACACCTTTGAGATCATCAAATTGCACTGTTTCTTTACATGCCCCCAACCTTGATTTCTCACATCTTTGAGGGAAGTTTTCAAACTCTATTTTTGTTCCCAACTTCCCAATCTCGACCACAGAGAGATTGATTTAGGTAGAGATGAACCCATCAAGGAGTAGATACAAAATCTCACACAAACCACTCTTGATTTAGTAAGCATCACATTATCCACAACAAAAAAGGTACCAAGAGTGTTTGTAACTCCTTTAATAATATCCACATCCCATAGTTCCAAAGGTAAACCTAGGAGTCTCACCCAGACAAGAAACTGATTAATATTCTCTCTATCAGGGTTGAACCTGGGAGTCCATTTCCTCAAAAAGGCCAAGTTTCCCAAGGAACCATGGGCCATCATTGAGGATCCTCTGAGGGTCTTCAGAGTTGTTGAAGCTAAATAGGAAGAAGCCATTTGGCAGGGTTGTGACATCCATATGCCCCTTGGGTTTCCATTTCAAGACAGACCAAGATCTAATGGAATCAATATTAGGCCTTCCCCTACCAGTTTACCTATCAAGGCATTCTCCATTTTTCTCAGATTCTGATCTATTATGATATCGGGATATCTAAGAACTTACATGTTCCATCCTATTTAAGCTGAGGAATGATTCCTAAGATTTTTTCCTTATAAGGATTTTCCTATTATTTTCTCTCACCCTTTTTAATTTAAGAATTTGTTAATGTAATATACATAAAGGATGAATAATGTTTTTACAATGTTGATATTATGATTTAATTAACTTCCAATGCATTAATTTCACAATTCATTAATAACACTTTTTCAAAGTGATTATTGATCTAACAAAACATAAATAAATTTATATGAAAAGAGTGCACATATCTAACTCCATGTGGATTTGAGGAGTCTAGTTAGTTTAAATGCGAGTCAACAAGAATATTTGGATGAAAATTCATTAATGGTAATGGTGAAAAGACAATTGATCTGGTCAAAACCATACAATTTAGTATATATCATCCACACATTCTAATGTAGTCTTATTTTCCCACTCAAACCCTAGACGTCAACACATTTCACTCGAAAAGATCCGAGCGCTCACTCGAAAATGCACGCAAAGGTACCAAGTCCTCTTTTATTACTTTCTTACCAGGTGCTAACATGCACATTCATAATAACCATAGTTAAATGCATATTCCATTCTAACAATTAGATCCATGAAATCAATTTGGAAACACACATATAGATCACATAAGGATTATTAATACTAGATTCACCATATAATAACCATGAGAGAGACACATCAATAATCAATATCCATCCATAATGATCCATTATATTAATTCATGAAAAATAGTAGCTGAACACATCATAAATACCATCACAAAGTCATGCACACAAAATCATACCAACAACATAACTCTATTACAATCTAGATCACAGATCATTTCTCTCAAAAATGTAAATCAATACATATATATATAGGTGGGGACTTTCCCTTCACCACCCATGCACTCTCAAAATAGGTTGCATGCTCAAAATAGCCATGCACCGCTACAAAGATAACTAAAGAAGCATGCAAGCTTTGCCTAATAATAGATTATCTATAATTAACTCTAGATCTAATCCTATTATTAGCTTGAAACTCTACATGACTCTTGATCTTCCACTGTTCCCAAAATAGCCTTCACGTATTCTTGAAGTCTTCATGTCTTTATCCAATGTGTGCTCTCACACTCCATCCTATCTTTTAGCCCATAACATGCAAAATGGCTAAGTCTCAAACTTTTTCTTTCTCAAGGCGTGCCCCTTTCTTTTCACCAAAACTTTCCACATGCACCTACACACCCCCTTCCTGCATGTGCCTATTCTCATGCACCTCTGATACTTAGGTAAATAATTTATCTAGTCAACATTACCCCACACTAATGTCATTTCCACCCCCAGAAATGGGTACTCATACCTTATCTCTCCAAAGAATAAAGAATAAAAAGAAAGAATAATGACTAATGAAAAAAAATGAAAATTCAATAAAATCTCATCACTAGGCACTATTCTTTCATAAAAACAAAAGTTTAGGGTACTCATTCTTAATGTCTTTTTCATCATTCTAATCACTTTGAGTCCCTTCTTTTCCTTTTCATAGAATATCCCCAAGCACTCCATCCATTTCATCCAAGTCATATCTTCACCCTTGTTCTTTAAAACTTTGAGAAACATTTTCACCAAACTTAAATCATACATATCCATCCATCATGTCCATTCTTCCATGCTATCAGTTTCCCAAGTTCTTTATTTTCTCCTTGAGGATCCCGGGTACTTTGAGCATCACTTTCTTGCTAGTAATGTCATCCTCTCCTCACATCCCAAAGTCTCATTCTTCTTGGATGAAAAGGACCTCATTCTCTTCAACCAATGTCCTTGTTTTAATGATCGGCTCTAGATCTTCACACATATATTCAATGCCAAGTCTTCCTTCTTCAATTCTTCCTTAATTTTGCAGTAGTAGAAGCAAAGCATCATATTCAACTATTCTTGTGACTCTAATTGCTTTTTTGTCCTCTCTTTCTCTCTCTGCAATTTGCTTCTTTCTCTGGGAATCCATCTCATGGTCTCCTTTTCTCTATCTAATTTCTTTTAATCAACAAGTGGACATAATCCTATAAGAAGTGCAAGGATGATGATAATATGTTCCTTTTTGTCTATTCATCAATGTATTGATGTGCTGATGTGATCTATAATAATCCTTTTCCCTAATCTCCATATAAAAATCCCAGAATTTATTTATTTTCTCCTTATCCTTCCTCTCCCCTTCATCAACTTCTCAATTGTTCCTTTATATTCTTATTATCTTCCAACAATGTTCCTTGAGTGCAATTTTATCTATGTTTATGCACACCACTTTATACTACCATCTTATTTAAGGCATTACTTTCTATTCATCTATAAATTTTGTTGGCCTAATTTTCTAGTGCATGGCTTGAGATTTATTCTTCATCTTCCTCCTTATACACATGCATCCTCCTTCACATCAACTTAGGCTCATCATGTGAGTCTACATGTATGCCAAGATAATTACTTCCACATGTGCACATGTTTTTACCTCTATCTGGATCCATTAACTCCCACCCATATAACTTCTCAAGCTCCAGAGTACTCTGAAACCTAACGTGAATGATTTTAGAGGGTCATTCAATATACCCAAGTGTAGGTCTTGTACATCTCTCCATCCTTATTCCTCCCAAGAATGACGACCCTTTAGAATGTGTACTTTAATATCAAGTTTCGGGCCTTCTCTTAACGCACCCGCATGTTCACCAGTAGGCTCACCGATGGTTCACCCTTATCTTTTTTTCTTTCTCCTCTGTGGCACCACCTCTTTCCTGCTCTTCATACACCTTTATCATGTTGCATCTCTTCATAATGAGGCTCTTCTACATCCACATTAATAACATGAGTCTCCTTAATGATATGCGCACTTTCATCTTGACTTCTCCTCCTCACTATCCTTAGTGGGCACATACTTGTGCCTCTTCTTCTCTGGTTCAAGGGCTTGATAGGAGAGGTTTTGGGTGATCTCCTCAGTGGTGTGAGGGTCTGTGAGGGTCTTGTATGCCTTGTGCCTTTTGGACCTTTTCCTTCTCAACACTCTCTGAACCATCGTCTTCAGTGCCTCACCTTCTCCATCTCCATCATCCCATCTCCTCTCTCACTTCTCCACCTTCTTCTTTTCTGGGAGGGTTTCCTCACATTTTCTCTTTTCCCCATATTGGCTTCCTCCTTGAGCCATGATCCAAGATGCCACTTCCTCCTTCATTCTTCCTCCTTCTTCTTCTCATCTTTGATGGGGGGGGGTAGGCATTAGGCTCTTCATCTTATTCCAAGTCCCCATTGTGTTTCCCCTTTGGTAACTTTAGGAGCTTTGAACTCATTTCAATATACTTTACCATTTTCAAACTTGGGCTTAAGGTAGATATATACCTTAGCCATTACCCACCTTCCTAATCTACCAAACTCATTGATTTTATTCCATATCATCGAGATCATTATTTTTCTATATATAAGTTAACTTACCTAGATAGATGTAAGTCTTTCAAGAGTGTGGTACTCACAATCCACTTTATCGGCATCAAACCTTAAATTTGTGCATTTAGAAATATGTTGATAAAGGCTAAAATACACATGGTGAAGGCATAGGGGAGCTTGCACCACCAAGGGCTCCATTCTCCATCCTTCATTCTAAACTACCAATGTAATAGTGTTGAAATACTACAAACTCCACCTCACCTCAACTATGGGGGAAGGTCCTTGGGGATGCACCATTCATACTCAAATGCCTCGCATGCAACCTTTTACCATATTCCAACCTCTATTTATTATATGCTCCCTCATCGGATCCATCACAAGTGTACTTGAAAACCTCTCTGCAGTGATTTTTCTCCTCCTCGAGGGATACTACCAAATTTTCCTTTTTGGGCCATCTGAACCCCAATCTCACAAAATACAATAGAAAAAAAATAACACCAAACTTATCTTATCTTTTTTGGTGCTTCTTCAATAATATTTCAGCTATAAAATGATGTTAGGTTATACATACTACCTTCCGCCATCCTCTTTTGCAATATGGAGCCATCTTTTATTTACTTGGCTCCATCTTTCCTAGTTATTTAATTTTGAATAAGGTGTTGGCAACAATCTTAATCACATGGTGATTTTTACCTTAGCTATGGGAATCATGTGAATGCCCTCCTTCCTATAAGCTAATATTTAAACTTACTTTTATGGCTTCTCATTACATCATCCTAGGTCACTAAAATCTCTATGCCCAAGCTCCTTAATTCATGTAAGCCTTCCAATCAAAGGCAATGTGAGTCCTAACCCTTCTACCAAAAAATAAAAAAGTCCTCATGGACCATTAGACATCAACCACTTGATAAGTTCTTCTGGTTTTCCAAAATATGGGAGCTCGTAAACTTGTAAAACCAAATTTTCTCCAACTCTTCTCCCAAAATCATAGAATCATCATGAATAGGTTATCATCCATTTATGTTTGCAAAATTTTTTTATTTAGCAAGTTCTTGTCCAATCATCCTTTTGTTATTTTTTTGTTGATGATTGTAATCACTCACTTTATCCTTTTATGATGTGACTCCCAATCTCACCCCATTATTACACCTTCTGGATACTACATTTCTGAAAAAAATTTCTCTGAGGTGCATCCTCAATTCTTCTATTTCCACCTCCTTTTTCTTCTTACTTTGGGTAGCTGCTCCAGGTGCTCTTTTGGGTGCCATTGTGATGATTTAAAACACTTCTTGTTGCACTCTTTTGATCACTTGTAACTCAAAATCCATGTGCCTAGCTATAGCTTTTTTCCTCAAACCCTAGCTCACAAATTTTCTTCCACCTTTCCTTTCCCTCACTCAAACACCCTTCTTGATGGAGCTCCATCAATGGTCATGCACTGCATAATAACATTTGGTTTGATGCACTGTAAATGCTCTCTTTCACACTTTTCACCCACTCAAATCACTCTTCAAATTGCTCTCTATAGCTCAAATACTTCAACATGCAAGGTAAAAATGACATCGCAAGCCTTCCTTATATAATTTTTGTAACTTTTCCTCATTAATTTCTCCTCATCTACCACCATACTCAACATTAATTACACCTTTTTTATTTTTCCATGCTTTTCCAATTTTTTTTTTCCATGCCCCATTCAACCTAACCTTCAAATGCACCCCCTACTACTTCTTCCACCATACCTCCTTTACGCGCATGCCTCCATGTGCCAAAGTACATAAACCATTGTGCCTCATACCAAGTAGTTTCCCATGTTTTTTCCTACCTCATGTTACACTATGTGTCCATCCTTCTACGCGTGGTCTTCATATGAGAAAATTTCTTTAAAAATACCTTATTATACCATCTAAGCACATCTCATAACATCTTTCTTCTATGCACACCAATCTTCCAGAGGATGTTCATTGATATCTCCAACTCATATATGTACTTTCTATATTGGCCCATTTTATTGTATTACTCCACCCCACACTAAAAGTATGCATGGTCCTCTATGCATGAATCCAATAGATAGTAATCAGCTCTTGGCATGCAAGCATGCTTATTACAACAAAACACTAAACTAAATTGACAAAGCATAACAACGATGAAAGGAAACATGAAAAGAAAAATGCATGAAAGGGAAATCTAATCTAAGTGGAAATACTACCTTATTACAAACACCAAGAAGACTTATTTATAGTAGGGCTTCAACCTACTCCCATTGAAGTAATCGGGCAATAAAGTGCCATCCAATGCCTGTAATTGAAAAACACTTGATTCAATATCTTTTACTACTAAAAGGGTCCCAACCAATGAACTTTCAACTTCCTGGTGGGCAAAACTTTGAATCATACAAAAGAACCATCTTTCCAACCTCAAATTCCTTATTCTTGAATATGTCTATCATGTCATGCCTTTTGTCTTGATTTTTATATCTTCTAGCTCCATCGAGAAATAATGCGCCACTCATCCAACTACATCAATTTGTCTATGTGCTCTTCAACAACTTGTTCATCATCCAATCCTCCTATGTGCATGCAATACAGGAAGGATGGAAACATGAATTCCATAGAAATACAACCTCCATGCACCCAAACACCAATTGAAAGGGTGTGGCCTTTCAATCATTTTATAAGTAGTCTATATGCCCAAAGTACAATAGACTTTATCATCCCAATATTTCCTTCCAACATCATAAATTTTTGTCAATGTTTGTCCCAGAATCTTGTTGAAAGCCTCAGTAGTTCCATTGGCTTGTGGGTGATAGGGTGTTGTCTTGTGGTGTGCCACCATAAACTCAACAAAATAATTCTGATGGTCTCATTAAGAAAATGAGTTCCCTATCACTTGTTAAGCTCAATGGACATCCATACATGTTGATAATGTTTTCCCATAGAAATATTGTTGTTGTAGCTTGTTGTGCAATCCTTTGTAGGTGTTTGCTTCTTCCCACCTTGTCAGATAGTATATACAAGTTATAATATAGCATGCATCAATCCTCCTACATGGGTGGGGAAATAGGACCTACAAATTCAATCGCCCATTTCTCAAAAGGTTCAACACTTGCAATAGGCCTCAAAGGCATCTCATCTCTAGATCTAGGCTTCCCAAGGTGTTGAAAATGATCACATGCCTTGACATATTCTTTAATATCCTTGTATAAAGTTTCCCACCAAAGGCCAACCATCAAAATCTTGCACATGCATGGGCATCTCTACATAATGACCTCCTGCAATTCCACCATGAGATTCTTCCATTATTTCCTCATGCTCATGCTCTAGTATACACAACGTGTAAAAAATTCATCATGACCTAACTTATAAATCTCCACCTATCAACTGGTAAGGTGTCATGTATTGCAAGTTATTTTTCTCTAAAGTCTTCATTCCCTCGGTGCATGTCTAGTGTGTGCAAAAATATGACAATATATCTTCCAACTCGGTGGGTGCATGATTCAATCTAAAGAGTTGTGCATCTAAAATTGTGTCCTCAATGCTCTGTGTCCTCACTAGAATTGATTCTTGACAAATGATCATCCTTGAGTTACTTTTTCCTAGTTTCACAATCATTATAAATTGAAACTCCTTGAAATAGTAGTATCCACCTACAAATGCCCTTGTAAAATATGGCTTGTTGACCAAATACTTAAGTGCCATATGATCTGTGAAGAAAATAAATGGTGTAGCCAATAAGTATTGTCTAAACTTGTGTAATGCGTAAATCATGGAAAAAGCTTCACGCTCAGTAGTTGTATAGTTTTGTTCATTTGGTGTCAACTTCCTTGCTTGTTGTAAAACAAATAGGGTGGTCTATTATTCCTTCTCCTAGTTGTGCTAACATGGCACCAATTTCCATCCTAAAAGCATCCACATGAACATGAAATGGTTTTTCCCATGAAGGAAAGTGCAATAGGTGTAGTGGTCAACCTTTCCTTTAGTGTTTTCAAATGCCTGTTATTGCACCTCACCCCCAATAGAATTTTCCTTAGCCTTCAAAATTCCTCTAAGGGCATGTGAAAATATTTGCATAGCCCTTAATGAATTTCTTGTAATACCCTATATGACCAAGAAATCCACGCACTTCACTTTGATTGTTAGGTTCTTCCAATCCCAAGATCACATGACCTTGGCTAGATCTACCAACAAGCCTTCTTACAAATAATATGCCCAAAAAAAGTGCCAAAAGGTGTCACAAAGATACATTTCTTAATATTCAGAGAGATGCTCAACTTCTGCACCTCTCAAACATAAGCCTCAAATTTTCACAATGATCCTTAACCAAACCATACATTGTCCAATCATCTAGATATACCTATAAAAACTTATGAATGAAGTCCTAAAATGCTTACATAATAATGCGTGAAAAACACTTGCAGGTGCATTCTTCATCCAAAGGGCATAACTATGTATGTAAAAACTTCCCCACTCAGTGGTGAAAGTTTATTTTCTTGATCTTCCTTTTACTATGTGCACTTGATGATATCCTAAAAATCCATCAGTAAAAGAGTAGATCTCATGCCTCCCTCAACTCCTTCCAGGATCTCCTCAGTAAATGGGGTAGGAAAAGGATCAATAACACATGAAGCATTTAATCTCTATAGTCCACATAGATCCTTATCCTCCCATCCTTTTTAATACTAATGACCATGGGACTCACCCACTTAGATTCCTCAATGGGCTCAATGATTCCAGATTTCAGCATCTTATCAATTTCTTCCTTTACCTTAATGCATAGATTAGGATTCATCTTGTAAGGCCTCTTCCTAATCGGGCACGCACCTTCTTTAAGTTTGATTCTCATCTCACCTAAAGAAGGGTGTACTCCTTTTAATTCATGATAGCCTCATGAAATAAGTCTGAAAGTCACGCAGGAGTTCAATAATCTTAGCCACCTCTTGCTCGACCAATAATCACCAATAATGGCCTCTTTAGGTTCTACATCTGTCCCAATGTTAACCTTATTTGTTTTCATAGGCTCATGATACACACGTGCCTTTTCATCTATTGTGTCCATCACCTCACATGTACCTTTAGTGTGGTTAACATCCAAGTTATTATCCTCATCATCATCATCATCATTTATTATGCATACTAGTTTACCCCTTTTCCTTTTCTTCCCAGGCGTGACCATTTCTTCTTCTTCATTCTTCTCTCTTCAAGGTCAAGGCATGCCTCTAAATCTAGCTCTCCAAACATATCTAAAAAATTTCCTCATCCTTCACATTATCTCCCAAAGTAAGGCACTTCATAATCTGTAGTGCTTCATTGACCAAAGGTTTAGTAGAAAAGTAATCAAAAGTATGGATCATACCTAAGGTCATCTCTTGCCAATTAACTATTTCTCATGTCAACTTTACATGGACATACCATGCATGCACACATGAAGACTGCTTAGGGTGGCGTAGAACTTATGTACCCAGTGATGGTGGTAAGGCCTCCTGCCCCTTCATCTAAAGTCTCTCACATTCTAGATGTGGTGCGAAGCAGGGGACTTCCCATGGAATTCACATATATGTGAAGGTACATTGCTCCTTAGAAACCTAGTAGAAAAGTGATTCTCACCTCTTTCCATTCCAATAGGTTGTCTCTATGTGTGTAGTCCACCAATGTGTTGTTGTCCCATGTAGGGTATAAACAACATATTTCTTCTCATCACCCTCATCCTTCCACTGGGATTCCATGGCACGTGCAAAAATACATCAGGGTTCCCTTCACCAGTGTATTGAGGTACTTGGTTATGACTCAAACATTGAATGGACACGTGGCTTGATCACATGAGTAATAGTATTCTTGATCTCTCACCCAACTACTTCATACATTCCATGTGCACCTAATTGTCACAAGAAATACTTGTAGTATCACTAACTGAATGAGCATCATCCCATTATATCACTCCTTCCTTAGATGGCTCAATTACCTCAGGGTCTCTGATTGTGCATGTGTATATCATGTTCAAGTATTCTTCACTCAAAGGCTCAACATATGGGGCAGCCTTTGCATCTATCAAAGGTATAATAATGTGCTCTTCTTTTTCTCAAAGCTAATGTACCCCTTGTTGAAGTGCAAAATCTGCATTATTCACATAACACCAAGGGCACCCAAGTAATGTTGGAAACTATCTACCTCTGTGAGCTCTAATACTTCAAAGTCCCCAGTAAACTTGGCTCCCTGAATCATAATAGTCACATCTTTTAATACCCCAATAGGATTAGCCCTAGTTCTATTTTCCATATACAACACATTCAAAGAAGGTGTAATGGTGGTCTTCCCATCTAATTCCAAGCATCCAACATGTGAGTACATTAACTTTTGCACACTGTATCTATCAGAATGTTTCTCAAATCCATCCATCATAACGCATTCAATGTAATCTCTTTATCATACTCATGATTATGGGGAGGTAGATTTTCATGAAGTATCTTCCTCTCACGCTCATTACCTTGTGCGTACCTTTTCTCTCAACCACTCTCCTAATAAGGGGATTATGTTCTCTTGACACAACATTTGACATACCTCCTTTAAATCATCTATGTCCTTTTGTGGGATTTCAACCTTCTTTCTCATTCCATCATGCACCTTGTTTCTTCAAACTCTAAATCTCTCCTTGTAAATTCTTGATAATGTCCATAGTCTCTAGTAAACTTCTTTCTATGTTCAACATCAGGTACTTTTAATTTATCACTTCTTACTTTGTTATAGTCATGGCTTATACTTTGGAGGTTCACGAGCACGCATGCACCTCAGTGTGTGTGGTAACTAACACTAGTTGTAATTCAGAATTAAGCCCAACCTTTGGCATCCATTGATCTCCATCCACATGTTGTATCTTAATCATAGCTTTCCCTTGTCTTTCTTGTGTTGCTTTCTCATATGCTCATACAAGTCAATAGAATTCTTCAAATTTATGTTGTTTTCCACACCATGAGAAAACCACATTTGAGGGCAACTCATGTTGATAATGATCAAGAGATCCACAAGTAAAACAAGTTCCTCTAGGAAATCCTCCTCTTCCACCACCATGACCTCGACCTCTATATCCCACCATGAAAGCCTCTATTCTATTATCCCCATTATTATGCCCTTCATTATGTTGTTCTCCTTGTTCCTTAGATCCACTTGCTACACTAGTCTGGTGCACACCAGTTTCAATGGCTTCATGAATATGATCAATCACTCTATAGTTAACAATATCATGAGTATGAGTTTTAAAATATTACAATACATAGAATACATTCTTCTAGATCACGTTTGTAAAAGGGACATCTACTCACATCATGGTCTAGATGAAAAATCTCACAATCCAATAACATGGTGCATACCAATTTTTGAGGAAAACTATCCTTAGTATGTCCTTAAACCTCAAAATCTGTACACCATATCCCACTACATGTCTCATGAGCTGAATTAGCAAAGATATTTTCCAATTATTTCACCATAGCTGTAATCTGCACCTCTAAAAATGGACTCTCTACACCGTGTCCACACTCCCAAACTGCCTCGAACATGTAGAGATTCTTCCAAATCGTCATGTGGATCCATAAAAGTCTTATGAGATAGTGCCCTTCTAAAAGGAGTCAACAACCCACCAAAAACCATTGTGCATGTTTGACTAGGATGTATGTCATAAGACAAATTTGATAACAAAGTTTTAAAATGTGTCATACTCTCAAACAATTTTGATAAGCCTTCTTAATGTCCTTAAGCGTGCTTGATACTTTTCTATTCAAACTCAGGGATATGGAACTTAGGCTAAAAATGCAGAGCGCAAAGCATCATAATCCACTGCATTCTGAGTGCGGGTCATACTTTATGTACCATTATGTGCATGCCCTTGAAGAGTAGTAGCAAAATGACTCACCTTCCTATCTAAAGTAGTGATTCCTTTAGCACCATATAAAATCTCACACTTGTGCACATGCTCTGAACATCTTCAATACCTCTATATTCTATAAAATGAAGAGACATCTCATAATAAACTTGTTTGAGGTGTTGATGGGGTTTGATGAGGGTGTGGACCTTGTCCTCTAGATCCAGAACCAAAACCCCACCAATATTTCCTCCACCTCCAACCACCTATCCACTTGATCCCAAGCCTCTGATCCTCTTGAACACCTCCTCTGTACAGTGGGACAAGACCATGGATGTACTTCCTTGCATCCCAATAGTAGTACTAAATTAAACTCCCATAGTCTACAAAGTTGTAGTACTTCCATACATGTTTCCCAATGTTCTACGCGTGCCCACACTCTGTCCTTGATGATGCACCATAAAAAATATTCCTCCAATCGGTCCTCCAAACAACAAAGATGATGTTCACTTGTGATGCCATAGATGTTTTCTAATGCACTTTTGTATATTCAAAGAAAATGATATCTACCTGAAGCCACTAGATTACCTACACTCACCTGTTTATCAATAGTTACTTTTGGAACTCAAACACCAAGCGCAAGGGCTAGGTCACTAGGTGGGATCAAATGCACACCATGGTCCTTAGTATTTCCTCATTAGATGCACTCTCATCAGGAAATCCAAAGGGGATTCTCTACTACACTTTCCTAAGTGGGGGAGATCTTGATGCTCTGGCTCCACATCTTCCACGTGAGCTTCAAATCCTTCACGAGACATCATCCTCCATAACTCCACAACTCCTCAATATCATGTTCTTTTCACCAATTCCCTCTCTTGTGCTTCATTATACTTAAGCCTCCTTTCTTCTCTCTTTATTTCTACCACAAGGTCCACCATCTTTCACCACACCTCCTACCCCTTGCATGCATGGTGGGATGTTTAGCTAGCCATAGGGAGGTGCTCTAAACTCAACACCACCATCAAGATCTTAATAGAAAAGGAATAACACAAATGTAAGATCCTCTGGGCTCATGTAAAAATTCAAACTTAATAACTTCTAGACAAGAATACATAGACACAATGTACTCCAAAGTATAACTGCACACAACACCAACCCACCAATGATCTACAACACATCCAAGGTTCATCTACATCAAACAAATCTTGATACTCTTCCTGTGTCCAAGTCCTTGGTCTATAACTCCATCTTTTCTTTGATGCATATGCTGACAACCACTCGTACAAATCTATTGGAAAAACAAAAGAACGTCTCATAAAGCTCATGATAAAGATGTTCTTCAACCCATACGTGTGCATTGAAAATCAGGTCCAGAACCATATCTTCATGAAAATTGATCTTGTTCCATCAATCACCCAATCTTCAATGGCCGCAAGAGTCAACCAATATACCATCATCATGCAACATCATGGTAAATATTTGAAAAAGGTCTCGGAAATGGAACCAAAATGTAGTCTTATTTTCCCACTCAAAACCCTAGATGCATGTTGGCACATCACTCAAATAGATATTTAAGTGCTCACCCGAAGGCACACAAGGTACCATGTCCCTCTTTTTACTTGTCTTACCAAGGTGTTAGCATGCATGTTCATAATAACCATACTCAAATGCATATTCCATTCTAATAATCAGATCCATGAGCTCAATTTGGAAACACACATAATAAGTAAAACATACATAAATCACATAAGGATTAATACCAGATTCACCATACAATAACCATGAGTAGAGACATCAATAATCAATATCCATCCATAATGATCCATTATATTAATTCATCACAAACAATAGTTGAATACATCATAAATACCATCACAAATTCATGTGCGTACAAAATCATACCAACAACATAACTCTGTTACATATAGATCATTACTATGTCACGGTCTCTCAAAACCATCCAAATCAATACATATATATAGGGGTGTGGGGACTTTTCCTTCACTTCCCATGCACTCTCAAAATAGGTTGCATGCTCAAAATAGCCATGTGCACTTTCAAGATACTAAAGATAACTAAAGAAGCATAATTAACTCCAGATTTCATCTAATAATAGATTATCTATAAGTCATTATCCTAGTATGTGATATCTACCATAGTGCAATCAAAACTTGACAACCGTGCTTTGACAATACTTCGCTTGAGTTTCACACTTGCTCAAATTCTTGGGAAGAGTCACTTTTCTTTTTTATAATGAATATAGATAATCATAGACACTGAGTGAAGACTTCATACCAATAGAGGGTATTGTCATAATGGAGTTTTAGGAGGTATTTCATAGTTTAATGAGCTTTGAGTGCCTTTAGTGCTTGTTTTTACATGAGGAGTTCATAAAGTGCTAGGTCCCTAAATGAGGTATGATTTACTTGCTTATATATGCTTTTGAATGTTATTATGTCATGAAAGGAAGAATAAGGGGTATATTTGTTCATAAGAATGTGATAGAATTTAAATAATTTCTTCAAAAATGCTGGTCCAAAACCATACAATAGGGCTAATATGTATTTCACATCCCACCGAAACCAAATTGTTTGGATGGGAGGAAGAAAATTATATTTTTACTTCATGGGCCTAAGAATGGATGTTTCTAGATGTATTTTATGTAATTAAACTTCATATAATTACAAAAAAGAGGTGTAAAAAAACAATAAAGTGTATGAAATATTGTCAAGGTGTGATAAACAAGAGTGAAGAGAGTGCATTTTTCCATACAAGTGTGTAATGTTAAGATCAAAAGTGTCGAAAGAATAGATTGTCAAATTCAAGTTTCTACATTTTCCCCATTTCATTATGAAATTGAAAATTGCATGCTTAAAAGGAAAATACACATGAGTGTATAGACATAATTTGTATTCATTTATAGTCTTTGTTTTGTAGTGTCCCATTGTGTTGGTGTTGGAAAACTCCAAGATAAAACCTGTAACAAAGAGTGTAGTCAATTACCAGATGGTAAATTTAATCATAACTCAAAATGAAATGAAAGTAATACAAATTGATAACACCCTAAACTTTTGTAATATGACTAACTAGTAAAGGCTAACACCATAATAGCCTAGAGCCAAACTCAAGATTAAGAATGAAACATCAAGATCAAATCTTAAAAGCATGCATTAATGGAAACTAAATGAAATTAAACATTCAATCTACAAACATCCTTACTATGTGAAATGATTACTTAACATAGACCTAATTATATCTAAGGGAAATCAAACTATGTTTGTTGCTACTCCACAAATGGTGAGAGGATCTCTCTAACAATGGCTATAAGGACATATTAGATATCCCTCTACTAACCAACATGAAGATTGGATGCAAATATTGAGCAAGCTAATCCAAGAAGGAAGTAAGGCTCATATGTTTTATATGATTAATGTTATTCAAAACATGGTGTAAAGTATGAAGGTAGGTGTTTAGTCCTTTTTATAGTTTTATATTTGAGGAAAACTTGCATCTTGGTGCATGTGGGACTAAAAAGGATAAAGTAGATTAAGGATTGTTAATAATGATTAGTGAATTAACAAGTGATTAGCATGTGAGGAACATTAATTAACTACTTAGGGTCGATTAAGAGGCTAGGATAAGCTTTGAAGCCTTTTGAGATGTCTTGGAGGAAAATGAGGTGATTTTGAATGGTTGGAAATGGGGTGATTTTGAAGGGTTTATTGATCAAAACAAGGGTAAATAGGCCTAATTATCTAATATTTTCTAATTGTTTACTCGGAAGAGGATTTGGACTTATGATGTGTTGTAAATTGACATCCTAAATGTGAAAGAGGCTAGTTAATAAAAAAGCGTAGTTAATTAAACAAAATAGAGGGAAAAGTTAGTTAATTAGTGGAAATCACTAATTATAATGAAAATGGTAAGAATGAGAGTGATTAGTGTGCTTTTAGCAATAAGATTGTAAAAGTGGATTTTAGGTGTCTACATTTGCCCCTGTTTGAGGTGAAGTAAGTGATGTCACTTCAAACATAGTAGACAAACATAAACAAGTAAATTTTTGAAGAAAAATTAGTAGAATGAAGGATGCCCCCTTGAGTGTCAATGGGGTGATAGAAGAAGTCAATCGACGATCAAAAATATGATCGAAACAGATAGAAGAAACAAGGTGGGGATAAAAATGATTTTTATTGTCAAGGTATTTTAGAAAAAAAATAATAGTGATAAGACATCATAGTGAAGAATATAGAATAGATTTTGCATCCAATTGTTCATAAGCAAATTTGTTGTATCATTTTTCCCATATGATCTAAATCACCGACCCTTATTTAAAATCAATAGGAGTGTAAAATAACATGGAAAGCTAGATTACTAACATTTGTTCATTGGTAAAATGCATAACTCCATACGCAACATACATAATCAATGCAATACGAGAAAGTAGACTAGATAACCTAATAGAGAAACAAATGCAATCACACATACTCAAATAAACAACATTGAAGAAAGCTGCACCAATGTTTTTGTTATCAAGCCTTAGTTCTCGAATGTTCTTGTTTTAACGAAAATGGTTAAAAATGGTTTCCAAATCAAGGATACATGCAAGGGGAATAACAGAGGACATAAGCGAGTCCCATGAAAATCATTTGTGTCTTTATGACATAGTCTCGACAACTCAACATTACATGGGAGTACCGACATAGTAAGCAAGCCAAAAATTTTAATGGAAATAAATCACAATGATCCATGAAGTCGTTTGGGACAAGAACAAACAAGAACGTAAGAAAGATGTTTTTTAGGACTAGTTTCGATATTTGAGGATAATGAATTTGATACATGCTTCAATTGCATGTAAGCCATTTACCAATTTTTTTAAAATTGTGAATTTTTGTGAATTTTACCAATTTTTGTTGGATATTTTGAAAAAAATTATCTTTTTTAATTTTTAAATTTTGAGAAGAAAATATTGTAGAAAAATTAATTAGGTCATATGACATCGTCAAAAAATCGCCGTAAGAAAAAAATATGCCCCAAGTGGCGAGAAAGGGTCGTTGGGAAGCAAAAACATGCCCCAACATTGTGAAAATGGGAAAAAACATTATTTTTAAAAATAATTATTGTAGTGAGTGTTATAAGAATTTATAAGAATCACGATGGTCCGAGGAGCTTCAGAGGTAAGAGACATGATGTGAGGGTAAAAAAGTGTATTTAAACCATGCCACTTTAGGGGTAAAAACCATCATGGCAAGTTTATTTTCCATATACACTTACCCTTTTACCATTGACTGAGCTTAGACCTACGAGAGAAAAATGGTGAGAGTGCGAAACTGGAAACACCGTGTGGATCACGTTCGAGACTACATGCGACTTCTCGGGGATGGCCCACAGGTACACAAAGTCAAACTTTTCATTTTGCTTGCATTTATTAGCTTTTAATCACATTTAATAGGGTAGAAAATCATGAAAAAAATGCAGAGCATGCAACCCTTGGGGTGTGTAGTCATTCACGGGAGTGAATTGGTGTGGAAAACACACATGCGTGTTCATCTTTAGTGCAAATACATGCACACTAGAGTGCAAACTTTTAGAAAACATACATGCCTATGCGTAGGCATGAAAATGGGCATCTAGCATCAAAAGATACATGCTAGCATGAGTTAGAGGGTTGGGGAAAAGGGGGTGCACTCATATGAAAATGTAGGCATCCATGTGGAAAAGGGGCACACCTTGGCGCTTGAAAAGGACACTTTGGAATGGCCTTAGAAGAATTACGATTTTTTGGAAAAACCTAGGTGATAAAAATAGAAGAATTTAGATAATAATAAATGACTGGCTAACCTTACGAGATGAACTGCACCAATCGAGATGCGGGAGTGACATGGGTGGCTCCGAGCATACGAGGTGACATTCCATCAACTAGATCACATCTACTTGGAGGCGCCACCGGATGTTACAGGTCTCTCACATGGCTCGCATGCCACATATTACCTTGGACCATAGTCTGCTCACAAATTTAGTTGTGAGATGTTGGAGTAAGAGCAAACATTTCACCTTTTGACAGGTGAGATGAGCATTACTTTGGAGGATGTTTGGCAGATTTTTAGAGTTTCTATTTAGGGTTAGATGGTGACATGTGATGACCATCACAGTCATAACCGACAGTATTGCCACAATTTTTAGATTAGAAGACATACCTCACCGAGGTATGTTAGTGGATATTACTAGATGCATGGCTGATCGTCGGCTTGGGTGAGTTCTCGTATACCTCATAGCTCTTGTTAGTGGCCTATTGCTGCTTGACAAGACTAGTTCTCATTTTTCTTTGGGCCTAATTTGAGTGATGCATGGACTCATCATTGGAATGTCTATTGCTGAGGAAATGTATATTAGCCCATATGTACACATGATTTGTATATGATAGCTTACCACGGGTCAAAGATCATGGGTCTGATGACTTTACTTCATATATGGGCATGGGGTCATATCACTATAGGATACCCAATAGGAGCATTGCGATCACGATAATAGATACTGGGATGAACCTAGATTATGTAAGATGGTATGTGACAATGATTCTCAGTGTTGTTGGCGATACCATATGCAAAGTGATGGATGTAGGGATAGCTACGACAATGTAGGGGTTTATATGGCTCGAGATCCTAGGGTGTAGTCTTATTTTTACCCACAACAGCCCAAGGTGCATTGGTACATCACTCAACCACAACTGAGCGCTCACCCGAAGCATGCAAGGGTAACAAGTCCCTCTTTATGGAATATTTTTCAAGAAGTTAACATGATCATACAAATATTCCAGATCCATAACAAATAACCAAATATATTTCATAACATAAACTAGATCTAGATCTCAACTATTTGCAAGAATATCTAAACAAGAACCATAATCATATTTACCATATAAGATCAATGCTCAGATAATTCAACAACCAATATCCAACCACAAAGGTCCATTATATTCATTGTTATAAAACACAGAAACTTCATACATATTTAACAATGTCATCATCAATCATGTGTGCCCATAAACCATCAACATAACTCTACAAAACTTGGATCCCTAAACCGTGAAAATCAATACATATATATAGATGTGTGGACTTTTCCTTTACCACCTATACATCCCAAAAATAGGTTGCATGCTAAGAATAGCCATGCGCTGTTATAATATAAGTACAAAAGAATGAAAGCTCACTATTAATAGATTATCTAATAATAACTACAGTTCTAATCCTATTAATATCCCAAAACTGTGCATGGCACTTGATCTCCCACTCGTCTGAAATAGCCTTTGTGTGCTCTTCAAGTCTTCATACTAAACGTGCTCTGTACTCCATGTCTATATTTAGCCTTACACTGAAAATGACTAAGTCCTAAATCCTCACTTTTCCTATGTGTGCCTTGTTCCACTATTCTTACTCGCACTTTGCATACGCACCTTGTTCCCACATGCCTAATCCTTATGCACCTTTAGTACTTAGGCTATATTTCATCAGCCCAAAATTACCCCACACTTGCTTCATTTCTGCCCTCGAAATGGGTAATCATAACTTATCTCTCCATGAACAAAGAATGAAATAATAATTGTCTGAAAAGAATAAAAGTATACTTAGGTTATCTATACTTCTATAGAGAGAATCAATTTTAGATATTTTTCTTTGACCTCTACTTCTAACTCATTCCAATCACTCAGCACTTTATTAGTTTTGTCTGGGATGTCGAAAAACACCCCATCCATCTCATCTAAGGTCATGTTCTCACCTTCATTCTGCAACACTCTGAGAACATTTTCTAGGTTGGAGACCATCACATCCATCCGTTATGCGATGAGTTTTTAAATCTCCTTTAACTTCTTTCCTTATGAGGGATATGGGCTCTTTGTAAGCGTATTGCTGATTTTATTATACCAATGTGAGCCTCTCCTCATGCCCAAGTGCTTCATTCTTTTACTGCCTTAAGGACCTCATCCTCCTCTTCCATAGTTCTTTTCTTTATTATTACATTAGGTGTTGCGCACATATTTAAATCAAATCCACCTTTTTTATTTCATCCTTCAAGTCACCCGGCAGCGCAAGGGTAACAAGTCCCTCTTTTATGGAATATTTTTCAAGAAGTTAGCATGATCATACAAATATTCTAGATCCATAATAGATAACCAAATATATTTCATAACATAAACTAGATCTAGATCTCAACTATTTCAAAATATCTAAACAAGAACCATAATTATATTTAACACATAAGATCAATGCTCGAGATAATTCAACAACCAAGATATCAACCACAAAGGTCCATTATATCCATTGTTATAAAACACAGAAGCTTCATACATATTTAACAATGTCACCATCAGTCATGTGCGCCCATAAACCAGCAACATAACTCTACAAAACATGGATCCCTAAACCGTGCAAATCAATACATATATATAGGGGCGGGGACTTTGCCTTTTTACCACTATACATCCTAAAAATAGGTTTGCATGCTAAGAATAGCCATGCGCTATTTGTTATAATATAATTACAAAAGCATGTAAGCTCACTATTAATAGATTATCTAATAATAACTACAGTTCTAATCCTATTAATAGCCCAAAACTATGCATGGCACTTGATCTCCCACTTTTGAAATAGCCTTTATGTGCTCTTCAAGTCTTCATACTAAACGTGCTTTGTAATCCATATATATATTTAGCCTTAGATTGAAAATAGCCAAGTCCCAAATCCTCACTTTTCCCTACGTGTGCCATGTTCCACTATTCTTCCGCATGCACCTACACACCTTGTTCCCACCCCATCCATCTCATCTAAGGTCATGTTCTCACCATCATTCTGCATGACACTCTAAGAACAATTTCTAGGTTGAGACCATCACATCCATCCATTACGCGATGAGTTTTCAAATCTCCTTTGTTCTTTCTCGTGAGGATCTGGATACTGTAAGCGCATTGCAATTTTATTATACCAATGTGAGCCTCTCCTCATGCCCAAGTGCTTCATTTGTTTTTACCTTAAGGAAATCCTCCTCCTCTTCCATAGTTCTTGTCTTTATTATTACATCAGGTGCTGCACATATTTAAGGCCAAATCCACCTTTTTCAGTTCATCCTTCAAGGTTTGTAGTATAGATTCATAACTTGTAATTTTCCATGCAATAGTTGCCTTGGCCTTCTTTACCTATGTTGCAGCATCCTTTGGTGTTGGCATACACACTAGACCTTCTTCCATCACCATCTGAACAAGGGTGACAAATAATGCATCACATATGGGAACTTTTCTAACACTCGCTCTTCCAAGTCACAACCTTACCTTAAAAATTTCATCTCGATTTTCTTACATGCCATATCATTTTTGTTCTCAATGCTATCTTTCATACTACTGAGTAATTAATCGAATTCATGTTTTTATCCTTGGTTCTATGGTTATAATCACTTAATTTACACTGTGAAAACACGTGATTCCATTTATGACCCATAAAAACCCTTCTAGATATTGCATCTTTGAAAAAAACTTTCAAAGGCTTCTTCCACTTTGACCTTGACTTCATTTCGCCATTATGGCGCTCCAAGTGCTCACTTAGGTGCCATAAAAACAATAAAGGTGTGTTCTTGTGGTTAATTCAAGTTCTCCAGCTAAAACCCGTGTTCCCTAGCTTGAATCCACGTGCCCTAGCTCAAACTTAAACCCTAACAACTTATTTCTCCTCCCATACCTTTTCTTCACTCAAACACTTATCTCTAATGGAGTGCCAAACAATCCTTTGCATAACTTTGATAAATCCGTTTGGTTTAGCTTGGTATCACCACTCTTCACACATCATAGCTCGCTCTTTAAGTCACTCTTCAACTCACTTGAATTATCTCAATCATAAAGGTAAAAATGATTTCCCAACACCGCCTTATATAGTTTTAAAAAATTCTCACATTTATTGCTCTCCTGTACCTTTGGCACCATACTCAACATTAAATTGGCATTTCTTTACTTTTTTACAGTACTAAATTTTCCTTGTCATAGTCATAACCAAGGTTCATTTTAAGACACCCCTATAAAATTGAAGGTGGAAAATACACGAATATCCCCAGAACTGTGAGTTTTAAATGAAAGGTGAATTTGACCGTATTCAAAAACAAAATTTTCACCTAGTTTTCATGGCTCCGCAGTCCATCAAAGCTGACGTGATGACACTAGTTCGTAATGACGCATGTCACTGGCGCGACACTAGTATGTAATGACATGCGCGCATATCGCGACACTAGTTCGTAATGACACGCGACATTGGCGCGACACTAGATTGTAATGACGCGCTACATTGTCACTGTATTGTCAGCGCCGCGGCGTCGGTGTCCTATTAATGACGCGCGACACTTCCTACTTTTTGTCGCGTGTCATCGCGCGTGTCTCCTGATGACGCCGTCATTTTCTCCACTCACCGACGCTGCGTCACTATCTCCTATCGACGCCGCGTGTCATTGGCAAAGAATTTCATGCCGCAGCGACAAATGCGGCTTCTATTGACCGCGTGACACTATACCCTAATGATGCGCATCACTGGAACCTGTTGATGCGTGTCATAGGTAATAGCTCATCGATGCACGGCCAATGGAGGAAGTGACGTGTGTCACTAGGTCAAAGTTGTCACGCTCACATGTTCTAGATGACGCGCGATAAAAGTTAGAGCTAATCGCGCATCGATAGGAGACAATGACGCCGTCGATAGGAGCAAATGGCGTGCATCATTAGGAGCATTGATGACGCCTATTTAGCTTATAAATACCCTTGTGCCGCTCATTTTCTCATTTTCGTTTTCCCGTTCTTGAATTTTTGTAGAGGTCTAAATCATCGTCAAAGACAGCAATTACAGCTATAATGTCAACTTCACATGCTTCCCAATCGCAAGTTCGGCAAAAAATCAAGAGAATCCAACTCAATCGATTTGAAGATCAACTACAGGAATCCCTTATGCCTCACATCCATACTATTTTAAAGATGTCTTCGAATATCAAAGCTTTGATGGAAGAGTGTGAATTTTAGTGGGCTCGTGAATATGCCCCATTTCAAACAGATCTGGATATTTTGAATTACCTTCTAATCATGCTCTGATTGAGAGGATGGTATTTTTATGTGACTCTAAACGATGGCCAAATGTTCCAATTCACTATTGAAGCAAATGACATACATCGGTTTACAATATGAGCCTTCCTTTTCGAAATTTACCAATTATTCAACCTAAGGCAACACACTTGGAAGAAGACAAGAAATTTCTCAAATCAACGTAGGGTTTCCATGTTGATTGTAAGTATAATTCGCTTTTAATTCATATTTTTTATTGTTTTTGATTCCGATACAATTTGTTGTTATAAATTTATAGTAATTATCACTGCTTTCGCATTTGCAGCCATGTCAATAAATCTAAAGTGTGGTGTGGATACACAATCAATTCGCACACCACTTTCTTCTGCCACTTAATTCATTTTTTCAAGCGGTAATTGTTTTGCAGGGGTCACCAAATAGATATACCAAATTGGGCCATCGCATACATTCAGTTGCTCCACTATCTCAAAACGATTTGATTAGTGCACATATCTATCCAAAAAATAAGAACCCGACATAATAAATTCAAAACTCTTAGATAAACCTTTCATTTATTCAAAACTATCTCCTCGGCCTTTATTACTATGAGGCAAATTTTTAAATTTAAAAGATAAAGAAATTCCTACTTGCCTCGATGAGGCTTTGAAGAAATTCTCAATTCCATTCGAAGAACAACAGGTATAAACTATTTAGTTTGTAATTGTATTTCAATTTTCGACATTACAAATTACAGTAATTAAAACTTAAATTTAAATGTTTTGGCAGAGAAGATATCTTGAAGCCCTTCCCGAAAAAAAAGAAATTATCGAGAGGAAGAGCCAGGCAACAACACGCGAGGCTTCAGGGACTCCCGATCTGAAATGGAAGCTCACTCCTCTCAAACCCTCAATAGTTTGAACTCGTTAAACGCCGTGAGAAAGTAATACATTCTCATATATTATTTACAAATTCCAAAAATTTGTATTTATTTTTCAATTTAAATTTTAACCAAAGAATTGACATTATTTAATATTGATGAATTACGAGGGGACTTATGGACTTTTTGGAACCTTCTTCCCAACTCACTCCATACAGTCCATGCATTCATATCTTCTGAACATGCCACTTCGAAAGTACAACTCCCAAGGCCACCCATAAAGACCTTCGAGAAAAAAACCCCTCGACAACAAGGTACAACTTTTCTATAAGACTTTGTTTAATTTCATAGTTTTGACTTTATGAATTGTTTTAATATTTTTCATTTTTTTGTTTGTACTTTTCAGCACATGTCAGTCATTTGATCAAACCACGGCCGACACCCACTCAACCATTAATTTTTAAAATGCCAACCAGAGGAACAGTTGAAAAGAACATTGGTAAAAGCATGCCTTTCTCAGGCCCTAACGGGACACTAAACCTTGCCTCCTCGTTTCAAATTCCAACTCTATCACTTGGTGGCTTGCCCATTGAAGCAGGCATATCATTTTGAACAATATAAATTTAGATGAAGATTATTTAGGCATTGATAAGAATGACCCAAGCTAGTTTTTTCTCGATACCCGCGAGATGATTCAAGGCCGAGCAGTATACTTCAAATTTCAATTTTAATATGATTTACAATTTGAATTACATTCTGATTTAAATTTATTTATCTAAATCTTGATTAATTTTTCAAAAACAGGACCAGCCAACCCAAAGGTAAACAAGTAGTAGTTGATCTTGGTGAAAGCGCCCCATTCTTCTCCAGTAAGATCATCTTCATCGATTAGGATAGTGAGCAGTTACCACGTTTTCCTTTGGAGAACTTAATTGGTAATGATTGTCAATCCCATATCAGTGAGTTTATTATTCCTCATATCCAATCAGCCTTATGAATGGGAGAAAAGGGCTAAAGTTCTTATCAATGAAATTATTAGTAGTTATGAAAATTATTGGCAACGGATAGTTTATACTGCTGCCACAGTCAAAATCAACTTGTGAAGATGGATTCCTTACTTACCCAAGTAAGATGTGGGACTATCACGCTTAACAACAACTATAAAGACGACATTTTAGATAAGGCACTAAAAAATTGGAAAATATTAGTGCCGAGGCCTAGGCATATTTTAACAAATGGTCCAGGACAAGGATTTGGTATCAATCGAATCTTTGAAAGAGATAGAGCATTTTGGTTGTAAGTACTATTACATTTAAACAATCATTTTTGTTATTTTGAAATTTTGAATTTACATTAATATTTTATATTGACATTACTCTTTTTGTGCGGTTGAAATATGAAAATTTGAAGAGTCAATAAAGGTTTCTGCAAGTTCACTTGGAAACGTTGAGTGAAAGAATAGCTTATCATGAGAAAAATTTGAAGCAAAATATGTTTTTGGTTGCTAACAAGCAAAAAAATACACTAAAGCGGATAATTAAAGAGCATGGTCTCCGACCATGACATATTATTCAAAGCCAAAGCAACTTCTCGATCCAAATTTGTCATGCACGCAGAATCGACAAATCAAGAAGAAATAATTATAAAAAAAATCTGACAAAGGCCGCTTAAGAAGATCTTATAAGTTCATGGGTTATTTCTGCTGTTGGGGGAAAGAGGTACATCCACAGTGGAAGAAGTCGTTGGGGAAGAGAGCAAAGTTGAATTGTATAAAGAAAAAGAGGGTTTTGAAAATTAGAAACTTTTATTATTGAGGAAACTTTATATATTGAATTTGAAAACTTCTACTATTGAGTATCTATTATGGTATTTGAATTTAATAATATGGATTTATAGTCTTTAATTTTAATTGCATTAGATGGTGATTATCATGAATTATATGTATGTTTCTTGTTTACTTGCATTGTCATGAATTGTATGTGGACGTAGATGATGAATGATGATAAGCGATAATTAATGATAGATGATGATGAAAACGATGATCATTTAATGTGTATAATGTAAAATGTAGTGCACTACAAATATCTTGTGGGACTTTAATTATCTTGAAAATTATGTTTTCTATGGAAAAAATAACAACTAAGATTTAGAAAGCAGGTCTTCAGGATTTCTCCTTAATAGACTTATGATGTATGGAAAATTCTATTTTAAAGAGATTCACCTCTATATAAGTGCATAATCTCTCATTAGAGAGGTTGTTGACATCAAAATGGTCAAGACCATTTGTCGAGGAAAATAACGTTTCTGCTACGAGAACAATCAAGACCATGGTTTAAAAGATATGGTTTTGTTATCATGGATATTGTTTTGTGTAGAGTAGATTGACAAAGTTGCTGCTAAATAGTCCCAGGTTATGGAATCTAGATTAACCAAAGTTGGAATAACCATGTGAGCTTAAAAGATAGGTCAAGCTCGATATAGAACTTTGAAGTTTAATGTAAAACATATAAGTTATAAGAATCCTATCATTTTTAATATTTGATAAGGAGTGAAGAATAATTGTGGATTAGAACTAAGGAGGCTATAAGTTGAATAATTTTGAGTGTGTAAGAAAATATTGAAGGTTGTAAACTAGATCATAAGCGCAAACTATGTGTGTAGATTTTTATTAGATAAAGACTATAATAAAGAGTTGATTTAAATAGTTGTGATTAGTGTAGATTTGGGTGGGTGAGCTATAGGATATGGAAGATAGCATTAGAATTGAGTTTGAATAATAACTTCATGTTAGAGGATGATCATTATAAGTCTAAAAATAGATCTATTTCTTCATGGAGAAATAAGAAAGTGATGGATCTATGAAGCGAAAAGGTGGAATTTTAGGAAGAGTGTCGGAACTTATATTTATAATGTAAGTATAATGTATGTGTTTAATAGTTTATCCCATGATTAAAAAAATATATCAAAAGATTTTGCACATATAAAAAATAAATTAAATATAATTCTAAGAAATCAAGAAAGAATCATCAGGTAAGAGAAATTTCAAACATAATTGCAAATATGATAGAGTTTAAAACCTTTACCTCTGCATTATTAACATGAAAATCATCAAGGTAATGTGCTAGATCTTTTATTTTACCTGACATTGTAGATAGAGGGTGAGTTGCGACATTATCGGATCCACGAGAAGTCTGCCAACATATTTAAATATATAAACCAACAATATCTTTAAATAAATGCCATAACAAGAGCTGAAAAAATGTAAACAAACAATAAGATTATGTTGAAGAAGATACCTATTTAAAATTGAAATCATCCCGTGTGTAATGTGCTAGATCTTTGTCTTAAAAAAATTCAACACAAAAATGGATTAGTAGATAGATGGGTGAGTTGCTAACATTGTCATTCTGAGAAATGTGACTTCCTCTGGATGGATGTCGACCCACGTTTTCAAAATAAAATATTTGTATTTAACTAAATGTAAATACATAGACATCTTTAATGATAACTAGAGTGAAAAAAAATGTGAATAATGTAACAAACAATAAGATTAAGGGGAAAAAGATACCTCCTTAAAGTTGAAATCATCAATTCTGCAATGGTAACCAGAGCTATATACTCGTGTTTCAAAAAAACCTGACCACGAGAAATGGATTAGTAGATAGATGCGGTGAATTACACGACATTTTTAGTATATAGACATGTAACATCTTTAATGAAAACAGAGTGAAAAAATGAATAGTAATAAACAATAAGATTAAGGGAAAAAGATATATGCTTAAAGTTGAAATCATCAACTATATGTTCAGTAATGAGCATAGTTAACCAACATCTTTAGGAAAACCCATGTTAACAAAACATGAAATGTCATATAGAAGGTGTCTTTTAATTATGCTTCATGCCAAATTTAATTAGATTTTGAAATGAGTATTTAAACTTATTCAATTTTTTATAAAACTTCCGATCGCTTAGAAATGCAGTACTGAACAACTTAATGTCTTCTTATTAGCATCCGAGAAGTTAATTTTGTATAGGATTCACATCTTGAGATATTGTAAAATGTTTTGGGGAAAATGGATCGAGTATCAAAATATGTTGTATAGGATTCACATCTTGAGATTCTCTCTTGTAGAGTTGCTTCTTGAGTGGTTGAATTAAAATATGTCTCTTTTTTTCAAAATTTTAAGGTGGTGCATATGATCATTGGCTTTCAATAAGGTTGTTTACATATCATGTTAGTTACACAGAATGAGGTTTGAAAGATACTGATAAGGGTAAAGTGATCAAAATTGTTGTGTAACTGTGAGTTGTTTTTACTTTCTTCTAATTATCATTGTTGGTGATGAAATGCTTGGTTGACCATTTACGAGGAGTATCAAGTATAAAATTCTCGTTCTGCACCTTGTTTTGTTTTCCTTTGCTTTGAAGATATCTGATGTTGAAGTGTATGTTTGAAGACAATTTTTTGAAGCTCCCCCATTTCTATGCCTTGTATTGATTAATCAAGATCTTCTTGAAATCTGATTGATAAAATCAAGTGTCTCGAAATATTGAAATTTTTCTGACTCCAGCAGCCCAAAGTTCTCTCATGTGAAGATTGGATCATCTTAAAAGGTAACATTGTGTAAATTTTGTCATCAACGAGTGCCCTTCTTTACCGTACTTCATCTCAAACTCAGTCTTAGCATATATCATGAAGTTTCTTTTTGAACTTATCAAACAAGACCACTATATCATCAAGTACACACAGACGAACTCTTTGCTTTTCGATGCAGGGATAAATTTGAAGGCTTAAATCTCAATTGGTGCGTATGCATTACCCGAAACATGAGGAATTTCCTCTAGAGTAAAAGAGGTGAAAACTTTGAATTCATTAAATTTTGGATAAGAAATCAATTATTTGGTAGTCTCAGGATTTCTCGATGGAGCGTCAGATGGTCTTGGCCGTAGCGCGTCACCATGGAACATGTCGAGTAGGTCTTGACCAAGCCTATGACGGCTCCAGCTTGTGGCGTGCGTCAAGGCTGGTACCTAATGGCGTGCGTCGTTTGCGCCGACTAATGGCGAGTCGCGGCTCCCTAATAGCGCGCGTCACACACTTTGGCTCCTAATGACATGTCCTTATCAGACCCACAGCACTTTAATGGCCCAGCGTCTTGGCACCTAATGGCCCACGCGTCATTGGCACACTAATGGCGGCGTCGCTGGAACCTAATGGCGCGCGTCCTTTGGCACACTAATGACATGTGTCCTTTGGATCCTGAGTGACGCGTCGTCTTTGGATTCTATTGACGTCGTAAATGCTTTTTCTATTTTTTAGCGCTGCGTCGCTCCTCATTGACCATGCGTCAAAGCCAGACTATTGTTGCGGCGCGTCCAGTTGGAACCTTTGGCGCACTGTCAGTGTAAGCCATTGACGCCCGATTTAGCCTATAAATACCCTTGTTGGTCATTTTCTCATTTTCACCTTCCAGACTCTGGATTTTTGCGGTGCTCGATGATTCCCAACTCCAAGTTCGATAAAAAAATCAAGAGAATCGGTTGATCGATTTCGAAGATCAGCTACGAGAATCCATATGCCCTCGCATCAATCTTATTAATATGCCCCATTTTGAAATAGAATCCGATGGATATTTTGAATTACTTTACGTCATCATACCTGGTCGGAAGGGCGGCATTTTTATGTATGACTTTGAGACGATGGCAGAATTTTTCAATTAATTATCAGCGAAATGACATCCATCTGGTTTACGGACCTTTGGTCGTTGAAAAATTTACCAATTATTCCTGACAAAGTGACACTGCGTGGAAGAGAATTTTCTGAATCAACGTTCGGTTTCCATGTTGATTGTAAGTATATGTAACATTTACTGAGTACATGTAATTTTTGCGATGCTTTAATTATCTAAAGATGAGCTTTGTAACTTTGATTGACACAGATGAATGCCAGTGGAAAAGTTTAAACGAAAAAAGATCTTAAGAAAGCCAGTGGAACCAGAAGGGAAATTAATTGAGTGTTTCCCCAAACTTGATGATGAAATCAATCGAGGAAGAATTACGATCCAATGTGCTTTAATATTAACAAGGTGACTCGGCCCAGGCTCTTCTTTGTCAAGTGTTTGTGCATAGAATCGGGGAAATGTGAATCTGAGATTTGGTATTATTGTGACATGTTTCGACATCACTTTCAATTTAATTTTTTTTATTTTAGTTATCTTTATTCTATCAGGTGTAGCGGGAATATCTATTGTTGGTCAATATTATTATGGCGTGTTTCCTCTCGGGAGGTAAAATGTACTTTCTCGATGTCGGGGAAGCTTCACTCATGACGAAATGGAGAATAAAGAGATAAAAGTAAATATAAAAAAAAATCCTTAGTCTGAGGAAGATAAAATATATGACAGCATTAAATCTTTAAAGATATGGCCATCTGATGGTAATGACAGGACTAGGTACATGATCTTTGTATATAACGCCGCCTTTATTTAGTTACTGCTTAATTCCCAATCAATTTCATACACCATGCATCAGCCATCAACTTAAAAATTCCTTCATTTGTTGTGGAATTTATCACTCCTATTGTCGGGATTACTTCTTACCCCTATGTATTTTGTTGAGTGTATTGAGACTCTTTATATTTGTTTTTAAGCCTCCGGATGTTATTTATCTCCATGTCTAATTTTGGCACATGTTGATGTAAAGGAAACTCACAAAAATGGAAATGTGTTATCTTTTTACACAATTCACAGTATGAAGCTTGGAAGAATCATTGAGTGGATCGATAATGCCCGTCATTGAGACCATATAGTACTACAAAGTAATGCTAGTTTGTTTTTCTCTTTATATGTTTTGAAGTTCTGGTTTTGTTCACTTGTTGATTAGGTATCACTTTATTCTTGGACCATACGGGGGTTTTGTACAGTACTTCTAAAGGGCAGCGGTATTTCATCTGACTAGACAAGCCTGAAAAGAGATAGATTGACTTATAGAATGGGAAGAAGGCTAAGGTTCTTATCCCAGTAGAGATTATTGAGTTGTTATGAAAAATTATTGGCAATGGATAGTTTGAGGCAGCTCGTGTTGATCCCGAATTTGGCGCTTTCAGTGGAGATTTCTTGTTTTTTTTTGAGAAGGAAGACACGACCGCGATGGAAGAAGCGAGTTGGGAAAGTGCGGTAGAATTGGATAAAGAAAGAGGGTTTGAAAACTAGAAACTTTTATTATTGAAGAGAGCTTTAAATATTGAATTTGAAAACTTCTCACGATTGAGTATGTCACTATGGTTTTGAATTTAATTATATGGTTATATACAATCTTTAATTTTAATTGCATTAGATGGTGATTATCATGAATTATATGTATGTTTCTTGTTTACTTGAGTTGTCATGGTGTATCATGAACATGTAGATGATGAGATGATGATAATTGATAATTAATGATAGATGATGAAAGGCGATGATCAATTTAAATGTGGACGCTTAGATTTGTCATCAAGCATAGTAATTCTTCTCCTCTAGACTTTTGAACTTGTTTTAAGATAATTATTCTCTACACTTGTAGCTTGATATGATTAGAATGGATAGAATTGTAATGATATAATTATGAATTATTTTAAAAAACGAAGTTGTTTTAATAAATTTAAAATTAGATAAATAATTGTATTAATAATAATTGTAGTGTCGGGACTCGGGATATGATAATGATATGGTGATGATATGATATAGAGGGTGGAGTTGCGGACATTTATGATCTGTCTCTGAGAAGTGCAGCTGACATCTTTAAATATATGAATATGATATCTTTAAATAAATGTAAATATATAGAATTAGACTTGTAACATCTTTAATGATAACAAAAGAGTGAAAAAAATGTAAAGTAACGATCGATAAGATTATGTTGAAGAGAAGATACCTATTTAAAATTGAAATCATCACCGATAATAATGTGCTAGATCTTTGTCTTAAAAAAATACAACACAAAAAAATGGATTAGTAGATAGATGGGTGAGTTGCTTTGACATTGTCGATCATAGGAAATGTGACTTCCTACGGATGGATGTCAACCCACGTTTCAAAAGAAGTAAAAATGTTGTATTTAACTAAATGTAAATACATACACACTGCATCTTTAATGATAACGAGCTGAAAAAATGAATATTGTAAACAATAAAATTATGTTGAAGAAAGTACCTATTTAAAATTGAAATCATCACCCGGTAATGTCTTTGGACCTTTGTCTTAAAAAAATTCAACAAAAAAATGGATTAGATAGATAAGTGGGTGAGTTGCACTGACATTATTAGGTCAGAAATAGCTAACTACATGAATGGATATCGACCCATTTTCAAAAAAAGTAAAAATATTGTATTTAACTAAATGTAAATACATACGCTGTATCTTTAATGATAACAGTGAATAAATGAATAGTAACAAACAATAAGATTAAGGGAAAAAGATACCTCCTTAAAGTTGAAATCATCAGACTACCACTAGTAATGAGCTAGATGCATGTTTTAAAAAAACTAACACAGCGAATGTATATTAGTAGATAGATGGGTGAATTGCACTGACATTTAGTATATAGACTGTAACATCTTTAATGATAAAAATAAAAAGATAGATAAAGAAGATACACATTTTAAAGTTGAAGCGATCCATTACTCAATAGCTTCATCAAGTCGATGTTTTCTGCTGTAGAATGTGGCCGAAGAGAGCCAATTACACTCTCAAGGTTGGGAATATTTTGTGCTTATAGTTTGTATTATTCACACCTCTTCTTTCGCAGAGAAGAGAATTCCGAGGTGCCACGATTGCTCTGTGAGCACGGAAAGGTTTCGTGATGGAGTATCGAGAAACATAACACCTCATACTGACTTTCAGTTTTTATCCAGACACATTTCTCGGTTTTGATTTTATAAATGACAATGCCGCCCGAAAACCCTTTTCATCCTCCACGACCCCCCAAAATCATTGTTTAGCATAACTCATATAATCTAAGTATTCTTTGATATCTGCTTCCTTAAAATAGAACTTTGATAGATTCCTGCGCCATGACCTTGTAATAGCTCCACTTTGGAAAGTTGATCTAAATTCTTATATTGGTTCCTCATTGTTGTTACTGAAAATTTGTTATTTGAGACTTGATAAATCAGCATTCGATTATGCCTTTAATTTCCACACCTATTGAGCTCACGGCGCTTATTTATAAATTGTTCCGTTATTACCCATTGGTTGTGGAAGGCTAACTTCTTTGATAAAGTCTACGACCTGCCTTCGGTATTCCGAAAAATTAAGTTCATCTACACCCATGGCTTATTCCGAAATTTTATCTTTATAGAAACATTCCCTACTTTACGATGATGAAAAGGTTTACAAAAATTTTTAAGATTTATTCTTGTTTATTATAATAGACTCAAACAAATTCAAGTGTCAGGGAACATCTTCACGTTAGATCCTGTAATAGCTTGGCGTTTTTGCAAAATGTACCTGAGTATTTCCCTCCAATGTATGATGATACGAGATAGTGATCGTGGATCTTAAATCTCAAAAGGTGTTAGGATTTTTAAGATCTATAATAAATCTCTCCAATTTTAGCAAAAGCAGTGCATCAAACTATCATTGGAGGCGATCTGATATATCAAGACTTTGACATGCCATTTTTCCTCATTTGTATAAAATCCACAATATAGATTAATCTGCCCTGTGCATGCTTCATCAGCCATGTATGATCTCCTTTAACATTGGAGAATACCAACCAATGTATAACTGTCTCAAATCAGGTTAAACGAACAACCAAGTCCCTCGCCTGCTCAACTTCGCTAGCGGTATTTGTGTGAAACCAGCTTGATGAAGGATAATCCTCACGAACTGCGTACGGGTTCATACCACGAAGAGATCCATCAAGTCTCACATCCTTGAGAAGTTTTGTGCCATACCTGTAATTCGAATTACAAATTTTCAGACTTCGAGAAATGCTTTGGGAACATGGCATATAGGCATGAAGTTCTCTTATAAGGTCTTCCTAATTTAGCAACATTTTTAAGTAGTTGCTTACCATTTATACGCTAAATTCATTTGTGAGGCCCATATAGTGAATTGGTAGCATATATGGGGCCACTTGTTGTTTGTAATCTAACACAGGCCTGATGGTGACCACTACGTAATAGATGCACCATCTGCTCAAGCGCATACCTAAATTAAGTAGCAATTTCATAATCGTTCGTACAGTGACATCTTTCAAATGTGAAACAACTATTTTATATAGGTTTTAGGCATTGCGATTTTGAACCATTTCCTGCCAACACCCCAGATGAGGTGTCCTGATATGATTTTCTAAAGTATAGATGTGGATACATGCAGCTAGTGCGGTGTTGTATCATTTATTATCGCTTCATCAATTGAAGAGAGAGATAAAGTTTGCTTTTTACATTCTCTTTCCAAAATCTTCCTTCTCTATCATCGAGAGGCATTTTGCCATTTCCCATCCTTTACTCTCGGGCCAGTGAGGCGAGAATTTACATTCGACGATACATTAGAATTGATCTGAAAAGCTTTTTGAAATCAGAGGAAATCTGGAAATCGCTCTTCCTTTTTAAGTATTTGAAAAGGTAGAGAAGTGTATGAATTTTGCATGTAGATTTGTTTCTTTCATCTTTGGAAGTATGCGATGTGATCGTTCCTCCCTTTTCAGAAAGCAGATGTTTGTGTTTTTACACTTTCTGCCTCATATTTATTTGCGTGCTCCCAACATGCATGCATGTCATTCTTTGATTTACCACCTATATGTGTTTTGATTTTAAGCCCATCCGCCCCATTACTGATTAAATATTGGCACTTTCCACTGATGTTTTTACATAGTGTCGGCTTGATTTGCATTTTTGTTTTGCTTTCAAATTTCCGTATACATATTTTGCATATACATTCGGATCGGTTTCTTGAATTAGATGATTGTGCGGGTTGATAAGCGGAAATTTAGGTACTTGCCCAATCATACTTGTATGTCCTGTAATGGTCCACATATTCTTGTTCATTTTAATGCTTTAATTTTTGAGTAGAATTTTAGGCGGTATCACAATCCTGAGTTTCCTCTTTTTTTTGGACCGGGTTGATTTTGATTTATATCTTCCATTTCTTTGAGTGTTTTTGTATCGTGATGTAATCAGGCGCATACTGGTTCACCTAACGAGAACTGATATCTTGAAGATCGGCATATTATCGCATGGGTTTAATTTGTTTTGACTTTGATCTTTGTACGAGATGCACTTATCCACCTCAATAATTCCTTCACTAGCGATCAATATTATACGATTCTACTTGTGGTGGCATCTATCTCATTGGTATTTACTGATATCTTGTATCCAGTGAGAGTTTCCAAAATACTTGAAGAGTGATTTCTAGTTTCTTACTTACTTTTAGGTTATTCGTATTCTTTGTTTGCTTTACCTTCATTGTCATTAAGAAAAGGAGTCTGCGTCGATTAAAAGGCAACTGATAGCGACTACTGTCGTGTCTGGTCTTGCGCATCCACTTTGTTTGAGGTCAACGCGTCCACTCTCTTAATATCTTTGTTGTGCAATCAATGAAACTGCCCGAAATCGGCGTCGATCACTTCCACTACGTCGGTGCGTCACTTCTTTGCCCTTTAGTGCATCGCTCCTACTTCAGCTTGGTCGTGCGTCAGAACACCTTTTTTCACACATCGATTGGCAGCTCTTGTCATGTGCGTCGATGCGACTCTTATCTGCATCGTCGGTATAGCTCTTGTTGCGTGTCGATGCAGGTTCTTATCTTCAGCGTGCGTCGGTCATTGCCTCTGTCGCAGCGTCGATCTGACTCTTGTCGCGCAGCGATTCCCAATCTTGTCGCGCGTCGGCAATCGTAACTACTTAATATATGAAATCTTTAGTGCTCGAGGGTATGCAAGAGTTCAAATTTCACATTATTAGTAATTTGGTAAGCTACTTGAGGTATCTGACTAATAATGAATCACTAGGTTTTATAGGAGATGTTTTCAAATGAAAGCGAAGCCCGACCCCAAAAAAAATATACTATATATTTTAGTAATGAATGGGACAAACCACTCCACTCAGAATAATTCGCCTTTCAAATTTTCCTAAAATGAAATTTTACGCCATAGTTGCACGAATATTTGCCGCTAAAATTATCCTGGTCATAACTTTACGGAGTGCTCTGCACTGCTCCTTAGCCACGAGACCTCCTTTTATGTGCGCCATTGTGCACCTAAAGTACCTATCCACTTCATGCCTTTCACTAAGTAGTTTCCCGATTACGCATGACCTACCTCACATTGCTATGTGTCCATTCATCTCATAGTGGTCTTCATTCATGAGCTGATATTTACCATATCCACCTTTTCTTTAAGCGCATGCATAATATCTCTCTATGCATTACCCGTCTTGAGGATAACATTCAAACTTGACCCATTTATGTATCTGTATACCTCCTTACCCCATCTAAAAGTATAAAGTGAGTCCCTCTATGCATGATTGCAATAGATAATAATCGAAACACGGCGCAAGTACACTTATTACAAAAACACTAAATTAAATTACACTAAAGCATCTGCAATGATGAAGAAACCACCATATAAGGAAATGCATTAAAGAAATCTAATCTATTGGAAATCACCTGTATTATAAACACCAGAAGACTCATTTATAGTATGGCCAGCCTACTCATTGAAATAACTAGGAAACCATGTCCACATCCATTCCTACTATGCTGAAAAGTCACCCCCAAATCAAGTATGTAAGTCATAACGTATGGTCCCGACCAATGCTGCTTTAACAGCTACAGGGTGGTACACAGAACTTGGAGTCATAAAAAAGAACCATCTATCAACATCAAGTTTCTTATCCACTTAATATATGCATCAAACACCATGCCTTCTCCCTAAAATTTTCTATTTTCAAGCTCCAACATGCTATGGTACCTTTTCATCCAAACTGCATGATTTATCATTATGCTCTTAGTGATTTCTCATCATCTAATCCTCCAGCGTGTATTAATCATAAAAAGAAGGTAACATGAATTCCCCTTTGAAGTAAATAAACCTCTTTGCAAATACCAACTAAAAGGGTGTGGCTTTGTTGAATATTTATAAGTTTTCTGTATGCCCAAAGTACTGTGAAAGACTTTATCATCCATCATTCCTTCGAACATAAAATTTTTTAGTCGATGTATGTTTCAATATCTTGTTAAAAGCCTCAATAGTTCCATTTTCCCTAAGGGTTATAGGGTGTTGTTTTTACGGTGTGTGCCACCATACATGGCTGCAATAGTATCTTGATGGTCTCATTGAAATGAGTACCCATATTGCTCATCAAACTCAATGGGCAGCATCCGTATGCATCTTACGATAAATTTTACCCATAGAAACCTTGTTGTTGTAGCATTATCATGTAATCCTTTGTAGGTGCCATACATCCACCTTGGCAGATAATTTGTACAATTTATCATCTAAGCGTGATCCAGGGTCTCACACTTGCAGGTGGGGAAATGGTCCCATGAAGAGTCAATTACTAATTTTGAAAAAAGTTTTATGCACTATAGTAATAGACCTCAGAAAAGGTATTTCATCTCTATGCACCAGTATTTCCAGAGGCATTGATCACACACCTTGCAATATTCTTTTCATCAATTATATAATATTTCACCACAAATCAACCAGCAAAATCTTGTGTGCGGTAAAATCTCTTGCCCATAATTTCACCTCTAAATACAGCATGTTGAACTTCCTCCGTGGCTTTGAGCTCATGCTCAAATACACGCATTGTGAAATTCATCATGACTAGTTTGTGCCTAAATCTCTGCAATCAACATGTAAGGTGGCCATGGCGTGCTGAAAGTTATTTCTTCTAAAGCACTTTATCCCTTTAGACCTATATTTAGTACACAAATCATGCCAATAATATCTTCCACGTCGGAGGTGTGCAGTTTAATTTAAATAGATATGCATCTAGCATTGTGTCCTTAATGCTCTCATTTATCCTCACATGAGTTAATTCTTGATTAATGATCGGTCTACAAATTTCTCTTTCTGGCTTAACCTACCTTTGTAAATCAAATTCCACTGAAACAGCCCAGAATCCAATCAACACATGCCGCTTGCGAGAAGCAGAGTTTTCACTAAATACTTAAGTTCCATGCGTAGTCAAGTATAGAATATAAATGGTGTTGCCCATTAAGTATTATGAAACTTATGTAGTGTAAATCATGGACAAGGCTTCGTGCTTTGTAGTTGTATAATTTTGTTTAGTTGGTGTTAAGCTTCTTCATTGAAAAAAAAATAGGATGATCAGATAATACCTTTGCAGAGTTGGAGGCTATCTTGCCTCCAATGTTAGCCATCTTGAAGTGTGTCACATATATATGAAAAGATTTTGGTCTATAGAATCTGGCGAAGCATAGAATAAGAGCTATAGTAATCCCTTTCCTTCAATGTCACAAACACCATGGCCGAGTGTGCTTCACTCAGCTGGAACTTACCTTTACTCTTAAATAATTCTTCTAAAGGCACAAAAATTCTAGCATAACCTTTGATAAATTCTTGCATGTAATACCATATGTGCCCTAAGAATATGCACACCTTTCAATGGTTCAGTAGGTTCCTTTAAGCCCAAAATAATAACTTAACCTTATTAGGATCTACCATGACAAGCCTTCTTTACTAGATAATGTGTCCCAACCAAAGTCCCAAAGGTGTATGAGAAAACACTTTAATGTTTGAGGAGATATGACTATTGGCATCTCAAACGTAAACCTTAAAGCGTACGTAACT